>JAODJX010000042.1:9212104-9230123 GCA_026776945.1 Isichthys henryi
ACACGCGCACACACACGCACACACACGCACACGCACACACACACAGAATTGTCCTCCTTTGTCTGTTTTGACAAAGTTGTTCCAAAAGGAGGAATGAAATGGAAGAGGGGGGGGGGAATCAAATACGGCCGCAGAAAAGCAGGCCACTCAATAAAAAAAGCTGCTGATTCAACTCCCCAACCCCAACCAAACAGGAAATAAAACCCCCCATCAGATTCCACAATCACTGCAGCATCAGCGAAGACTCAAAATCAACGCAGCCAATAGTGATCCCAGGAAATAGGCTTCATAAAACCACCAGCCAATGTGCCTTTGCTTTACATTTTATTATTATGTACTGGATAGAAAGGCTGTATATGCCTGGCAGTGGCAGCAATTTCAGAAATTTCTGTAATTAGTACACAGGAATGGTTGTTACACAGTGATCATTTTATCATGTGCAGTAACAGAACATAAATACCATCAGTGCTGAACACCTGCTCGCTAGGGTGACCACCTAATCCACATAGTAATATGAACTAATTCACGTTTTATAACCTACTTCAAAACTGAAAGGCTCCTATGCTCGGCTAAATAGTCCAACTCTTCTTTCCTTGATTGAAGGACTCATCCAGCTGTTTCACAGTAACATTACTGACACATGCGTGATAATAGGAGACTGACCAATCAGCACACAGCAGGAACTCCAGAATCCAGGTCTTTTTGATTGTGATGGTAGTTTGCAAACCCTGTTCTAGCTCATACTGTCTTCCTGACATGGATCAGGTGGTCACCCTATTTCTCACAGGTCCCACGCAGTACCACGTAACACCCTTACAGGTCCCACGCAGTACCACATTACACCCTTACAGGTCCCACGCAGTACCACATTATACCCTTACAGGTCCCACGCAGTACCACATAACACCCTTACAGGTCCCACGCAGTACCACATAATACCCTTACAGGCCCCACGCAGTACCACATAACACCCTTACAGGCCCCACGCAGTACCACATAACACCCTTACAGGTCCCACGAAGTACTACATAATACCCTTACATTCACAATTTTGGAAAGTAACTTCTCATGAATTTGGTGAAAAAAAATATACATTCAGCAGTATTTGTCGTGATCGTTTCAAGTCGGTTCTCCACAGTAGTAAATATAAAAACAAACTGCTACATCAGTACAAGTTTACATATATACAGCCAGTAATAATATATACAAGGTTAAAAAAATATGTTCTTCGAAAGATGTCCCTGTATCACATAGTACAGAGTCGAACCATTTCACCTTTAAAAAAAAAAAGTTAGTCCATTTGTGTCCTTGACTTTGCAGGTAGGAGGTGTGCTAGGAGCTTCAGAATAAGAGTGCTTTGCTGAGGTCACGCCCAGGGTGGGAAGGGTCACGGTCTTGTGGATAACCTCAGTGCCCCGCCCCCTGCTCTGCTTGGTCACACGACACACCTGGTCACACCGGGTACCCAAACTGGCTGTCGTAGCGCAGCCCGTGGCCACTGGGCAGAGGCGTGTGGTGTCCATGGCCGTGCTCTGGCCCCATCTTCACAGAACTGTAGATCACTCCCGGGTGTGAGCGGTAACCCATGACGGAGCGGAAGCTGGAGTTTCGGCTGGAGGGGCGGCTGGCGGGGGCTGCGGCATCCTCCCTGTGTGCGGGGGAAGGGGGGGTTATCGTAAATGAAAATTAAAAATAAGAAAATGAACTAAACAAAACAATAATTGTTGCTCCTGAAACTACCTGAAATATAATAAAAATAAACATCAAATACCTTCTGTTTCTGCTTTCAATACTATTTTGCCAAATTTATCTTTAGTTACCATTATTAATACCTGAAACATGTTTTTCCCATTCTGAGGACATTGCAACAATGTACATGGGATACTTATTTAGGATTTCCGAAACATCAGTCATAAAATAGGTCTACGACTTTTAGCCTGTTCATAGAAATAAAATTATTAACACTTACATTGAAATTAAAATATACAAAGACTAAACAGAAACATATCTTTAAAAAAACTAATAAAATCCAATCAAACTGAAATTAAAACTAAACTCGATTTCAAATGAAAATTGAAAATAATATAAGAATCAAGCGCATGATAACACAGGTGAGTCCCAGTCCCAGTCCCAGTCACAGTCATTCTCTCCCCGTAATGCAGGACTGAGTACATCCCGCATGAATCCTTCCACATGCTGCTGTGCGACGGGGCCCCGCCCCCTTCCCCTGGCCTCCTGGGACAAGCCCCAGGTAACAGCAACCCTGATTGTAAGCGATTGCTGAAAAAGGAAGAACGCGGCTAATCCTGCAGGGCTGGCTCGTCTTTTAAAGACGGCTGAAAGTGGGAAGTCTGACAGAGTATCGCGCCCGGGGTCTTTGCTCGACTCTCAGCCTTTCCAATAAATACAACCCTTTGCTTTGCAAAAAATGGCAGGAAAATAATAGATAATATTTTTTCAGGAAAAAAGAAAAAGAAACAAACCCAACTACCATTTAATAACATTTTAAAAGGGTCAGATATAAATTTAAAACACATTAAAATGAACGTGATTCTAAACCTATCTGTGATTCAAAAGATTATCCTTCTTAATGTTAATTCATGTAATATATTGTGGAAATGGGCATGTGTTTGTAATACGATAAAACAAAAAATGGTGAATATGATAATAAGTGCTTAGCTTAGGTTGGCCTATTTAGTCCACCGCATACCTGATCTCATTAGCCACTTCTTTCTCGTAGCGTCGCTTATTGCAGCAGCAAATCAGAAGCCAGATGAGCAGAAGGAGGAGGAGGAACAGAAGCAGAGCACCAATCACAGCGCCCACTATCACTGCAGTTCTGTTGGTAGCTAGAAAGAGAGACATAAGCAATAAGCACAGACCTGAGTGAACATAACCTGAAAGGTCAGGCAGATCAACCCTCTGCTTTTGTGGCAGAGACACAAAGATTTATGAGACAATAGGTAAGTTGGTTTGTGTATTTTAGAGCTGAAATAAGACTGTTGGATGTAAAGCAAGCATGCATTTTGCTTTAGATCTTTATTAATTTTCCCCCCACTGATTTTAATCTCTGGCTTGAGGAGACAAATGTAAACAGCATAACGGTATCCACAAATTCTGTTGCTTTAAGAAAGCAGCCCCTTTGGATTCCTGCCAATATTCATGATGGATGGAGCTCCAGCATAGACCAAAACATCTGCTCAGATGGGGAGCTGGAAGGCAAGGGGATGCCATGTCCAGTCCTGGAAGCAAGGTGATGGTCATGGGGAGTGTTTGCAGCTGGGGGGGCAGGGGTGACTCACGCTGGTAAGCACGCAGGCTGTATTTGCACTGCGCCTGACCCACGTTGTTCTTCACGTCACACACGTAGCTCCCGGTGAAGCTCTCCGAATGGTTCCGAATCTGCAGCTCTCCCGTCCCGGGGTC
Source organism: Isichthys henryi (assembly GCA_026776945.1). Taxonomy (NCBI): domain Eukaryota; kingdom Metazoa; phylum Chordata; class Actinopteri; order Osteoglossiformes; family Mormyridae; genus Isichthys; species Isichthys henryi. The sequence goes on from JAODJX010000042.1 coordinate 9,215,531, forward strand.
TGAAAGTGACGACAGCCACCGGTAACCCGACGTTGGGACGACCAGGTCAAAGATCAGACGGCACCCTTAGTTGATACGTAAAAGTGACTCTGCAGGAAGTTTCATGTGAACCGAAGAACTCAGCCTACAGCTTCTTTCACCTTGAACGCTGCTCTCGACTAGACACCAGCGAGGCCTCTTCTTTGAACCCGAGCCATGCGCATCAGCAGGGTAGAACGTTACCCATTACATCACTCACTGACCCAGCACGCTTCTACCTCTGACCTATGTTTACTTATCATCAGGATCATAACAAGACCAGCAAGTGGTCTTCAGGCTCAGAGATCCTCTTAACCAAACAGGTCTCAGCAGAGGACTAGCGGAGGTCTTGCAGGTCCACAATATGGTTTATATGGAATATTACCTTTAACCCTGATGAGGATTATAGACATAACATCAGATCAAGATAATAACCCAAGTTTATAGTAAAACGTACTGCTTTGTGGGAATGGGTTACGGGTAATCTTAATGGTGAGACTACTGCAGATCCAGTACTCAAACTTAAATACGGGTAGACGGATCGTTGAAAGTCTAATCTTATGGCAAGAACCAGGTTCAGTCTAAATATATTCATATAGAGAAAGGCATAAGGTAAAACTGTATGTATACTTAAATATACATTAAATAACTATATAAATGGATTGATATATAAATGGGTAAATACCAAGATGTCTATTAAAACTGAAAGCATAAAATAAAATTGCTCACAAATAAAACACATATGAAACTTATTACTGCAAGACGTGGATAAAATGAGCTTGTTATATAAATTCTAAAACCCTCCTTTCGTGACACATTATTAAAAACGCCATGCAATATAACACGGGAGAAGAATTGTTGTCTAATGGTACGATAGGCAGAGCAGTCTAATAAAATATGTTTTATTGTTAGAGGGGTTTTACAATGTTGACGTGATGGTGGATCCTCAGACCTTAATAAAAATGTCCTAGGGTACTTAAATAGGAAGGATAGCAGATGTAGAGGAGGTCGGGATACCACACTCACTCTGGGTGGCCACGCTGGGGAGGGCGCCCCCGTCCTCTCTCGACCACTGGTAGGCGAGCGGCATGGAGCCCTGCGAGGACGTGCAGCGAAGCGACAGGGGAGATCCGATATCCTCGGCACCATTCACCCAGCACTTTGGAATCGATGGGGGCACTGGAGAGGCAGGGACAGGAGCCGGATAAATGCGAGCGCGCCATAGCGTTCCCGAAACCCAGCCCGTAACGACGTTTCATGGATAAATGCGCCGGCAAGCGTGAGGAGCTCTGGGGTTTGGGCGTGACGGCCCGAGGAACCAGACGTTATGAACCAGCCGAGGTGCGAACCGGCTATCCGTTACGGAGTCAGTGAAGCGTTGAATGCCAGGGCAAGGACTCCTGCTTTCGAAAGGGCGCAGGGTCACACTCTGACCCTGAATGGGCAAGCTGATCACTTCAAACTAAGGAACCTTCCAGGAAATCCAAACCTTCTTCTATTACTGAGTCTATAATTAAACATGCACTGTTAAATAATACACGCATGCATATTAAATAATACAGTAACAAACGGTCAACTGTAATGAAACATACAATTAAACCACATACCAAAAATAGCACTTTTTAAAGTGCCAACTTTAAAAATGTTTATGTGTTTAACCCTCTGCAGGTAACCCAGCAAGATCTTATTTTACTATGATTGCAGACAGAGGTATAAGAATTGGGGGGGGGGGGGTATTCGGAGTGGGAGAGCTCTCAATCACAATTACACGCTTTCACATCATAAGAAAATACACTGAAGCATGAGACGCGTTATTCCAGAAGAACAAGCAAGAAAATAAACGAGATGGAGACGGGGAGGAACAAGATGAACCGGAAAGGGACCCAGACCGGTGTCTCGACGCCGCCTCACCCAGCACCACCAGCGTCTGCTTGCGTGTGTCCACACCCGGGGCCTTCTTCACTTTACACTGGTAGGTGTCTGTGTCTGTGGGGATCAGGTTCGTGATGGTGACTGAGGCGTCGCCATTGGCCGGATTCGGGGAGCTGAAGTTCATCCGCTGAATCCCACTGGAGGCCCCGTATCCGAACACCTGCCCGCCTGTGAATGACAGGACCTGTGGGGGTAGGGGGCGCGAAAGGGAATTAAAAGCCGAGAACCCATTTTCCCCCACGAGGCCGCTGAAGCTCTGTTAGCGGAGTATGAGAGGCTGGTCAGCTATACGTCGAGATGGGCTGAAGGTTTAGATTGACAAATTACAGCCTTTATGGTGGCTTGGATGGAATAAATAGGGAACGTTGGGGAGTTTCGATGAGCAATTTCAGAAGTCAAAAGAAGTCAATAGCTTGTCTGTGGAGATACAATACACGGTCCAATTTGACGCAAGCTATTTAGCAATTCATTGAGGATGAAGGTCATCACCATTCCAGCCACCACCATCATCGTCATAATACAAGGATGGAAAAGGCACCCTGTGGAAATCAGGAGGTTCCCCTTAAAGTGAACAGTCCTCACCAGCTGGTCCTTCTGCGTCATGTCGGGGCTAATGATGGACCATTCGATGTCCAGCTCCCCCGTGTCAGAGACCCCAGGCAAATAGGTGCAGCCCAGAGTGACTGTCTCCCCCAGTGCTTTCTGGATTGTCTGGGGGCCCGTGGACGTTATCTGCATCGCCACCGCCATCCCTGCCGTGCGGAAGGAAAGAAGGACAGCACCATCGAGCCAGCTCTTACACGCAGCCGACCGGATATGGAAAAAAAGCAGACATTTTAACGTGAAGTGCCGACGGTAAATGATTTTAGAATGTGCGAGGCGATCGGCGAGCAAATGCAGTTAAACACGCACGGAACTTACAACACCCTGCTGACAGAGCCGGCTCCATGCTTAATCGCGAAAAAACAATGGCAGAAAGGTGGACCCACCTATGTGCTTCTGACATCACAATACTTTCCCATCAGGCCTCTGTGACACCCATGTGCCACCCCCCCCACGCCCCTCCCCGCCCTGCCCTCCACATCTCAAGTTTGAATAGGAATATTTATGTGTGTGGTCAGGGTAGGAATCTTCATCGCCGGTCCGAAAGCCCAACCCAGTCCCTAGGTGAGGCGGACTGGGGTGGGGTGAGAACATTTCTCACCCTTCCTGCTCTGTCTGCTACATATTTGCACTGGGTGCAACTGAGGAAAAAGAGATGGGAAAAAAAATAATAAAAACAGGCAGCTGCTAGAGGGGTGCGGCGCTAGTGTGAGCGCAGACAACGGCATGGCCACGCTCCAGCACTCGTGACACAAAGGAATGCTAATAGGACACAGAAATGGCCAGCAGGCAAACCCCGGCAGTGAAACCAGAGCGGTTCCCGGCTCCTGTCCAGCCCCGCCCTGCCCGCTCTCCCCCAGAGATAATCACCGAACAGCACGGGCCAGCGCATTCTGGGGGACCGCAGACAGAAATCGGATTCAAAGTTAAACTCATTCAAAATCGCTCTTATATTTTGGATGCATTTTTTTTTTTCCCCTCCCAAAAGCAGGTACTGTACTTTGCCGGCGTCTGAGCAGACGGAAGCACCCGGCATGCCATCGGCAGGTGATCCCCCCCCAGGAAGAGTCGGACCTCGGAGTTTAACAGACTTATCGAACGCTTCCATATTGCGGCCACGCAAGGGAATGGAGAGCATGTACTATGGGATAATTCAAATGCAGGTACCACTGATGGGCACAGTGACGCCAGCAATGACACGTGTGCAAAAAAAATAAGGATGAAGAGGGTTAACTTTCTGCCGCGCTGCATCATGTGACGCTTACCTGTACACGAGAATGCTGTGACAGCGCACAACAGCGTCAATTGCGTCGGGTGCCACATGTTGTATGCCCGTATGGTCTGGCCTCTGGGGAGAACGGCAGACAGAAATTAACAAACCGCACAGAACCGAAAGCCAGGTGCAGGCAACAAGCACAATGAAATTTCAGACTTCGCATTTCCCGTCGTGCTCTGCTGTTTGGTACTGGCAGGTAAGGGCGCTGACTGGAGCATAAAGTGTAAAAACTGGCCCAAATTGCTTCAGATTCAACTTCTCATTGCTCTACCCAGAAATGTCACATTTGAATATTTCTCTCACAAAAAGAAAGGATATTTCTTAGTCTTTTTGCCAACGAATGCCTTAGCATCACTTCGCTCAAAAACCGCACTGAAATTGTGCCAGTATCTACTGCTGTGAGACACACACTGATGTACGGGCCCTATTGGTGAGAGTAAATCTGGACTCAGGGGCCCCAATGGCAATATGATTACTCTGTCCAGGATTTGACCACTGTGACCTTCGAGATACAAGCAAGGAATCCTAACCTGCGAAACCACGCATCCCCCCACTGCTACTCCAGCATCTGAAATCAGAGGCCATGCCAAACATTCAGTTCCAGCTGGGGTGACTTCTGATATCGATCGGCACAGGCATGCCCGATGGTGATACCGGGTTTTGGCTCCACACAGCCATCTCAGCTATTCGGCTCAGGGCAGGACAAATCACCACGCTAAGCACTCAATGGCACGGATTCACTCCCTGCACCATGTGCCAGCTGGCCTCTAACAGGCTACAAGCTCTAACCGCTGTAACAGTGGCATTATTAAGGCTAATAATGGGAACCGGCAGGTACACGCATTGACTGCAGGATAGTGTACAAGTGGGCCCAACATGGTTCAAATTCAATTTATCATCATTTCAATCAAAAGATTTAAAGTCAGCAGTTTGACCAGAAGTATTTGGCAATTTCACCCTCGGTTTTCTCATAGAAGCCGAAGAAAAACCCCACTAAACTAGGTACCAAAAGAGCTTGAAAGTTTTTCAGGACGTTTGTAACAACATCCCATAATCCCACGAATATGAAAATGAGATGCCCACTCATGAGGTCTTGGGATACCCCAATAACCACACCTCAAACACCATTAAAGACAATGACTGGGAAGTGTTTGTGTCTTTATTTTGTATCAAAACAAAACATTCTTCAACAAAATTAATCATTACATCTAACCTGAGCCAAATTTCAGTCTTTACCTGCCCAACCTTTTATTAATTGAGACGTTTACATGTCAGTTACTCCTGGCACAGAACAGGAGGGAAGGTTACAAACTCCCCATGCTACTGTGAGCCAGTAGCGATGCAAACGATGTAAGCATGCAAAACGACTGGTGTGAGTGAGAAAAACAGCTTGCAGAACAACAGAAACTCATTGTTTGCTCCCGCGCTGTTAGAGGTCGCATTGTACGGCTTCCGAAAAGTAAACACTGATGACAGATCAAACAAAAGCGTCTGAAGGAAAAAATATTTGTGCCGTCACAGTCGTGCTTGAGGCGAACGAACAGTGTAACCTTTGGAAGGACAGGTAAAGTAAAGGCAGGCAGGCCGGCCGGCCGGCCGGCAGACCACGCAGGACCACATGAGACTTACATACACACCAAGCAAGAGGCTTACACCACTATCTCCTCAAAAATAGCACTGCCCTGTGTACCTGCTGGAAATGTGTGTAAACATTCATCTACAGTATACTTTAGGAACTGTGTGTATCTACACACACAATTACAAAATATGACCTAATATGGTCATGAAAATATGCCTATCAGTTACATTAATATCAATGATCAGTCAAAAACTCATTGAATACAAAACATGCCACTAATAAAATAATAAAAGCAAACGTCAAAACCAAAGACAAACAAACAAACAGCAACAACAAATCAGCCATTCATATGGGAACAGAAATGCCTCAAACAGGTAAACTTGAGGAACCAACATTACAGTCTTACCTATATGTCCTGTATGGCCTTTCGGTTGTTCAGAGCTCACAGAAACCTGACTCCAACGCCAGCCTGCGGAGGAAAAACAGTTTACCTGAAACTTAGATGACAGCTCACAAGGTGTGGGGTGTGGGGGGGAGGGATGGGTGAAACACTACAGTATGACTGGTATTAGGCTTCACGCAGTGTTTTTCGTCACTCTGTGTGTGTGCATGCCCGGCCCATTCCGCCAACAGCTACGATCTCTCTCTCTCTCTCTGTTTCTCTTTCTCCTGACTGCCTCCCGCACCGCTGAGGCCTGGAACAGGTGTGTCAGTACTAGTCACGCCCCGCTTCTCTCGTCCTTACTCTCTTTTATTCTTTCTCACACACAAATGCTCCAGTAATTAAGTGATCAAAAGTCTCACTCCATCATTTTCAATTTACACCTCACTAAACTCGCGCACAAGTTTGAGGCTCGATGCACAATTTAAAAAAAAAAGACCACTTGACAAAAAATTCCATTTATCTGTCTTTGCTGAGGCCCACCGTTTATTCTGACGGGACTGGTAAATATTCCATACGACATAAGTGAGACGTCTCTTTACTTTGGAAAAAACGCCAGTTAAACTTGTTGCACGGACGTCGATGTCTGGTGACCAAGGTAAATTCGTACTAATGTCTTAAACCTAACGCCCGCAGTCAGTGACAGCCCTCCGGTGTAAAGTCCGCAGCAGATCATGCCCGAACGCATGTCACACCGGCCGCCATTCACTAACAATCAGTGCTGCGCTTTATTTTCCCGTCGGTTTTCCATGTAAAACAAAATGACCTTTTTCCTTCTCACACGTGCCGCGAAGGTTTCATCCCCACCTACCTCTTTGTTGTTCCCACGGAGGTATGGATGGCGGTAATTCTCCAGGACGAGCACGCCGGTCCCAGCACACTGATTCCGGGGCGTAAAGCAGCAGCAGCAACACCTGGGACGGCGAGCCGCCTCGGCGATGACGGGGTCTCCATGGCAACCCGCTCGCGGGTCCGCGCACAGGGGCGGTGCCCCGGGGGGCGGGAGCAAAGGGGCGCCTGAAGACTAAACAAACTGGTTATATGAGGAGGTACGTGCTGTCCTCTACGGTGAGGGTAAACAGCACGTATAATGGTGTGGGCGTAAGTAAAGGGGGAAATACTCGATCAATTATCAGCATCGAGAACGAAAAATATCTTTACTAGTTTGCTTTTTAATTTATTAATTTTCACGAGACGATTAGATGGTAGGAAAGTGGGAAGTTCTTCAGCTAAGCTTAAAACGTGTAAATGAGCTTAATATCGTTTATCATACAGTACCGTGACGCTGGAAGCGGATAAGCGGCTTGAAAAATGCACGGATGGGATGTCATTTATTATTCATTATTCTTGCTGTTCCATAACAGCACGTTTAGGCTTGGGGTGGGTCTGCTGGAGAAGCGGCACTCTGGACTGGTAGATGGGAACGGCGAGAATGCCGTTCATTTGACAGTCAAACGGGGCACCTGCTTCATTTGTCAAACAAAGCGCGCCCCTCCCCCATACCTGTCCTACCTGCTGAAGCCGGCAGGAACCGCGGGTATGGCAGCCGCGCAAGAGGAGTTCCCGGGCTCAGGTGTTCCGCATTCACCGCCTTTTTGGGGGAGGGCGCGTTAATGACTCCCAGAGCAGCGCAATCCGTCGCTTGCCATTTCCTCACTGGGTATAAAGTGTTTACAACACGCTGTTCGCTCGAGTAAGCCTTGTGCAGTATGTTTGTGTTTCGACTGCACAATGTGACGCAATGCACTGAACTTTTCCTGTTAGCTGTAGGTAGGCAGAAGTTTTGTTTGAATCCATTTAAAGGGTTAACTGAAATGAGGAGCACAAGTGACTGTTCACTTGACCATCATGTGAAGTTATGGTTACTGGGGGTGTTTTGGTACTCTAGCCCACACCTGTAGGGTTGGGGTCTTGATTGGCACCCACACTGTTTTTGTGGTGTTTACATGTCCTCCCTAGCTGTGTGTGGCTTTTCAGTGAGTTCTCTACATTTTTTCTATAGTCCAAAGACAGTTAGTTGAACTGGTGTCTCTCTATTGTCCATTGTCTGTTGCTGTGTGCAGGGGCTACATAAAGGTGGGGGGTGGTGGGGGGTCAGGATGATTCCAGGAGCCACCTGAGTGACAAAAAAAATTCAGAACATGATTGAATTGGTGTGGGTTGCGGACCCAATATGAAAATCTCTAGGTCTGTGTGTCTTGTGAAGGACTGGCATCCCATCCAGTATGTACCTGACCTCCTGTCCTGTGCATCCTGGAACGGATTCTATGCTCCCCTGAACCTCATACTGGATAAGCAGTTATAGAAAACTGTTTCCCAATCCGGTCCTTGGGGACCCCCAGACAGTCCAAGTTTTTGCTGCCTTCCAACTCCTGGTAGGGAAAAATGTGAACTGTCTGGCAGAGAACTGAGGAGGAGCAAAAACAGGAACTGCTAGGGGTCTGAGAGGACCGTGGTGGGAAATACTGTTATAGAAAGGGAGGGAGAGATGCCTCCCCCCATGTTAGCTTGGTCTGTTGGACCACATGTCTACCAAGCCCTGGATCACAGCCTTTCCTGGGGTGCAACACTCCCATTTGACCACAGCGGGGTGTACAGATGACAGGATCGGATCAGATGACATGGACACGGCGTCTGTCGCACCTCTGCTGCGAATGCCGGCTGTTCAGTAGGCAGGGGGCTGGCTGGTGGACAAGCCGAGAATCACCCTCGATGGAAATATCAGCGGAACATTCCAGTAAAATCTAACTGTTTTCAAATATCCTCTTGGACAGGAGAGCAAAACTCGCCATGTGAGTTGTTGTGTGGTTGTGGTCTACAGGGTGGAAAATGCAGGTGAGATCAGCAGTCCAAAAAATAAATAAGATGAAGTGAAACTTGTGGTTATAGCAGCTTCTGTTTAAACCTGGGGCTTCTATCTATGAGGGCAGCTTCCCGCCGTCGGTGCTGTTTCTGTTTGTGGTCGTACATCATTCTTCACACTCCCATCGGTTGCCTTGCCGTCGTGTAGAGCTGTTAAAAATAATGGCCACTATTTTAAGAGTGGACAGGGTGAGGGTTTTGAAGGGAAGGTTTGGTGGGGTGAAGAGGACATCAAAACAGAACATACAGAACAAGAAAAAACAAATCCAGCAGGGAAGAAGAAGGTGGAGACCAAAGTGCTGCCATTTTAGTGAAGAAGAAATGAAAAGTGAGAGGGAGGTATTACATCCCAGTGTTAAAGCTGAACAGGGCAAGGATGCCTCTGCTGCACTCAGTGCACCTCCAATGGGCCAGAACTCCACCGATCTGCCTTCCTTTGGCCTGGATGTTCAGCAGGTTCGTGTTTTTGCTACCGGGAGCTAGGAGGGAGCAAAAACATGGACTTTCTGGCTGTCCCCACGGAACAGGTCGAGAAACCAGTGTGGTAAAATGTCCTGTTCATTAACAGAAGACCTGCACGATGGCACAGGCGTGTGAAATAATTCCCACGTGACGCACACACACATTTTGCTGCAGAATGTGTTGTTCTTATTGTATGTCTATATATGAAAAACCAGCCGGACTGGAATGAAAGCGGGTAAAATAAGCGTAACATATGTAAACACCAATCAGACACTTGGTGTTGAGTTTCTATGTTCTAGCTCTGTGTGCAGCCAGACACGCCCACTAGATTGCTGTGCCCCTAACATTACGTTTAGCCTGTCTGTTCCCCTCTTCTCACCGAGGGCTTTTAGCTGGAAATTAAAATGGTAATTGATGATTTTCAGACCACTGGGCTGGCTCATTATTTGCCATAGCAATAATGTATTTGTACAGCAAGTACATAAGTGCAGTACATAATCTCTGTGTAATGATTTAATTACGATCTAATGTTTATTATTTTGAAAAAGGAAGACGTTCATCTCGAGGAACGATTAATAATAATATTAATACACCTCCCCTGCTCGCAATCACTGTGCCAGTAGTGCTCTGTAAAGTTGGCCCAGTGAAAGCTGGCGAGGTTTAAAGTGCTGTAGTACTTAGGTGTTTCCTCGTGCCTGAGGGTTTGCGTGCTTTGATACCTGCCCCGATTGTGTGCATATCTGCACTTGTGTTTGGCGTTTCCTCTGCCCAAAGCTATATGCAGCTCAGGTTAACTGGTGGCTCCAGTTTAACCTACTTCTGTGCGTCTCCACTTGTTACACCTTGTGGAAACAGTTATTAGAAAATGGTTGAGTGGAGTAATTAGGTCTGGATCGGAAATCAATGCCCTTTGTCCTTAAACCGCCACAATCACCGGCCTCTGTGAAACATACTGTGACATGCCGGTACACTGCTGAGTGAGTAACACAGGAAGGCGAGACATTAACAGCAACGTCAAAGAGCGTCAGGCTGAAGTAGGCGACATGCCCCCAGGTCAGACGAGCTGCTTAAGTGTATGCTCGTGAGTGGTGAACATGCGGCACGCCGGGGAACATGCGGCACGCCGGGGAACATGCGGCACGCCGGCGAACATGCGGCACGCCGGGGAACATGCGTCACGCCGGAGAACATGCGTCACGCCGGAGAACATGCGGCACGCCGGGGAACATGCGGTACGCTGGTCACCAAACCAACAACTCCAGAGGCAACAAAAAACTGAGCCGGATTTGAGGTTGGTGTTGCTTCAGTATAAGTGGTCATGAGCCTTTTTATAAAAGAAACTTTTCAAGAATTAATTAATTAAGTAAGTAATTAATTTATTTAGCAGGCACTTTTTAAAATGCGACATACAGGTGAGGGTCACAGATCAAGGTCAAGAAGAGTCCTGGGAGTTATTGGGCTTAAGAACCTTACTCGAGCGCCTAATGGTGACACCACTCTGCCAACCACAAGGTTAGAACCTATGACCCACTAACCTCAGGCACAGAGGCCTAATCCACAGAGCCATACAGACACTCTCCATATCATCATGCTCTCATGCACGGTCACCTGTCCGTTTATTCAGGCTGAGACCAATCAAAGGACACGTTATAATACACTTCAGTATAGCAGTGTAACAAAAAAGCAAGAAAGCTTGGATAACATGAATATTGAGTACAATAGAGCATTGACAAACCAAATATAAGCATAGGGGTAATAAGAATTTTCGCAGGTCACAGATAAAATACATGTATGCACATTACACTTTTGACACCTGTTGGAGATTAACATCGGGCTGTACCAGGTGGCTGCCCATTGAGTCTCAGTCTTGTCAATCAAACATCTCACACCGACTGGAATGTCTGTGGGCTGAAAAATGTGGTCATGTGATCATTTCTGTCACAATGATAAGGGATAGCATCATGCACCTTCCTCCGCACACACGTGTTACTTGCTACAAGAAATCCAAAATATATGAAATCTGAACACTCACAGTGTGTTGTTTTTCCCTGTTTCGGGAGTTGCTATCAATATGGAGATGTTTTGGTGAAATTTCCCACCCCCTTGATGATGCCATGTGCAGTTGCGGTTCAGGTCGGGATGGTGTGCCTGATGGATCACCGTGGACGGCCAGGGATGAAGGTGACAGGAGGGGGATTTCAGGGGGAGACAGGGGAGGAAGCCAAAAACTGGGACACTTAATTATTCAGCACCGGGCCAGATGCTGAATTATGTAGCATCGATCAACCAGGAGTGCAGTGGATCAGTGCCGGGCATTAAATCAAGGGCGTGGGACAATGGGGGGTGGCGGGGGGCTGTAGGGAGTCTTATAAATGCATGACCACTGAAATTAATAAGGGCATAAATAAGGGCTGCTCTCGGTTATTTACAGGTTGTGGGCTGTGATCTGTGACCTGTAATGACCCTCCCACCACAAGAGATTCTACTTACACTGGCACAGAGATAGTCTGCAGTGCCACTGGTGCACAGCACGTGCTTGTAATAAGGAGATGCTTCCGTCATGCTGAGTACAGTGATCTTAAACCAGGGCTGCATCGTCTCGCCGACCTACATGTCAGTCCTAATCACAGCAGACTTGTCTCCTCGCCTTCGATCCTATTTTTATTTTTTATGTGGTGGGGGGTGAGGGGGGGGGGTATACTCCTACACTCCCCAATAAATAAATAAAGACCACAGTCTTGGAGTTTGGCAACTAAGCCTTTCACGACACATTGTACTGAGTATAAGTGTGCATGTGAGAAATAAAATTTTGATTTGATTTGATCGGCAATGCCGTGAAGAATATGGGAAGTGAGAAGAGAGCATAGTTACAGTGCCCTACTACTTCTAACTTGGACAAATGCACCTTTGTTGCACTGTTCAGTTCATCATGGCCCTTTTCGAGGAATAAGTCAAACTGGGCGCACTTGTAATTCAACCGTAATTCTTGGGGCTCCCCTGGGCCATTGTCCGTCAGCCCTGCCCAGTCTCTTATTGTCCTACCTGGATACGGACCGGAGATGCTGTTGGACTCGACCATATTGAACGGTGGCCAAGGGGGTCAGGTCGCTGATAGCACTGTCCGTCTTTGTTGCTTTGGCAGAAAGAGCCTCTCCAACAATAACAGATGGGTGGGGGCAAGCAAATCACTGTGGATCATGTCCAACGAGCTGGGAAACAGCAGAGCTGCAGGGACCCAACCAGGCAAAAGAATACAGGGTGTCTCCAGTTGAGTGCTAGCTGAGCAACCATTGGAGGATAGTGACCACTTAATGGAGATGGGTAATCATGCCCTGGATGCTGCTTACTAGTAATCAGAAGCTGGGTCCTGTGCATTGGAGGCTGATAATCATGTAACCACTCAGTGGAAACTGTTAACCTGTTACTGGAAACTGGTAACCATGTAATGAGGTTAATATCCAGACACTGGAGGCTGGTAACCATGCAGTGAGGTTGCTGACCAGTCACCCGAGGCTGGTAACCATGTAATGATGTTGATATCCAGACACTGGAGGCTGGTAGCCAGGCAGTTAGGTTACTAAGCAGTCACTGGGGGCTGGTAACCGTGCAGTGAGGTTGCTAGTCAGTCACAGGAAGGTGGTAACCTTGCACTTACTGCCTTTGATTCTGATTCCAGCAGTCCACACCCACGGTAGTTTTGTGCCAGCCCTCCCAGAGAAGGACATGGCCCTTGATAGGCCCTTTACTACTCTATATGAGGGTGTGGAAGGCACATTTTGTGTACCGACATGCGTCTCCACTGTATTATGGCAAAGCGGCACCCATGATAGCAGCGAAATTGGCTGATTAGTATCTGGCATTGTGGACTGCAGCGTACGAGGACAGAATTTGAGCCATTGTGCCTTAGGGCATTCAGACAGCGAATGACATGGAAACACGATTCACTGCACATTGATTTTTTGTTTAAAGTTTTTTTTTTTTATTGTTTTGTTTTGGACCTGCCCCTGAAACTGACAGAAGTTTCTAGCATGGTATTTTAAACGTGTTGTGTATGTCCTGTTTTATATTATCAGTGATAAACAGTGGAATTTTGTCCATTTTGTTTTTAGTTAATTATTCTACAAAAGTTCTGTTCTATTCACTGTTTTCCTGGAATATTTTGACAGTAAACTTGATCATACAGATTATTTATGAAGGTGTAGGAAATTTAAGGCATTCCCTAAGTGATCAGGTAAACCCAGCTGTATAAAAAGTTTTTAAAAACTGTCAGGCCGTAAGTATCCCATCTCCACTTCATCCCTGCTCTTTCTCTGTTTTATGACACCCTAAAGGGAGAATATATGATCTCATCCTGAAAGCCAAGTGTAATATTCTACAGTGGTCTCCAATACGAAGATGTCTATGAAGGTCTCACCTACAACCATCTGACAGGTTCCAATCCCCCTGACCCTGCAAATGCAAGCAGTTCATCCTCTGCATGTATCACATACAAACATATTTAGTCTAAACTAGTGTTGTAGACAGCCTTGAGACATGCCTACGGGGAATCTACTGCATTTCTGATCCCATAGTCTACAAATAACAGAGTAGATAACAAATAACATAACTTCAGATATCATTCAGCAGTGGAAACTCCTCTGTACTCCACTGCCCTCAGTTGCATCTCCATGGATAAATGATCCAGCATGGCAAGTTATAGTCAGTATAAGATAAAGGAATATGGAGGAAATGACAGTACACGCATACTGTATGCGTTAATGTTATCATTTCTTACCAGCTCACACATGGCCTGTTATTTCAATTTATTGAAATATGCGTTCTTCAGGAGAAAAGGTCTTCTGACGGTGAATTCTTGGAAGGGTTATTTGTAACAGCTCAGGTTCTTGCCTTCTAATTTTGTATAATTTGTTCTTCTGCTTCATTTAATGACCTGAATCTGAAACATCTTGGAGTGCTTTAGCTCTCGGGTCATTATTATGTCTTTAAAAGGGAAATGTTATGTCCCGGTGACATCACATTCGCTGGGTTCATTGCCACCTTTGTTTTCTCTAATTCAAGTCATCATGTTGTAATTGGGTGCGACTTAGAGGGCTGTGCACTCAATAAGTCAGGGGGATTAAAGAGAAGGAGGGCCGGAGGCATTTACATTTGATGCTATGGTAATGGTTGGAATTGAAGTTGAGTTCTTTAAGGGGTTGTGCAAGGCAGAGGTCATTGTTTTCACCAAAGGTGGACATAATTTAAATGTCTGTTTTTTTGGGTAGGAGGGGACAAATGAAGCCAAATGAAATATGGGGCATATGTATATCCCCATCCTATCTGGTACCTACGCCCCTAGTTTTCACTGTCCAGGAGTGGATCTAAAAATTCTCTGCTGCTTGTGGAGCGTGGAGGTGTTGCATGTTGGCTGCAGTCTCAT
>JAODJX010000042.1:9264956-9275614 GCA_026776945.1 Isichthys henryi
GGGGCAAAACCACCCACCCCCCCCCCCCCCCGCCGCCCCCCCCCCCCCCCCCCCCACCCCCGCCCCGGCCCGGGCACCGGGCCACCCGGGGGGGGGGGGACTGCTATCACTGCGACGCACAAAATAATGCTTCACATAAGAGGCGATGTTTTGGCAAAGAGAAGTCACAGGGGATAAGCTTCCTTTGAAGCGGGGTTGGGGGCTTCAATGACACACGGAGAGATTGAAATGCATGGAATTAAAAAGAAAAACAGGTGGAAATGTCATATTCTGACAGGTTACAGATGAATAACATTCAGTATACATCGTTACCTTTTCCAGGTAATACATACATATATATATATATATACATACATACAAAAACACGCGCACACATACACATAAAAATATAAAAGTGGCACTGTTGCTTCTCACCACAGGTTGGGTGTTTGCATTCCACCTCTCCTCTGCCTTTGCATGTTACCTGTATATTCTGCAGGCTATGCTTAGGCTAATCGCCATCACAAAACTGTCCTTAGATTTTGAGTGTGTGCATGTATCGGACTTGTGATGGAGTGTCACCCTATCCAGGGTACAACCCCAGTCTTGTGCTCTGTGCTACAAGTCTCCGCCAGGACTGCGATAAGTAGCTGGAAGATGGACGGCTATACATCTCCTGAATATTTTAACTAGCATTCTGTACACGTGAAATAGAGGGAATTATTTTATAATAATCATATAAAATAATTAACTACGTCTTATAACGATACTGGCTTTCAGTGATATATACGACAGTACGAGGTCTTTAACAACAGTATACAATATTTACTAAGTACAATTTATACCAGGATATGTGCTGAAGACTATATATCAGTATATACCCAGGTATTCATTATTTCCGCATATTTTTCCGACTTAATCCCGGCTTATTGAAACTGGCACCATTAAGACGACCATTCCTTATTCAGCACATTACCTGCTGGACAAGCACATTTAGAAGCCTCCAAAGATGTGCCTTAGAGCACAGAAAGTGAGGTCGGGGCCAATGCAGCGTGCACAGCTATTTATGCAGACAATTTTGGCTAATAATAATGCCATCGGTTCGGTTAACGCTCTTAACTACAAATTCCACTGCCCAGTATACATTAGCGAGGTCATTTTAAACGTGCAGATGGAGCCCAGGGTGGGATCGGGGACGACGGCGACCAATCCGTGGAGAAAATCGGCACGACACTAATACATTAATGAGACACAATCGACTGTATGCATCTTCTGTGTCGTGTTCCCTATTCCATTGCTTGGCTCAAGGGAAAATTTATAAGGGGATGGCGGCGTTCAAACGTGACATCAATTTCCCTGAGTGCTTTTTTAAGTGCGGGTCTGGGAAGCGTCACCCCCCGCGCCTCAGACCGATCCCAGCGGCCGTCGCCGATCGTTAACGGGGCTTGCTGTTTCAATGCCCAGCAACGCTGTTCCTTACAAGCTCCTCGCGACATGTGCATGGACTTGGCACATTGACATGCCCACCCCCAAGACCACTTTCGGGCAAAACCTATAGGTGCTCTCCTCCCTGCAGTCTAATTTCCAGTCCTAATATAGCAAAGAGTAAACAACGGGATTTAAATGTAATGTACTGTTTACTCATCGTAATTACTTCTGGAGACCCGGCACCAGCTGACCACCCCCTCCAAGAATCGGAGTGCGCCCCCCTTTCCATTGGGTGTGATGTATGATCATATAAAGAAGTTTACTCAAACGTATGTGACGCGATTGTGAGCTTAGTAGTTCTCAGAACTGCATAAATAAACACAAATCAAACATAATTATTGTACGATTATGATTTTTAAAAAAATATATTTTGTGCACTTGTTCCTCCGTATACTTCAGCAATAACCTTGCAACGTGCGTTAGTAGCTCGGGATTGGAACTGAAGGACCCGAGTAAGCAACGTGAAGAGGATTATAAGTGTTTTATGTAACATATGCACGGCACATCAGCTTCACAATGCTGCCATTTACAGAGGTGTGTTCTCCGCTTAAGCGCAGTTCCAGAAATCGTGCGGCTTGATGAAGCTTTCAGACTCAACGCTCTACCGTGACAAGCAGGGGAGGCTTATGCCAGCTGATAATATCAGTACCGGTCCAATAAATCTATATTGCAGTATGTTTTGCTTTCACAGCCACGTCAAAGAATTGAAGCCGCAAAAATATATTTATGTCTTAGTTGTGGCAGTTGTTAACATACAGTGTAGTACGTACTGGCGCCCCAAAAGGCTGGGGGTTCAGCGGCCTGGACGCGCCCCAACTCCCCTGGCTGTAACAGTAAAACATCCAGTTGCTTAAACGGGCCGAAACATAATGGAAAGCCGAGAGAATGCCTAGCAAAGTAATTTTGCAACAGGCATGATTAATCTTTGCCAGGAGTCTAGGGCGACAGCAGCAGAAGCCTGGCGGAGCGGCATGTCGCCGCGGCGCTCCGTCAAGCTGCCGGGAAAGCGCGTTAAGGCGAGCGGCCCTTCGAGCGCTAATCATGGGCCACCTGGCGACGGGCCGCCGCGAATAAGCAAAATTACGTTTCGGAAGGGAAAGATGAACTGAATAAAACAAACACCGGGCGCAAGCACGGCAATTTCCCCAGTCACAGGTCTCCCAGGGTTCACAAGGCGAATAAATAAAGGCAAAAAATAAACGTGACTATAAAAAAGCAATTTAATATGTGAGGACGGGGGGGAGGGTTCGAAAAGAATAGATATTTGCGATGAGTGCTTGTAAGCGGATGGGCGTCCACAAACATCTTCATCTAGGGCTGCACAAAGGTTTTGATATAAGAAAAGCATTTTTGTGTACAGCGTACTTTTGGACATTAAATGTAATCCAGGGTAATTGCGGGTTCACTGTAATTACTCTATCGCTCAACTCTTTTCGGCTGACACTGTGCACCGCTCCGTCGGCGTTTCATTAGTGTTAACAAGGTGTTTTGAATGCCATGTGTACTTCCCCCTGGGGCGTGACGGATTCATTTTCTACTTTTGTGTTACCTAATGATCCACTATACGAAGAAAAACAGAAGACATAACTGTCCACGGGGCAACTCTGCGCATATATAAGTCTGAATTGAATGAATGTAAATCGCGGCTCTTACGTAATGCGCGTTCACGAGCAAAAAATGCAGGGGCGCGCTTTAAGTGGATAGGTAAAAGGGGTTAGTGCGCGACAGTGTTCGCTGCCGGCTGACACTTGGGAGAGATCAAGGCCGGGTTGCATCTGGCCTGCAGCTTGAAAGCGCGACTCATCGTGCTACACGGTGAACGTCTCCCGTCAAACTGATGGAAGGAGATGCGAGATAATTGGTGTTTATTTGTCGCGGATGCTCGGCAGCCTTTTGTCAGCCGCGAAAATGCCACCGGCTGACATCATTGCCTGCCTTCCGGAGGCTTCCACTGCTGGCGGAGTGAGTGGCACCGCATCCCAGCCACTATTTATTGCCGCCGCTGACTCATTTGCGTGAGCAGAGAAGATGCATTCATTCCCAGATGAACATGGACGGTGCACTTAACCACATTTTCCCTAAAAGTCTGATTCACGCATGTACTTAGAAACGATGTGCTGCCCTGCCAGCATTTAAGGGCATAATTGTTTTATTTCCAGCCCTTCATTTTATTTTGTACCTTTTCAGACCTTTCAAGCCATAATGATTTTAGCTTAATTTCCCGCCTTTGACTAAGAACTGCCTTCTGACGGTTGGGATACAGTACGCAACCTGTTTAAAAAGCTTCGATTCTCGTCAGTTATGATTGAAAAGCATTTGCCCAGGGATCATATTTATGACTCAAAAATGGCTACCACGCATATCATTTACCTAATCACCCTGTCACCTGTGTCTTTGTTCACAGGTTTTAATGGCATCACATCAATTTGCATAGTCGTGTGTGGGAGGAGAGCTGAGCAAGGGGTGGAAATCAGTACTTAAAAAGACAGTCTAGCGTAAGCCAAAACGAACCGGTATTTACTGTCGTACTTTTACAAGGCAAATACTGCAAGGGCAGTAAAGTCCCATGACCCCATGAGATCGCTGAGGTTTATGAGACAGTCAAGAGGCAACCCCACAGAAAGCCTGCTTACTGCACTGCTCTGTTTGACCCTGTTTAAGGATGATGCCCTCTGATTGGCACAGAAAGCATGTCGCAGTACCACAAGATTTATATGTCATGTCAAAGTGACTGGAATCCAGAGGTGTAAATCTCAAGGCCCAGAAAGTAAAAATCCAGACCAAGATTTTGTTTCAGCAAATCATTTGAGTATAAAGAGTTACAAACACGGAGTACTTAACTGGTCGTTAGAAGCAAAATCACAGTCTGGATTTTTACTTTCTGGACCAGAAATTTCCACATCTGCTAGAATCCAGGATGCCTCATGCCATAAGCATCCTGGGATATGTTCTAGGTACACCATGAGCGTGTGGCGCAGTGAGCTAATCCTCTGTCTGTCACCCAGAGGTGGCCAGTTTGAGGCTGGCTTGGGCAAATTTGCAGGTCCTTGAGCAGGGTCCTTAACCTCCAGCTCCCTGTGTACTGCTACGGGTGGCTGCCCTTCACAGCCTGCTCTCATCTACAGAGAGCGAGTTGGGGAAGGCATAAAGAGAGTTTCCCCACGGGGATCAATAAAGTATCAATTATTACTGTTAAGAAGAATGAGGTGTATTGGCTCACACACAGGGAACTGGACTGCAGTTGTCTTTGGCTCTCCAGTGAATGTAGATGAGCTCAACAAAGATACAATAAAGGAATAAGACAATGGTTACATGTCGTCCAGTTTAGGACTTTGCAGAGAGTGATTGAGGGGCAGGTGGTCAAATGTTTAAAAGGGGCAATCGGTACCAAAACAGGCAGGTGATCAGCACCCCCACCACCCCACCCCCCTTCTGCACATGCCTGATCCAGTTCATATATACAGTGCATGTGCAGCTGATAAACTCTTACATTTTTTCTAAAGTTATATGAGTGCAAGGAATGTCTGAATTTTAAGGCATTGAATATGACCATCCTTTACAGGTACTTTTTTGTATTTTTTTTATTGTTTGTTCATGAATAGAAGAATCAGGGATGCCTGTGCTCATTCACCATCCTTCTTCTAAACACTTCTCCTGATCAGGGTCATGAGGGGGGCTGTAGCCTGTCCCAGTCACCACAGAGCACATCCTGGATGGGGTGCCAGTCCATCACAAATGGGCAATTTAAAGATAACAATTAGCCTGATTGTCTTTGGACTGCAGGAGGAAACCCATGTGACACGGAGAGAACATATAAACCACACACACACACGGACACACACACACATTTGTATTCATATCTTTGTGGGGACTTTCCATTCATTTCTTTGGTAAAAAACTCAGCAATGACAGCCTTCATCTCTACCCAGCCCTGACCTTAACCATAAGTAACCAAACAAAATACAAGGCTTTTGGCTATTTTAGTTTTTTTAATGTAGTCACAGAATTTTACAAAATTGAATTTTCCTTTATGTGGTCAGAAAAATGTCCCACAGGGTCAATATAACAGATTTTTATCACATATATACATGACCACACTCCCCTGTACGCTCACACAGACACAAACAGATTGGAGGCTGGATTTAAACCTACAACCCAGTGGCAGTGAGCCAATGCCCCACTTCTTCCCAGTGTAATTCTTTAAATGGAAAGAAATGAAGAAAAAAAATATTAAACAGTCCCTCTGGCCACAGAATAATGGTGAGATGGATGTCATTTCCCAGACCAGCAGTAACGTCTCATTAAATGAAAGGGACGGGTCAAGGCCAGCCTTGTATAATTATGAATGCTAAGCATTACCATCTCTGTCAGTACATGAGCTGCTCTTTGGCAAGGTGATACTAGAAAATACGTCCAGCTAATGTGACTGGTATTAATGGTCATGTCTCTAGTACATTCTGCTAATCATCACTGGCTGTATGAATTTAGGCAAAAACAGCGAGGGGGCTGATACTGCTGATGAATGCCATGATTTAGCACTAAACATCTTGTTTGCTGATTAGTTTTTGGGGGCTCCGGACTTGTATTAATCTAACATGATAACAAGGCATCTTGCTGAGAACACAGAGTTATTTGATCAATTCCACTAAAACAAGAAAGTACTTTTGAAGTCTTTCCCAGAATATGAAGCTCTGCACCACAGAATGGACCCTCCTCAAAATGTGTGCTTCTTAAACGTGTTTCTACCGCCCCTGGAAAGGACGTGACGGTTCCGCCGTGCCCCGACTGCCGCCCTCGATGGGGAATGCGTCCTTCACACATAACCGGCATGGGCTGAGAAGGGGCTTCTTCTTAGGGGTTCAGGCCTGTGAATATGCAAAAGCACCATCTGTCTGCAGCAAATATGCTACATTATTGACGGTTAGTCACAACTGAAGGTGTTCAAATATGAAATTCAGGTTTTAAAATGAATGCAATGGTACATTAATTGCATCCATATAAGACAAAAGGAGAGTTCACCATCATGCTTGTCTGGATTCTGGATCTATTATAAATAAATATAACAAAAAATATATAAAAATTTTCAGGTACTCAGTTCACCTGAAAACAAGTAGTAAACTCGAGTCACAAGGACACATCTGGCTAATTAAACCTCAATAACACTGAGCTGAAGAGGAGTGGGGAGCTGAAGAGGATCTGATGATTAAAGCAGGTCAGCTATGCAGATGTATGGTCCATCGCGTGTCAGCGGACTGACAAACCGTCGTCGCTGTTCTGTTCTGTGCTCGGAGCAGGAATTTCGGGAAGCTCGCGTGGACGGTGTGGCTCCTCGTGGGAAGTTTCCCCGCGGGCCTGCCGCGTCATGCCTCCCTGTAATAATGTGACTCACTTTGCCGAAGGATCGTGTCCCCTTCATCCTTCCTTCGCACTCATGCTATGTGTGTCTAAACGGCTGCTGGGAGCGCCGACACGGACGGCCGCCCTGGAGATCATACCGCTGGGAAGGGGGACCTGACAGCGTCCCCGAGCGTGGGTCCCTGTGCCCGAACCACCGAGGAAACTTTCACGGGCCATCATGTATGTCAAACTTCAGGAAACTATTGCACCGACTTAGGTTAGATCCACACAAACTGCCAAGACAGTAATTTCCCAGTGCGCGGGTTCCAACACTTTGTCAACAACAGCTCTGGGAAGTAGAAATACAGATATCCTTCATGACAGAGTGGAATCCAAGAGGGCGATACGGAGCAGGTACAGAGCCAACTTCTTCAGGGGTCGGTCTTTCATGGTCCCCTGAGTGACTGACACATCATTAGCAAATAGACCAGTCATGTATGTCTGATACCACAGACGCAAAAACCACAGACACTGTGTCCAAAATTGCTTTGCAGGCCAGGCTAATCCCCAAGTTTCATGCGTGAACAAATACAATTATAAGACCTCAGCAAGATCTCAGCCAGGTAATAGACTTCCACCTGCATGCCACTCAACCCAGAATTGCTCACCTGTAAAATATTAGCTGAGTCTACAGATAGCTGGGTGACTTAAATTCATTCTTCTTCCATCCATACTAAGGAAAGTGTTGCATACAAAAGGTTATACTGGAATATATATTTGTGTTGCAGATACTTTCATCCAAGGAACTCTCAGAGTTTACAGGGTTTTTTTTTAACACATTTATCCATTCAATGGATATTTTGCTATAAGAAATTCCAGTCAAGCACTTCCTTATAGAGTATAGCAATGGGGCTGCTTCTCAGGAATGAACAGGCAGCTTTTTTGCTGAGAGAGAGAGAGAGAGAGAGAGAAACAGAGAGAGAGAGAAACAGAGAGAGAGAGAGAGAGAAACAGAGAGAGAGAGAGAGCTCCTCAACGGCTAAGAGTTACCGTTGACCCTCCCCGGGACCATACTGTGAGTCAATTGTGGTACCTAGGAGAGTTCTGTGGCACCGAAATTACCGCAGATGAGTCAACTCTTCCTACATAACTCACTCCGGAAATCCTGGGGCCCTGTAAAAGCCCAGGATTGCCGAACACTTGCATTATCACCCTGACATGCAGACGTAGAACCTGCAGGACTTTCACATTTACACATCAGTTACCGAATTCTGAAAATTCAAAAAGTCACTGCAGTAAACTCTGCAACATCTAAATCAGAGTAAGCAAACACCCCCCACACACACACACACGCATGACCAGATATTCTAGTAATAAAATCTAGCAAAAAAATCCTAAAAAATCCCTATACATTACTAACTGTTGTTTTGTCATTTTTGCTGCATATCCTACTTCTAATTGTTCTGTTTTACTACAGGATTAGTAATTTTAATTTATAATGTAATGCAGGGTGGGAGGAGTGTCAGAGTAATGAACTTCTGAAACTCACATGGCCTGAATCCAAATGCATGATTAACAACTACACTGAAATTGTTCCCTTGAAAAACAGGGTTAAGCCATAGACAGTGTTTCACAGCACTTTAATAGGTGCCAAGCAGGCACTCCTGCAAAGCAGCACGGCAATTGTACAGCCGACGGATTCATAAAGCCGGATGCTTTTCTGTAGAAACTGATGCCGGATGCCACATTCAAGGTTACCTCAGTCCCTCCCCCGCCCCCATTTTAATCAAACATCTAGGTTCAAAACCACCACCTGTTATGTACAAGCCGTAATTTATCACTGCACTGTAATATGCCTTTTTATTAAAGGAGAAGATAATCCGGAACGAGTTCTCTTGCTGAGGCTAAAGCTTAGATTGACCTGCCATCCTGCAGATCCTCAGATCTTCTGTAGTAAATATAATATGCTTGGTAATGAGTTTGGCGCGTTTTCAGAATGAAGCCAGAGGCGATTCTAGGGACTCTGGGGGCCCTAGGTGAAAAAATCCATGGGGCCCCCAGACTCCCCCTCCCCCAGCATGGTAAAATTTATTACCTTTAATTTAGTGTGAAGTGCAAATTAATAATATCAACAAAAAGAATTTCATAAGCACGAGACCTTTATTATGACTTTTGTGAAAAACAGAATGCACAAATAAAGCAGATTTGTCGCTGCAATGTAACTGGCCACCCTCAGGGGCCCCCCTCCCTGCTCGGGGCCCCTGGGCCCCTGGCCCTTGCCTATCCTGTCGATGCACCTCTGACAGAAGCTAAAATCTAAACAATGCCTGACATCTCAATGGCACATCTGAAAGACCAATGTTCCAGTGGTATTGCTGTTTCTACCAGCTATACTGGTTCACCACCAGTTCCAGTAATGAACTGCGTTCAAGACTCGAAATGCAAATGTTCACATTTTTAATGGCGTTACTGCTTAATCAGTCAGGCAGCTGAAAATGACAGTGTGTTAATGACATTTAACGTGCATCTAACTGCTTGCTGAGTTCTAAATGTAACGCTGTTAAATTGGCATCTTGTGACTGTCTTAAACTGGCATGTGCATTGTTTTTTTCCCCTTCTCAGTCTGTGGATGTCACTGGGGATAGTGGTGGTTGTTAAATACATGAATAATAATTAATTTGCATACATCTGCGCTGTTTATACAGTTAGACAGACCATTAATCCTCATTAGGCCTTGATTTCATCCAACTGCCAGGTCACCTCTCTTTGGTAATGAATGACTAATTTAAAGTGTCACTTTTTTTGTTACATACAAATCATGATAAGTTTTGCAGAGTCTAAATCAGTACAGTGCAGTGTTTCACAAAGGACAGGCTGAGGCAAAAAGCCCAGAAAGCAGTGCAGAGTCAATATGGAAATGTGTAGTGATATCTATTCATATGCCATAAACTCTTGTCCGGTACAGTCACAGTAATCTATCCCAGGAAGCACAGGGCACCAGGTACCCTGCACGGGATACCAGTCCAGTGCAGGGTACATCTTCACAGCCAGCGGAATGCCTAGAGTTTCTGCCCCCCCCCTGACAAAATGTCACCTTGCCCTAGGATGACCAGATAATCCATGTCATGGAGGACACTTTGGGCTTCAACAGGATTTGTAAACTACCATTTCAGTTAAAAGGACCAGGAATTCACTTAATCGCTGAATTATTGCTGTGTGCTGATTGGTCCGTGTCCTCTAATCACTATTGTGTCACTATTGTTAATATGAAACAGCTGAATGAGTCACCCAATCAAATAAACAAACCAATCCAAGAATAAGAACTGAACTATTTGGCGAAGCACAGGAGCATTTCAGGTTTAAGGTAGTTTACAAAACCTGAAATAGCTGAAAGTCTCCCCTCTGACATGGACGGGCTGCCAGCTGTTAGGCATCAGGTGTGACACTCGCACTTTCTGACTCTCATTGTCAGACTATCCAGATATCACCATGTTATTCTTTCAACGTTGAATTATAGTGAAATGTGTTGAATTATGGTCAGTGTTAAATTATCAACGTTGAAACGGAATAGATTTTTTATCAGATTTTCAATATTGAAAAACTGATGGTGGCAAAACCTTAATTCAGTGTTGATATAAAGTGAAACACTGAAGATTAACGTTGTTCCAACCTTTTTGTCTGACATGGAATCAGCGTCATTTCAACATATGTGTGCTATGTGTGTTTGTACAATTAATGGTACATACATGTAAATGAGTGTGCAGACCTGTCTGAAATTGGAAATGTCATGCAAGCCAGCTGATCATAGTTGGCAACACTGCATGGATTATCTGCTCACCCTACCTTGCACCCCC
>JAODJX010000042.1:9292853-9311700 GCA_026776945.1 Isichthys henryi
TATCTATCTATCTATCTATCTATCTATCTATCTGTCTGTCTGTCTGTCTGTCTGTCTGTCTGTCTGTCTGTCTGTCATTAGCCTAAATGCATACTCTGTATGGCATTCAGGCCTATCAGCCCAGAACTGGGGGGAGGGCAGCTTCCCCGTGCTTTTCTTTGTTAACCTGACCACCCTCCATGACGTATATTAGCCCTTAGCTGGGAAATGGGCAGGACAAATCATCACAAACTCCTCGCACCTGTGCCTCGCACCCATGCCACAACATCTTTGAACTCCTCCCCTCCGGTCGGTGCTACAGATCATTGATTTGTCAAAACAAACAAGCACAAGAACAGATTCTTCCCACCCTCATGACCCAACAACCTCTGCTCAGTTGCACTATTACCAGCCTTAACAAGCAATACCTCATTGCCATAAGTAACTCACCGTACTTATTGTGCTCTGTTGTATGCATTGTATTTATTGCAGCAGTACGTGCAACTGACATGCAATCCTGCACTTTTAGTATATTTATCAACAACACATCCATATTGTGTATATCAACCAAATTGTACATGACAGTTGTCTCATCTTGCAGGACTGTTATCTATCTGCTGCACGTATAACAGCTATTTTGACAACTGAAGACAAATTCTCCGTGTTTGTGAACATGCATCGCCACTAAACCTTTGTCTGATTTTGCTTCCTTGAACCATCTGACAATATATAAAACATATAAGCATAATATAAGTGTAGTACCTAAGTATTACAAATGGCACAAGCTGGCTTAGGCAGCCGTAACAGTTGGAAGGCATGGGGAATGAAATCCAGTACTGCTCCAGTTTTTCAGTAGACTTGAATGTGCTATAATGAAGACATAAGCAAGCGGTAACGAATGCATAATGAGGAAAACTACTCCTGCATATCTTAGAGTCAACATTTGTTGTACTTTTATGCTTAAGTCAGTGCAACATGCTCGTGATGTCACCACAAAATGTGAAGCGTGAAGAAAAACACAGCTGATAATTATTAGAGGGAATCTAATTAAGTATATTAACAAAGATATTTTGAAGCGTGACCATTTTCTTCAATAGCATGACCATAAATAAGAGAGCCCAACGGTCATCTGGAATGTCAGCTTAATAATGTTCACTGCAGTTTTCTTGGCTCTTAATACTTTCCTTAAGATGACTTTCCCTTGTGTGCCAAAAACTAAATGGCAGCCGACGGTAAAACAACATAACTCATGAACTCCAATTCATGCGCAAGCTGCGTTTTTTTCCCCCCAGAATTTTAATTGAGTCAGAACAGGACAATAGCTTTCAAATAACTACTACAAAAATGCAAACCCTCTATTAAATGAGAATTTTGTCGGTGGGAAAGTGCCATGGTTACTGAACCATTCAGGTGGATGAATGGGATGAAGTTAATTTGCATAGAAAGATGTACTTCCTGAGAATAGCTCCTCCTACTTCACTCTGATTGGTGGAAGGCTAAGTGAATTCATTAAGTGAAGGTCATATTCCTGGGGGGTTAACTTTTGTTAGTAGAATGGAGACTGTCAACAAGCCAGTGTATTCATGCAAAGAAAAAAAAAGATTGAATCACGGATGCATGTTTTTATTTATTAATTTGTAATTTTACAGTTTACACAACACAGGATTTTTGTATGGATATATTAGACCAGAAGAGATGTGTTCACATAATAACATGCTAATGTTTATACTTTGGGTGACCATGGAGACAATCAATCATCTCTGTTCGAGGGCTGTACACATTGCATTTTTTTCTTAGTGGAATTGTGTTTCAATGCCATGGAAAGAATTCAATCATTTTAAGTATTTTTGTTCTCAGAACCAAAGTAATTAGAGTGATGTCAGAGAACAGGCTCAGTTGTACAGAAACACAGGACTGGTCCTGTTCCTCACTGAGATTTTTATTATGAAACATGACATTGCTAATCAAGAATGCTGGCAGCCAGCGACAGCCAGTGGGTCTCTTTGTGGGGGCTGGTTGCTCACAACAAAAGCAGAGTAAGCAACTTCAGCCCCACAATGACTTTTATTCGAGATAGAAATTAAAATATCACCCAGAAATTGCAGCATGGACAAAGTAATTCCTTTCAATATCTAATAATTAGAACTGGATTTCCTGAAGTTTTAAATGTGAAGCATATTTACTATGTAATATATTGCATACTTTCATTATATAGTATATTATTTCAAGGCGATAAATATTTAATAAGACATAAAAATGTGCTGCCATTTGATTTTTGCATTGCTGCTAAACCAAGATTCATGCATGTGGGTTTCATATAATGCACTCAATTAAAATTCCAATATAGATTGTGTTTTTCTGCTAAAATTCCCGGAAGGGGCTCCGTGGGGTGTGAATTCTGACTCTTCCAAGTGCACTGAATTATAATCAGAGTCACATCACATGAGAATGTCTGGTGTGAGCTGACATGAGGCATTTTCTGGCTTCCATGCAGTTACTTTCTCGGTCTTTGGATATGTTGTGTTTTACACACCCTGTGTGAAGGGAAGGTGTCTTTCTGTTGAGTTGCGCCGGACCTACAAAGCTTAGCCCATTGGTGCCAGCTGAGGTGATTTCAGTGGTTTGGTGCAGGCAGCCATGCTTCAGAGTGTGATTGAGACGTCAGTTTCCCTTTAACTTGGGCTAGATTAGGTCCCGGCAGGCAGCTGATCATGACGGAGGTGGCATCAATTGTGGGTTGACTTTATGAATATTGATACGACCCATTACTACATTTGTTCCATTGAGGTTATTTACTTTTGGGTCAATACTCAATCATTATTACAAAAAGAAAAACACATTTTTTTCCACTTTCTTAATTACGTTGATTTATAATGAAACTGTCATATGACCATTGACTGTATAATTACTTATATATTGACATAATATTACCTTCCATAGTAATTCTCTTTATAAATTATATTTCCAGCAAATATCATTTGGTGTCTAAGTGGGATGTCTCAAAGTTTCATTGCAACAGGGTCCATTATCCAGCAATTACCGGCTCTTAACTGTATGGTAGGTTCCTTTCAGGAACAATAACATCCGTGAGAAGCATTTCTGAACTGATGCACATTTTTTCATGTCAGGAGACGAGTGCTTAAAATATCTGCCTTACAATGACACTTCAGCTCAGCCGTCTCAGTGGCATATGCTGCCTTCTTCTGACGTCACCTTCTGTCTCGCTTTTCTGAAGATCCACAGTTAAATTCAGTAGAGCCATTATAATTGGTGATAGTGGCGAGGCCGCCTTGATGTTCCTCAGTGAGAAAGGTGCACAGTCAACTCAGATTGTTGTTTTTTTGCATGTAAAATCTACTGCTCAGGACGTCCAGTTTGGGGATGAAGAAGCTCGGTCCATTGCAGTTGAGTCGTCACTCGATTAATATCCGATTTAAATACCTAAAACTGCAGCTGGTTTTAGCTCCACTGCCACTACCATCACCAAGAAGAAAAATAAAAGGAAGAAAGACACAAACAATATTTATTTAGTCAATCAATCATCGCTTAATTCATTAATAAACAATAAACTGGCTAGACTGAATTGGTGTACATTGATGGACCAGGGCTCCTTGCCCTTGACTGTATAAAATCTTACTGACAATGCTTTTCCCTTCTTACCCTGTAGGGGGCATACTGCAATGACTGTCACACTGGAAGGACAACGTGCGCCAATTCTGAAACAGACACGATTCTCTTATTATTATTATCACATATTTGTATCCCCCAACAATCTCTTTAGCGCATGACTCATGTTGGCAATAGTCTCCTACTACAACAACATTATGTATTTTTCGGTTAATTATTATGCTGAAGACTAGCTTTCATTTGTGCTTGGAGGGAAAGTGGCTGCAGCTGTTTATACATCTGCTTTGACTGCTCTAAGTTCTGGGGTTAAGCGTCACTCTTAACAAATACCCTGGGGTTTGGGTTTTATGCAGGTGCTTAAAGACCTTACATTGCTCTTGGAGAAACCAAAAAAAAATCTATGTTAATGCACCTGAAATTTTAGCTCTTAGGCTGATTTGTGTGCGGGGGCGGGGGGGGGGGCGGACTAACTTCTCTGGGGGACCCAGGTGAACATGAGCAGGGGGCCTAAGTGGGCCATTTGAGCTATTGTTTTGGGGCTGAAAGAGAAACGAGACAGAATTAAAGATGATGGAACATCAATAATATGCTAATGGAGGCGTGGGGTGCCAGTGCTAAAACTTACAGAGCAGGGTGGGGGAGGTAGTGCTACTAGTAAAATTAGGGAAGCGGGGTGGGCGCAATGGGGGGTCCTGGGCCAGTGGATCAATCAGCTAAATTTAAGATATTTTATTATAGATTACAATATTTTAACCAAAATGGTTATAAAAATGGATTGGACATTTGATCAATGTGTTTTGTTACAAAAAAAAAATAAAAAATGCGGGTCCAGGGATTGTCCCCCCCCTCCAAATTCTTCACCTGGCTGGGAACCGACCTGAAGTCTGAAGCTGATACTTGAGCATAACGAAGGCGGAAATCGGCAGGCCTATGACGAAGGACAGTTCCTGCGAACTTCTTATAGAGGGCTGCAAAGGTTTGTGGGTCTTTAAATAGATTACAGTCATTAAAATGATTCAGTGACTTTCTGTTCAATTCTACAGCCTAAAATGCTTAGTCTAAAAGTCTAAAAATTTCTCTGCCGAGCTTTCCCATTGGGAAATTGGATTTCAAATGTAAACAAGTAATGATCATAAAATGATAAATACGGACTTTAGAGGCTGGAGAAAGGGAAAGTACAAAAGTAAAAGTCACATCAGTGCAACATTCTTGCCCTCGCAAAACAAACAAAAAAAAAACCAAACAAAATATTTAGCTTTCAGATGTGAATAGTCTTTCGCTTTGTCACAGGAGAAGAAATGACTGCAAACGATTCTTTCAGACGTGTGGAAAAAACTGCCTGGAGCGGAATAGTCATCTGCTGCTGTTTTCTGCTTTCGTAACCTGGTGAAACCAGACTAAAAAAAAGAAAACGAACACGAAGCGCTAAAATCACGTCTGCGCCCCGGGTCTCCCGTGTAAATCCCTCAGACTTCGCCTGATGAATTTATTGAATCAAATGACCATATTTTTTCTCATTTTTAATTTTTTTTTTTGCTGAATGAGTTCGATTCGAAAAAGCTTTCCCTTCCTACCTGACTCACCGCTTGCATTTAGTAGATGGGAGTGATTCAAAAGTCTTGTTCGAGGCTACGACAGGAGTGTTCTGTCGCTGCATTCATTGACTATTTGTTTAGTCTTGTTAGCTGTTTATTGTGCAGATGCTACATGTCTTAGCGTCTTTCACCGTGGGACTGAGCACACGCAAGCCAGACGGCCTCATCAAAAATGCATCAAAGTTCTCCTTCACGGACAACGGTTAGCACTGTTAGATTCTCATATGGCCCATAATTATACGTCCAGGGCAGGACGTGTGCAGGGAGGCAATTTGCCACATAAATCATGTGTTTTTTTTTTACTTTTATTTTGGAAAATAAATTAAAAAAAGCAAAGAGGTTCAGACTAAAGGTTCAAGAACAGTATAAAAAAATAATAATGAAATGGCAGCGGAAGTCGGTGTTTATGTTTGGCGTGTAATACTCAAATGTTCACACAAAGAGGAACTTGCTTTTAAAAGCGTGTAACTGGACACAAGGGTCTTTGGGAAACTCGCATCATTAAAATATGCGGATCCCCCGCAGCTACAGGTATCCAGACACTGAATCACGGCCCTGACATGCGTGGAGTTTGCATGTTCCCAGTTCATTACCTGCGAGTCTGTTAGTACTGGAAACTCCGTGACACACAGTGTGTATAGCTCGATATCACGTCTGTATGTGATATCTGGATTTTATTATATTATACTGTATGCCCATTTCTGTGCTGCTTAGCCTAGCCAAAGATTGACTGGATAAGCAATAATTGAGAATGCAAATAGAAACCAATCCTCTAATTATAAAAAATTACACCATGACAATGTGACTGCAATACTGAATGGAATCCTGCAGTATCATTATTAATGTCCAAAAAGCACACTTGATAATTCTCCAGATACATTCTCCGTAATTGACCATGCAGACCATTTCTGATGTACCCTTAAGAAGTTGTTTGTCCTCGAAACTTGAAATATTTACAAATGTAAGCAGAAAAAAAAGGTTTGTGTTTTTCTTCAGATGCACATGGAAAATTTGGCACAGGAAGTGTGAAAAAAAATATAGAAAAATGTAGAAAAAAAAAACATTTTTTGGCTTGCTGAAGTATGTTTGGTTATTTATTATTAACCTATGACTTTGCAGGCAATCTATGGGCCTTTAATTGGTAATTTTTGCATTTTGTATTTTGCACCTGCATCTTCATTAGCCTAAGATAAACAATCACAGGTTTTGTAATTAAATTAGGTAAACGATTTAAGCCGTGTGGGCTGTGTGAATCTGTACCTGTTGTGTTGAAGCTGGCCCTCCCTGCTGAATGTGGGCAGCAGCTCTGAAGCTGGATTGCCACACTGCATCTGTAATGTAAGTCACTGTCAGCTAAAATAATGAAGCTAAATGGGATGTGTTTGGACTGCGTGACTGAATGTGCGCTGCAGTGTAGAAGCTGGATATCTGGGTTTGAATCTCCACTGCAGTGATGAACATGGATATCTGGGTTTGAATCGCCACTGCAGTGATGAACATGGATATCTGGGTTTGAATCGCCACTGCAGTGATGAACATGGATATCTGGGTTTGAATCTCCACTGCAGTGATGAACATGGATATCTGGGTTTGAATCTCCACTGCAGTGTAGAAGCTGGATATCTGGGTTTGAATCTCCACTGCAGTGTAGAAGCTGGATATCTGGGTTTGAATCTCCACTTCAGTGTAGAAGCTGGATATCTGGGTTTGAATCTCCACTGCAGTGTAGAAGCTGGATATCTGGGTTTGAATCTCCACTGCAGTGTGGAAGCTGGATATCTGGGTTTGAATCTCCACTGCAGTGTAGAAGCTGGCCTGCTGTGTTTGCAATGAAGCTGCTTTTCTTGAGTCTTGACTCCCGAGATGAAGCTGGATTGCAGTGCTGAAACTTGGCTGTTACTTTTATATCTGGACTCTGTTGATAAAACCGGATTGCAGGTCTCAATAGGATAGATAATGCTGAAACTGTGCTGTAGTTTAATAGTAAAGGGCGTACATTATTTAAAAAGTAAACAATCAAAATTCCTGACATACTTTAACAGGTCAATGCTTCAGTAAAGTTCTGCAGTAAAATATCTAGCCGGGTAAACTTATCAAAATTGCCATCTGGAGGGACAACATTAGGTTAAATTTAAGTGATTTTTGCCATTTCCATGGCAACAGACCAGTTGCTCTATACCTACAGGTAGTCCATCTTATGAAATCCAGTCAGCCCTTGGTGAACTAATTGCCTCAGTTAGGTTTTTATAGGGCCAGCTGGGAAAACCCACAGAGAAACACGCAGACTAGTGGGTTTTATATTTACTGTATTTCATTGTTTATTGGTGGCTTTGAACTAACTGGTTTCGAGTTTGATTCCATCCTGCCCCCATCCACCTCTGTCGTGCCCTTCTGATCATTCCGGCAAAGTGCCGAATCTATTCTTGTATAGTATTGTTTTAAACTCCGGAATCTATTCTTGCACATGCTCTCATCAGCCCTATAATCACAATCAAGTCCTCTATGTTCTGGTTCATGTCACAAAGAGCGGTCCACCACTGTGCTTAGTGACGTCACGCCGCTTTGAGTCAGAGGCCGCTCACCTTCCCGCCGTCTGTGTGTGCGGGTCCCGCTAAACCCCGCCGCACGACATAAAAAGAGGCTCCTTAATCATTTCTGGGAGGAAGGATGACTGCTGAGAAAAATGCAGTAATACAGGGACAGGGGGATATGAATCAGTGACCCCACCCCAATTCATGACGATGCAATAATTTCACAATGTTACATTCCTCAGAAGGCAGCCTGGTAACAAATAGCAGCTAAAATAATAACAAGATCGAAATAACAGCGAGGTTAATGAAACGCGGGGGCATTTCGGATTGGCCCAGGCAATACAAAACAGTTAAAGCATGAAGATGGAATAAAATAATAGCAGATCTCCCCCCTACGGCAGCACAACCATGTACTCCTTCCTCCAAACACACACAAATCCATAGAAAACAGGAAGATTCCGAATTCATGCCGTCGCTCCCCACATCAGCTAGTTTGTTCTCATGGCAACGGAAAGTCAGTCCAGGAGAAGCCGTTTCTGTTCCGTTCCCTCGGCGTCGCTCGCCATAGACGGTATCCCTCACCGGTCCGCGTGCCGCTGGAAACAAAGGGAGCTGCTCTGACGCGGTTATGTAACGTGTCAGGGCCCGGAAAGCGCTATACGCGCCTCGCAGATGGCGTACCACCCACCCCACCCCCCCACATCTCCCCTCCTCATTTTCACCTTCCCTGGAGCTCCAGCAACAAGCGCTATATGGGGCAAAGCGATACGCTTTGAAAGAGGCCTCCTCTAAGACGTTGGGTACGTCTATCAAATGTCCATTGGGATTCAAAGTGGTTTTCTCAAGACTCAATGTATCTGAACAGCTGAATTTCACATTTTACAGGAAAATAAAATGAAGGACAGATGTATACAAGCTTTAAGTTAAACTGGGAAGGGAGAATGTTGTGGAGAGTTCATCAGAGAATCCCCAATGTTTTATAGAAGCAGACAAGGAGGACATTTTCTCCACCGCTTTAAATGTTACGACATTCACATACTGCATATAAAACTGTCCTGTCATAATGAGCGTGTCTTCCATAAGCGTGTAAAGGGATATGCAGTGAGAGCAGGCAGGGTAAAAAAAAAATAACAGCCCTCCTTCAATTTAAGGGGCTGCAGATTGTTTCCGAACCATTAAATACTTTTTCCTTTGTGGTCGTCGTGTTGCTGTTACCCTTGGACATTAATGAAGTGCATTTCCAGAGCATCCATTATTCATCGTGGGAGGAGGGACAACATATATATATATATATATAAACTTGTTAGAATAAAAAGCATAAATGTCGCCCTAGGCTAAGGTTGAAACCCAAGTTAAGGTCACTTTGAATTGAATGAAAGTTGTAAAGTCATACAAGTTACTGTGCCAATGACTAACCAATAGGTCTAGAGTTATTTTCGGTTAAAGTTAGTTATAGATGGCTTCAGGGAAGACATAGACGTTTGGATATTTTGCAACTCTAAGTATCATTTGAGGCTTATGGCTTTAGGCCAGTTGTTGTATGTGATGAGCTGTAAAAAAAAAAATAAAAAAATTAAAATAATCTGTTTACGGTGCAGCGCGTACATTTTAACGATGAGATCCACTTGGCGGACAGCACCGAGCCTGAAGGCATGATGGTACTGGCTCAGCCAACCCTGGGCCTTCCACCAAGCAGGGGTATAAAAGGCTCACGTGTCGGATGGATGCTTCAGCGATCCCAGACACGGCCTCACTGAGGCCCGACGTGCTGCGGCCCCCCCTGCGTCTGTGCCCCATGCTCAAACACCAACCCGCCTCTCATGCGAATCGTCTCAGTGTGCAGCCTGCGATCAAACCAGGCAGGGGGACGTGTCTGACTCACAAAGAAAACTAATGTTGCCCAATCCTAGCAGTAACTAAATATTTCGCCAGCCAGCAATCTCAGACAGGTTAGCTGCCCATCTTACAAATCCAAAGTTAACTTTTGCATCATAGTAAGTAAGTATTGCGAGTAGTTGCTTTGAGGTAATGGTGAAGCATTTATATACATTCGGTAAAAGCTGTGGTTGGCTCTGGGGCTCAGTGGGTAGCACTGCTGCTTCATACCTCCAGGGCTTGGGGTTCGACTGTGGAATTTCCATTTTCTCGTTTAATTTTCCTCTGAGTCCTCCCACAACCCAAATACAGGTCGTTAGGCAAACTAGTGAGTGTAAATTGCCTACGGTTTGTGTGACGCCGTGCCCTGAGATGAACTTCCTGGTGTTTCCTGGTGCCTCATTTCCCGTTCTTCCTGGAAGAGGCTCCAGGCTCAATGCAGCCCAGCTTTGGATACGCTGGAATGGAACATGGATGAAGGGACAGAGTGGTTGGAGTCAGAGCGAGGCTTGTTTCCAGTGACACCTGGGTCAGGATTACTGGTAAGGACCAGGAACCACACCTATTAATCCAACAGACGTTAGATGGCAGCTTGTACATCAGGTGGTTATGATGCAGTACTTTTTAATTAATCACCATAAAAATAACTGATTATCGAAACAAAATGACATATGTAATATACAGCTCTGAAAAAAAAATTAACAGACCACAGCACAATTATTTTTTGTCACCGATTTCTCAATTTGTGACTGTGTGTCTGTGAATAATTTTTTTTTTAGCTCCAGCCTGGTCCTTCTCAGTTCCTCATTAGTGAAGGGCTCCTTCCTGGCTACGTGGGACTTCAGTCCTGCTTCTAGGACCCTGACAAACTGTCCTAGCAGTGCACTTCACACCTGCACTTAATGCTCCCCATTCCTTTCGAAGGTCACTTGATGTCATCCTCTGATTCATGAGAAACTGTCGGATAAGTCAGTGGTCATCTCTGCCATTAGAAAGTCACTTCCACCCTTTACCTGGCTGCTTTCTGCTCGTTCCCAGTGTCTCCTGCTTCACCTTATTCTTATGTACTGCTGTCTTAGAAATTTTTAACCTGGGAGCACCCAGCTCAATGTAGCCTTCTGCCAGCAGAACTTGGATTAAAATAGGATTTGCAAATGCAGATTTGTTTAAAAACGTAGAGTGATCTCCTAATTTTTTCCAGAGCTGTACGTATATATGCATATATGTAAGCCAGGACAAGTGAGTGGCATCCCATCCTCTTCAAGCCCACCGGCCTTTTTATCGCTAGATGTATAAAGTGTAAAGTAACTTCTTATCCAATAAACCCTGCTAACGCTTTTATTACATTGAAAATGCAGCTTTGTTGCCATGATTCGACCCATTCCATGTTTTCAAATTTCTGCTACTATAAGCTTTTGTATCCTCTCATTGTTTTCATCGTAGCCTCCTCCCCCACCTCACTATCAGGATCTTGGATAACTCTTTATCGACTGTCAATCTGGTAGAGCTCATTTTTGAATGTTTCTGTCAGCTGTGTGCTGATGCAATGATGAGTAACAGAAAGACCCGGAAAGCCTCATTCATATACCTGGATACTCACAGAAATGGAAGATACATCCAGTAAGACAAGCAAATATCAGAGAACAGATTTTTTCAGATATTTTTCAAAAATATATACAGTTTATGTATATTTAAGCAAGATGATCTGTGGATTTATCCATATGACTTTGACTTTGAAATAGAGTTATATGTGACCCACACAAGCTCACGCCTGCGAATGATGGTCATTTCATTTCCTTTCTTCGAGACACGAAGGAATTGACTAGTAAAGTTTGAAACTGAGTAATAATGAGTTCCCGTTCACATCAAACCACCAAAAGTAAAGAGAAGCATTGAGTTGAAAAGAAAGCGTGACCAATGAGAGTGCTTGTTATTTTTTAATGCGAGTCGCATGTTCAAAGTTCTGGTCCGGTCGGACATTTGCTGTTACAGCAAACAATGTCTTCATTTTGTAAGGTTATATCAATGACTTTAAACAAGAAACATGAAGTCTGGACTTCAGCACCACGGACAGCAGCCTGTCTCGGTACGGGGGACCTATGCAAGGCCCTGTATGAGGAGCACACGAAGACCAGGTGTCTCCAAACTCTAGTTCTGGATGCCCCAGCCCTGTACAGTTTAATTCTTTCCTCCACCCCTCATTCAACTGAAGAAATGGACGGTAAGTAACAGAGAAGCTGCATCAGGTGTGTTAAATGAGAGGCGACCCAAAGATGTCCATGCCTGGGACTCTCTAGGACTGGAGTACAAGGCCCCTAACTTAGACAGTCTGCAGGTCTACTGATCCATTCAGGGATCTAAGAGGAGAATTATGGAATCAGAGAGGGGAGACGGCTTCAGGCCAGCGGGAGCCCTGCTGCCCCTGCACTGATGAGCCTGCCTGTTTCTCCATTAGTCAGGCACCCTGACGTTAAGGATCTTGCAGATGTAGCTTAACTCAAACGTGGACCTAGCTACATGCCTTGTGGACTTGTTTATTTTTTGTTACCGAACCATTGTGCACCAATTTCCTGTCAGGGGGCAGAAAGCATCAACTAAAATGTCTCCATATCGCTTTTTACGACGCCTGTCCAATTTGACCCTCAGCATATCTCAGTCTATCCGATTTTTATGCAGAAATACTCAAGCCATTGTGATTTTGGTGGAGAGACCAAAACATTCATCTTCCTGCCACTTTCCCTGCTCTGAGAGGTGGGGCATATAGATAATTGGTTATCCTATTATGGATTTGGAAATCAGAAGCCAAACCCTGAAAAATGTAATGGATACCAATCCATCACACATTGGCTCTCACCTACTGAGAGCAATTTATGGGCAGAGTCAGCTGACCTTGAGACTGATGGAATACCCATAGGACACCCATATAACACACAAGCTCCTCCACACATAATTGGGGCAGAAAGCTAAGTATCAACCCTGAAGCCTGAGGTGACAGTATTACTTACTAGGGTATTTCAGCACATTGTCCGCATATTGTTAAAGTTTCTGAGCAGACGTTTGCACCCAGATCACCTTAGAGTTAAATTCGTACTTCATTCAATTACACAGCTGAGTATTTGCTTACGCAATTAAGCTGAGTTAATACCAACAGCTGGAATGCTTTTCAGACCATAATAATTTGATTATAAGTCCTTAACAATTGGGCTATGTGTCTCCCTGCTGTTTTTTATTTTATTCAGATGTGACTCTACAACTGGCCGCATATATGCTGTTGACATAATATGTCTGGTGTTTTTTTTAGGAGCTCAACAATCAAGCGATCAGGAAATTGGCAAACATGGAAATCTGTGTGCAGTAAATTAATTACAAAACCGGCACGCACTCATATAAATCATCCTCCCTGGCTCCTTTCAAAATCAACTGTGCTCTGTGGCAACTGCAGACGCAAACCGTACCCCCATTCGTTCTGCCGCCATTACCTCGAAATCTCGCCGTCCGCAGAGCACGATAAAATTAGCATTTTAATTTCTCGGTCTGTTCCTACATCGCTTTCGGGAGCGGAGCACTGGTTCCCTCCGAGAGGGATCACGGCTGACCCTCCTCTTCACACCTCTCCTGTTATTTTCCCAGATCTTCCTTAAGTGGAGCCACACCTGCTTCCAACGGCCCCGAGCGTATCGGCCTGAATACCGAATCAACAATCTAATTTCTCTGACACCTTGGCAAACGCTCTGCTCAGTCTTCCATGGCGGTGTCACAGTGCTCACTGCCTCTACATATTAAAATCTTATCCTCATAACACTGCCCTTCTGCCAGCTTGACAGCAACATCAATCCCATCCAATAGAACCCTGGGTGTAAAATCAACATAATTTTTTATGCTATCTTCAGTTTCATCTTCTTCATCATCTTCATCATCGGCCATCTTCTTCTTCTGCTTCTTTTGCTAACCCTAAGCCTCTGGATACCATTTTTTTTACTGGCTGGATTCAACAACTGGAAATCGAAGTACTCAAACGTTCAGCCGAACGTTAGGCCGCAGCATCAATAATCTCCACGGTCGGTTGCGAGCTGAAAATGTTTAATCACCGGTGTGGCTGCTCTGGTGGGAGGTTGGAGCGCCACCCACGGCCGACGGGCCTCGTCAGCCAAATGCGGTGGGTGTGAGTGCGCACTGGGATACCACGAGGACCTTTTTTTTAAGGCCCCTCTCTCGGATGCGGTGGGAGGGCACTTAGCGAGAGCGTTTAGCGTCGCGAATTTGTGGATGGTGGCTGTCTGTCCTCTGTGGGCACTCCCACACGGAGTCAGGGGAAGGCTGGCCGGCCGGTCCGCTGCCACCCTAGTGTCTTTGTCTTTACGCTCCTGTCCCCCTCCCTCCTCTGCCAATTCCGAAGTCCCAGCACCAGTCAGCAGTTTGTCCTGCTTCACTGCGGTCTCACCCCCCCACACCTTGCACTTCCCCCAAGGGCAAATAGTTGGTTGAAGGAAGTCTCAAAACAAACTGAGACCACTGCAGTGTTGCCAGCGTGCCTTCAGAATGCCACATGCCTCCATCTTCAGTTCCTGAGTATTCATTACAGGACCACTGTGGGCCTGGACCCCTCCACAGGAATTAGGGAGCTGAAAGCAGGCGGACGTGCCACTATATTACAAGGCATATCCTCTTTCATGGCACCAATTCAGGAGGCTGCGCAAGGAAAACGCCGTATCTCCACACACAGAGCCGAAGGTGGCAATCTACAACACTGGAGGTGCAAGGCTACAATGCTATTGACCAGACCACTGTACCAGCACAGGAGCCTGCATGCAGTGATGTTTAAAGCAGTAGCACCACAGGGGCACTGGCCCCAACTGAAAGCTGATTGGCCCTACAGTGCCTCTTGTCCTATTACTCACCGATTCAAACCATATCTTTCCCTAATGATAAGGTTGCCCCCTGTCTATGAATAATGGGCCCTCTTATGCCCCCCATCTTAAAAAAAAAAATCCTCTATTGCCCATGCCTGTATTGTCGCAGAAATATTTAGTTCACGGGCAACCTGTGGCTCAGGTGTTACAGTATAGTAGCTATAGTGTTCTCACCACACTGCCATCTGACACCTACAGTGTTCATTTTCACAGACTCACTGAAAGAGGACCACATCTTGCCAAACTGGATGAGTAAGGGAAATCCAATCGAGGAAGCGGGAAAGCTCAGACACGTTTCGCTTCTGAGGTGGCTATTCTTTACATCCATTACTATGAGAATATGAGTTTGCCTGTGCACTTAAAGGACCATCGCATTACGTTACTAATATATTAGCCTGATGAACCATAATGAACTGAACAGCACAGATAATGTGAACAAATTTTGTACAACTTAATCTATTAAACACTTTCTCAAGAAGTTCATACAGGTATTTATTAAGTGATTCAAAGCCTCTTGAGCTGTCAATGTCAATGTGATTTATTTACATGGTGAAGCACAAATAGTTTTAATTAGACATTAATATAACAGTCTGTTATGCCAATTTAGTCATAAGCACCCAACAAGAATGTAATACAAAATTTAATATACCCAGCTATATTAGCATTGAAAAGTGTGCAAATTCACAGCAACAATAAAATATAATTGCAGATGCCTGATATGTTCCCTCCTTTAGCTTTTTTTAAACCTCCATTTGTCTGTGATACTTAAATCAACATAAAAAGCCGGTTTACCGTCATGAAAAGCCTGGACGTCAACGCTGTCGCTGACGTCTCCCCCCATCGCATCTCCCGTCTTTCAAATCTCGCCGGGAGTGGGGGCCACGCTGCCTCAGTGCTCATTCACACACCCTCATATTTTCCTCTTCAATGACTAAATGAGGAAAAAAATCGAAGGACCGGCAGGGGTGTCACATTCACATTGTGTTATTAAACAGGCACAATGTTTTAAAGTTATTCTGTATGCATGCTGCTTCCGAAGCGTCGTCCCTCTCGGTGGGGGGGGGGTAATAAGGGGGTGTGGTTACACCTGGCTGGAGTCTCAAGGGACTATTATCTCAAGGGACTGGTTATCCTCCACAAAATATGACAGGTTTCCTTTAAAAACCACCTTCCCTAACAGATCTGTCAAACCGATGTCTGATACTTGGTAATAAAAACAGCAGAAGTTTAATAAGTACTACAAACACGCAGTCACGCAACTGTGAAAGTGAGCCTATTTCAGTCTATTATAGAAATTTTTAATAGATTTAATATTTGATATATATTTAATATATATATATATATTTTTTCAAGTCTCAAAGTAGTTTATACTGGCATCATTTGTTAGAATGTCTTATGCTCAAGGGTTGTTACATACTGAAGGTACAGCAAAGTGCATCAGGACAGCAGTGTAAAGAAAACGGATGAGTATATAAACGCCGGAGTTTTGTATCTGAAAGTATATCGACTCTGATAGAAGTAAACATGCAGTAATTAGATAATATTCTAATACCTTCAGGATTCTGCGGGCGAACTGTAGATGTTGATGGAATATGGGTCTCTCGAATAAAAGGCTCGAGCAGGTCCCTTTCGTGGCCTGGATGTACATCTTTTCAAAGTACCATTCAACCACAGCAGAGCATTTAGCAGAAGGAACGTCACGCAGAGACAAGCCCTGCACGAGGCCACCCTGAGGCCCGACGCTACTCCTCAAGCTCGAAGTTTCTTTTTTTGTATTTTTTTAAGGGAAACAGAACATTCTTTAAGTTAATAAGCAGCATTTTTATTGATTTTTTTGCAAAACCTATTACTGTGTTTTTTTCCCTCCATGTAAATAGAGGAAGCATGAAGGTCACAAACCTTGTTTTTTGGTCTATATAACATTTGCACGTATTGTTTGATTTTTTTCCCCTGCAAATACATGACAAACAATGAAAATAAAGAAAATTCTGAATCAGGTATACACTTGTTACACCATTCTTGATATGCATTTTCTACACCTACTTCAGTCTGCCCATGACCTTCTACTACATAAATGGTTAGAAGATGGATGGATGGATCGATAGGTGTGCTATCTGCCTCACTTGTATTTCACTTGAGTGTGTGATAAATAAATACATAATGGATGGATGAATGGGCTTATCCAATGTAGGTTAACAGTCTCCCTGGATGCCAGTCACTCGCAGGGTACACAGTGAACCCTTTAGAGACACCAAATCCTCTAACCCCTTGTTTGGGCCGGAAAATCCACAAAAACATGGAAACGGCCTGAAAACTACAGATACAAGCCAGAGGCTGGACAATCGGAGGTGACTACCGAGCTCTCGCTGAAATCAAAATATTGTATAATTTTATAGCACCAGAGCATCATATATGCAGAGCTGCTGGTTGCCACCCTGAAAGACACACAATGCAAAACACACACTGGATCGATCTGAATAGATGGCATAATAGAGAGCATCTCTGGAATTGCAAAAAATCACCGGCAGTATCGCATCTAACCTTTGCCTATGCTAAGTTCAGTGGCCCAGCTGTTAGGATTCCAGGTTGCTATGACTACGCAGTGTCTTTAACTAAGATGATCATGGTTTTTAAGGAGATTCGAGGTGATTAATTTGCTGGCTGTTTTTCCCGCTCTGGCTTGCCGTAGTTTTCCGTTTAGCAGCTTGACTATGTTTGCACCGGAAAATTAATGAAAGTGTTGAATCTGACTACGAACCACAAAAGATGCATATATGTCACATTGGGAATGTCCAGAGCTTAGCATACTGAGGATTAAATGCCACGTCTCTTGTTTGATTACATGATTAAAGAACACATGCTAATTAGAGAATTAATACTACCCACCTGTCCGACGGGTGCTCATTGTCTAGGGTGACGTAAATTAAACAAATGAAGCAAGTGCAGCAGGATTAGAAATTATATCAAGGATAATCTGCCCGCATTCATCAAAAAGGTCACCCCAATCAACGCTTTTGCAGGTAATGGAGCGTCATGTCTGTCTGATGTCGTTAAAAAGCCTCTTTCCTTGTTGGACGTGCAGGTGCTGAATGCAAAGTGAATCTCTGAAATGGCAGCTTATGTTACGCACCATGGCTGTAGGTCCTGCCGAAGGTGTGGATCCTCCGCTACATTCCGAGGCCGTTCCATCTTAAACATCATCCCCCAGCTACCGATGCAAATGACTGCTTTTTCCGGAAGTGTTGGTGATATGCGGGTTAGTATAGCTGTCTCCAACGCAGTTGACCGGGGTTTGATTCCTAGCCAACGCGGGCTCTTTTGGGGCAGTGTGTGGCTCAGCGATTTAGCATTCTATACCCATGGCAGAAGTGCTGTGGCTGCCAGAATGATGCCACCTTTGCCCCCCTGAGCAAGACCAGGGGGGCAGGACACTGGCCAGCCCGCTGCTGTGACCTCCAAGCTTGCTCTCTCCTCTATATGTGTTTGTGTCTCCAGGAGAGCAAGATGGAAGAGGTGAAAATCCAATTTCACCCCTGGGAATGAATAAAGTATCATTATTCTATTTTTTTAAAAAAGCCTTCCAGTAAATGCTAATCTTTTTCTGTATACATTCTGGGATATTCACAGCCTCTGCGGAAAAATGTGGTGGCTGACAGCAAGAAATAAGTGACTTGGTACAGAAAAAAGGGAGACAAAGTGCCCCCTGTTTACTGGGCTCATCCTAAAGTCATGATCCATTGTATTGATCTAATTTAATCATTTAATCCAACTGGCTTTAAAAAATAGGCCTTGTCTTTGGTTAACACTTAGGTCTTATAACTGTTTACTGGCTTTGGTTGAAATGTTGACCGTCTTGGGGTAAAAAAGACTGACTTTTCAAATTAATATTTGAATAATGGCTGCAAGAGTAGTTCACTGCATTTCTACCCACATACAAGCTCAGATCCTTCCCCTCACCACTTGTTCCTGGTACCGGGCTCTGTTCCTCCAACCTGAAACCCAGGCCATTCCCCAAAGAAGCCAGGTCTCGATCCTCCACTGTCTCTGCCTCTGTCTCTCTCACCCTCGCCCACAGAAGTTCCCTAACTGTACACCTGTCATGTTTCTTTTGCCATATTCCCAGTCTTCCTGGACTGTGTGCTCTGTGTTCTGAGATCTCCAGTATATTAAA
This sequence comes from Isichthys henryi, assembly GCA_026776945.1. Classification (NCBI taxonomy): domain Eukaryota; kingdom Metazoa; phylum Chordata; class Actinopteri; order Osteoglossiformes; family Mormyridae; genus Isichthys; species Isichthys henryi. Next base: position 9,311,542 of record JAODJX010000042.1, read on the forward strand.
TAGACACATGACACATTAACTTTGAAGCATATTTCAGTGCTGCTCTGTGGAATCAGTACATTCTCTAATCATCTTTCTCCAGAGCAGAAAATCCATCATAGCTGCACACATATTTAACGGCCCTCAAACCTGCGGGGGGGAGGGAGAGAATGGTCTGAG
>JAODJX010000042.1:9327755-9340412 GCA_026776945.1 Isichthys henryi
GGTAGCGCTCAGTGGGTGACTGCTTTGCAGTGTGCCTTCATTTCCTATTAACATCAGAGACGCAAAGTCCATGGCTTCCTGCCTTACGTGTGTCATCCCGCTAATATGAATAAGATTCCCTAGCACCATCCACAGCTTTATCCAACTGATTCATGCACTGCTGCGATTAGCATACTAGCTAAAATACTGGACGTCTGACCCGACGCTTTTCGGCTTTACGTTTAAGGAAGACGACTCTGTAAATGATGTAACGACTTTAGGGCTTTAAAATAAACAGAAACAAAGGAAACAGTGAAGAAACAAACAAGTGAAAAAGAAAAAAAAAACTGCATTCCATTGATGTATTATAAATGATTCGACCAAATTGCCTGTTAACTTAATGATGATAATAATCGTCACCCAGCCGGTTCATTACCTGGGCTGTGATACAAACACCTGCTCTGCTCCTCCACAGCTGGGCCAAACACCATAGGTTGGACAGGGGCTTCGTTCCAGAGACTGATTGGTTGGGTAACACCCACAACAGGGTTGTTTCGGATTGACTAGTTAGCCGCATATACCTAAAACCTTGCACACTGAAAATTCTACTGCAGACTGATGAGCTCAGTATAAAGGCTGAGACCTGGACGTCTAAGCATCCATCCATCCATCCATCCATCCATCCATCCATCCATCCATTCATCCATCCATCCATCCATCCATCCATCTGTGGCTGCTTACCTAGTACAGGTTCACAGTGAGCCTAGAACCTATCCTAGGAGCAAGGGACACAAGGCAGGGAGGATCTAGACCTCCACCACCCTGCATAAGACAAGCGGGTCTAGAACATGGATGAAATAAGAAATAGTGTGTCCTTGGAAATTAAATAACTTAAGTGTGTTATATTTATATTAGTAATATATAAACCTCTGCTGGCAATATGTGGTCCAGTAATATTTGAGCAATGCATTGAAATTCATTGCAGCTCATGCCTCCAGTGTTACATCTCTTTACACAGTCTTAGTCATTTTAATTAAACCGCAGGCTATTTTAAAACTTCAGCTGATGGCAGCTTTAGCCGTCGCATGCAGAGTTTTAAAGCGTTTATTTATAATGGCGGGAGCTGTAACCGAATAACTGGGTGCGTCCCAACCCTGCCATTATGAAATGAGGGCCAAAAATATTGAGCTTTATTGTGTGACGCAGCAGTCTGCAAATAAAGAAATGAATAATCAGTGGGGGCTCAACTCGCCCTGTAAATATTCGCCACCTGAGCACAGCATAAGGCTGGCTGGACGGACACAGTTCATAATATTTAGAGAAAGCCTTAAGGACTTAAGAACAGCGGATCGCCAGCCGAGCTGAAAATGAAGTCCAAAACACAGGCATTTACAGTTACATATGCTAGAGTTTCTGGGTTATTGTACATAATTTCTTTAGGGTGGCATTCATTTGCATAATTACTGAGACACAACTAGTTGATTAATTTTTGTTATTTTTTTTGGGAACCTCCAACAGTGAAGCTGCCAGGGATCAGGTAAGACAGCTGAGAGTCAGATGAGCTATTTATGCTTTACAGAGTTAGCGCTGGCCAAATTAAGTAAGGCAGCTGAGGAAATTAGATAACAAAGGTGATATGATGCTTCGCTGAATTGCAGAAGGAAAGTGGAAAATCATATTCCTGAGGGTCGGGATTTTGGAAATCATTGGAGTCTCATGCCGGATTAATGGTTTTTGGAGGAATTTTAACAAATGAAATGGCAGTTTTATTTGATGGGGTTCCAATCGGACTTAACTTAAAGAAACACTCAAATATAAATGTATCTCTCCATCCATTTATCTGTTTTCCATAGCTAATTATCCAGTTCAAGATGCCTACTCCAAGAAGGATAGGGTACGAGGGCATGCAGAGCCAAAGGTGGGAAATTCCCGACCGGTAACCTGTTAGATTGCATGTCACAGACGTATCTGGTTATTTGTCAAAATGTTTGTTCTGTGAGGATTGATTGGCTCGCTGCCCTGCACTGAACCATTATGAGTGTAATTTATCGTCAAACAGCATGCAGCATTCGGGAAAACAGCTTGCCAATCTAACGCCGTGGCTGTCGGACATCAGACGGGCAAATTATCCGACACTTACTTCATCTACTGTAGCATTTGGCAAGAAGCACACACACACCACTGTATAGAGGACTGTAAACTGAGGAGGGCTGTTTTCCGTGGTTGCTGGTCCATCCCGTGCTTGTTGACAAATCGGCTTCGCGCAGCGTACATCCACCGTGACGTTAACGCAGAAGTACAGGCCTGCAGAGATCACCCACCTCCATGAAAATCCGCCACAGCTGTGTGTTGGGAGTTAATGTAGGAAAGATGCCTCGTGTATCCTTTATGGATCCTAAACCTGCTTCAGCAAGAGAAAACCAGGCCCAGAATCACTCATGGTTTCGTCTCTCAGCTGACAATGAGGTAAATAACATGCTGCTCGTATTACTGTATCAAAGATCGGGTTTCTTGAGTATCTGGAAAATTGGATGATACAGAGATACTTCGCTGCTGGGTTTCTATTTTCACTTGCTCTGCACCCTATTTGACACCTATGTGTTTGTTTACTGCATAACAGTTCTTAAACAACAAATGGGCAAAATGAAAACAAATTAATATAGATTCATGTGATGTGACCATCAGCATTGCATCTAATATAATTATGACTGTAAAATGTGTTTTTCCTATTAAAATAGGCTTGGGACATTCAATATTCTTAATGTTTAAAAGGCTTTTGCATGCAAGCTGATCATCACCTATTGAATTTCTCCTCACTTTTTCCACGTAAGAGTCACGCACATCTTTGGTACTGGCACCAGACTATCATACCCTGTGCAGTCGGTCTACGCTAAGCACTGCTCTGACAGTGTTTTCTGTGAGGGAATTTCACATTTTTGTATGTCAGTAATTGCTTTAGTGTTTTTTTTGTGTGTTTCCTTGATCTTGTTTCAGGTGAATTTGTAAGGATATTGCTATATGAAATTTCAAGTGCTCTTGGATTGAACTGAATTAGATTGGCCTCTGCTATCTTGAAGAAGGAAAGTTTGAATTACAGGGTGATGATACTGCACAGAATCCCAATGCTTGTGTGCTAGTCAGGAGGGTCCAACTAATAGTGGAACCTCTGATTTGGTAAAACACCGAAATCAAATTTATTACCATTTACACAGGTACTGCAACACTGGATGCTTATTTTCACATATCCCGTCTTGCTTTCCTTTGAGACAAACACACCTATATAGGTAAGACCAAAGCTTAGGCTCTAAGCGCAAGGTCACACATTCATCTGGCACCTCTGGAATTTTTCAGGGTTTAAGGGCCTTGCTCAAAGGCCCAATGGACATGTGGCTATCCTGCTGAAAATGGGATTCAAACCAACAACCATCTGATTACAGACAACTTAAAGAAGCAGTACAATATAAAGGTATCCATCCATCCATTCATCCATTTTCCATAGCTAATTATTGAGTTCAGGATGCCTACTCCAAGAAGGACAGGGTACGAGGGCATGCAGAGCCAAAGGTGGGAAATTCCCGACCAGTAACCTGTAAGATCACATGTCAAAGAAGCCCTAATTCGCTGAGCACACATGCTGGTTGGGTCCTGCATTTGGAATAAATAACTGGCTTTTCCCACTCTCAGTGATGTTGCAGGGCTGACGGGAAGATAACCCAGTGGATCTGGAGATGCCGTATGGCCATAATCTGAAGGATGATCTGCGGAGGCTTGGAGTTCTCCAAAGACTGTGCACCCACTAAGTCTCAGAATTCAGACACGAGAGTTTAATCGTGCAATTTTTTTGGAATTTCATAATCACTCCTGTTGCTGATCTTCATGGACTGAATATCTGGGCAAGGCTGTGCCAAAGAGCTGGCGTTCCCTCCTAGTGCCACAAAAATGATGTTGTCCTTCTTCCCTCATCGAATTGTACTCTTCAACATGCCCTGGCACGTTTTGCTTCCGACTGTGAGGAATAGAACTTTTTCTTTTGGTCAAGGTTCAAGATCAATGATGCAGTCAAAGAAAAATAAAATCATCTTCAGACTGAAGGAGGACGGGCCATCCCAGAAGAGCACTTTCTTTCATGACATTCTGACTGGAAGGGAGGAGCATGACATTGGAGGAAGACGTCAACTAGAGCAGCTATATAGATCCGCGTCTGTGCACTGGGAGCAGACCGAGCTTCTGTTTTCCAGGTCAGCATCTGTCTCCACTCTCATGAATAGGCTAAAAGGATAACATTGCAGGCACAAGCAGCTGAGATAAAATTTGTTTGAAAGGCGCCTGAGTTCATTCTCAGCAATGACGGCTCAGTGATCTGTAGAGAACCTTGGTACAAAGTCAGCTCTTGTTCATATCAACATACGAAATTCAACGGCTCTTGAGATCTGGGAACGTCTGGAAATTGTCTTACTGGACGACATGCAATCTCACTGATGAATGGGAACATTGGTTTTCTTGCTCCCACTGTGACCCCTGGCCTAGATAAATGGTTTTCAAAATGGAGAAGTACATCATGAGAATGTGACTGAAAAGGTGCTAGATCTTCATGGTATTCGTGGATGGGGCACATCAGGTCACCAAAAAGTTTGTGTGGTGATTCAGAAATCCCCCCCTTCTCCCCAATTGCTTGCTTACAGAGGCATACCAGTCGAATCAGACCCAGCTGACTATGAGCCAATCACGGCAGTGGGATTTGGAAGGCAGTTAGCTGTTCGCATGTCATTCTTCACCAAACCGGGCCTGGCTGCTCAATCCAGATCCTTTAAAGCTCCACTTTAATTTCCCCTGGATTACCAAACTCTCTGTCTGTCATCGGCACTCTTTCCCCCTTATTTATAGGCATAGAACTCATGGGACTGTGTGCCGATCTGAGAGTCTGAGAGGGTGTGTGATTTTTTTTTTGGTTACGCAAGTTTGCCCGTGGGCAAAAGGGGCTTTATGTGCGTCAGAGTGTTTGAAACTTTGCTTTTGCCACCTGCTTTGTCAAATGTCGACTTTAACAGGATGCAGTAGGTTCTCTTGGCTTGTATTGCGTTGATCCTTTGGAGATCACACGGCTGCTTCATTAAATGTGTTTGGAAACCTTACGACACGCCATTACTTTGTTTATTCTTCCTCTTATTTTTGGCAACATTGTGTCTGAAGTCATGCCCCTTAACTGTTAATACACTGTTGCTAATCATTTTATAATATTCTAAGAAGATAGAAAGATTCACAAACAAATTTAGAAATGTATTACAATCATATTTCCCCCTTGGTATTTACTAAACAGCTTGTAAATGACTTGCAAATATAAAACAATGGACTAGTAATCATATTCAGAAATGAGTTATAATTAAGCATTTACAAGCTCTTCAGTAAGTACTTTGTGAGAAGGGAGTAAGATGTCTTTGTAATACATTTCAAAATTCGATGGTAAACAAGTCTGTATTTACTGAGATAATGAATTAGATAACATAACTTGATAAGTTATTATCAAATTAGTAACAGTTTATTAACAGTTAAGAAGCAGACCGTTAAAGCTTAGATATAACTAATTCCTAAATATGCTTACTAATGCATTGTTTTTTGTGACAAGTGATTTCTGGACTTTTCAGTAAAATCTCTGTGAGGCAGGTGTAATTTTATAATACATTCTAAAAGTTAATCTTTTTATTTAGTAATATATTAGTACATTTATTAATAGTTAAGGAACAAACCTTAAACTATAGTGTTATGTATCGTCATTATTATTATTATTATTAGTGCAAGCACCTGGTTGCTTCTTGCGGCTAGGCGTTAAAGCTAAAGCGTCACATGGCATGAGAGGCGGGCCTTGTGCAGTCCAATCAGAGCGGAGGAAGCGCCACGCTTGCGATGGGGCTCTTCAGCGCCGTGGCAACTCCACGGACCCATAAATCAAGGCGCCTCCTGGCGATTACTAGCGAAATGTAATCAAATTTCCTTCCCCCAACTTTCCGTATGACTTGACTTTTTCCATAGAAATAAATGTTAACACCCATGGCACCCAAGGCCATTCAGCCAATAAGCACAGTTTCCATATATTTACCTAAAGCTATTCTTTGCTTGATGCCCAGTGGTAATTTCTCCCTTGGGTAGCCCGTAGGTAAATATAGGAAACTGCACACCCAGTCGTTCTACCAAAACCTTACCTTATGATACATTTCAGAGTTGCAGGCACTTTAAAGTTATGATTTATGAGCCTATTATAAGCTTGAGTCGACATCCAATAACTGTGGACAAGTTATGAATAATCTGATGAGGAATTGTTGAAACTGTCATGTTTTACGTCAGTCCATAGGACCTATTGAAAGTACTGTTTTTTTTTCTAATCTAGTTTTAATGTAATCCATTTAATTTGACTTTTCTGCTGTTCTGAATGTAAACACTTTTCAGTTTAAATTGCAGGAAGCAAACATGCAATATAGAATCCATACACACTGTAACGCTACTGGAAACTATGGAAACTTTGAACTTAAACGAATCAAGAAAATAATAATAAAAGAAAACTCAGGCTTAGTTATGTCATGTTTTTCTTTTTCTATACAGTCTGCAACAGAAATATGAGAAAGGAAAAAGAAAGAATGAAAGAATGAAAAAAGAAAGAAAGAATGAAAGAAAGAAAGAATGAAAGAACATTAGAAAGAATGAAAGAAAGAATGAATGAAAGAAAGAAAGAATGAAAGAACATAAGAAAGAAAGAAAGAAAGAAAGAAAGAAAGCTTAATTCTGCCCAGAAATCATTTCCAGCAGACACCAGTCACATTTCTAGTGTATTTTTTGTTCTTCAGTGAAACATTTATTTGTGGCAGGACACAGGTGCAGAAAGAAATTGTACCCTAGAAATATTTTTACAGAGCGCACTAACAAAAAAGAAAACCTTGGTAGACAAAAGAGTTTTGGAGTTTTGTAATTCCGTGGTCAGGGAGATTTTTGACCTTCTTATTTTATGGGTTGGTTCTCCTATAGATACAAGAATGGCGGAGATCTTTAAATTTCCCTCATACAGCTGAAAATGCATATGGGCAATCTGAGACTTCAAAGGCTGTCCTTTACAGACCATTTGAGGTTCCCGCAAACCGTCATGCCGATTCCATAAATCTGTCTGTCGTTTTCACATGTTAATTTCCCAGGCGCCTGGGGTGGGGCTTCAAGGAGCTACGACCCCACCCAGACGAATCCCAAATAGAAGAGCAGAAAGGCAATGACAGAGACTGCAGCACAATTTAAATACAAACTAAATCCAGCTGCACCATCCACGCTGATAAAAAGTCGTTTTTTCTGACCCACCTTCACCTGGGATATGAGGGATGAGACAGCACTGACAGACGGCTGTATGAATGGGCGGAGAAGCTTCTCCCAGTGCCCTACATCCTCGCGCCTTCCTGTCTCCCGCTGTTTTCCTGCCACGCTGTCGCGGCCCCCATGCTGAGGGCCCTCGCTGGTTGGTTCTCTCCTCTCCCCACGCGGTTTTCATTCAAATGTCTTTGGCAGGATGGGCAGTGCCAAGTTGTACAAATATACAAACTTTATTAAGTACACATGATTAAATTCAAACAACAGTATGGATAAGAAATATACAGACGGGTTTCCCAGCAATCTGAAGTTTCCTAGTACAGCCAAGTTTTAAAATTAAGTGTCTTTGCGTGTTAGACACTGGGTCAGAGGGAAACTCGTGCGATTTCAGAGAGAGGTAATTATTATTTGGGGAATAACTAGGACTGTCGGAAATTAAGAACGTGGCCGCGTCCGACCATATGCAGCAGGATATTACAAAAAACACTGATATTATTACTGTGAAAAGTTCTCAACTGAAGTTTTGTTACTGTGGAAACACTTACAGAAAACTAAAACCAAAGAACCTGACTCATTTCCCCTTCCACACCTCTATGCTGGAGATTAATGACGGCCAGAAGGGGATATTAATATGGTAATGGGCAATATCAATACCTGCATGTAATTGTACTGTCCAGGTCCCAGCAGATTTACTAAACTCATTTGCACATTTGATACATTTCTTAGGACAGGGCTGAGCCCTTGATGTGGGAAGGCTGATGGACACAGAGGGCGATGCGTGTGTTTGACACGGAGAATGCAGACGAAGACGGGCGGGGAATGAATCGTTTAACATACAGTAAAAGACCTTTAATCCGCCCTTTCAGTACAAGGTTCATTGTGTTTCAGATGCACCTTCGGTTTTTCAAGTGTGTCGTGAAGCCAACTTTATATATAAATCCGATGTTACTCAAGTTAACGACTATATATATAAGTAGGCATGAAACAAGCAAGAGAAACCTATATATACAGAATGTGGGAAAGTGGAACATCTAAAATTACCTCTATTATGTCACTCTGATCTTCGCCTCTACCCCAAACACTGGGATAGCATAAATACCACCTAAGTGGCTCTGCTTACAAAGCTTTAAAACTGTCTCTCCTTCTCTCTATTTGCAGTGACTGGACAGAAGGGATTAAACAGCGATGGCTTTTCACTGGCATTCGTGTCACATGAATGTGAAGGGCTGTCAAATATGATCAGGCTGTGCAATTCACATGGCTTCCTGCTGCCAGGGCCGTGTCTACCACGGCGGGATTATACCGTGTCACAGGTTACGTCTCTGTGAAAGATGGTACTGATTCCGGACGAGCCAATAGAAGGTGGATGGATGTTCCAGCATGACAGGATCCTGGCTTCTGTTCATTTCTCTATTATCGATGGCAGGTTCTGTTTTTTTCTCCCTCTTTTTTTCCCCAAAAAACAATGCAGGTGAAATGAAATATATCCTCTCTTTTAGATTCCTGACATCAAACTTCTTCTGTAGCTACAGATTCTGCATGATTGCAAAAAGACTGCCTACTTTGTAATGTATTACCGGACAACACCGGGAACTGGAAATACAGTTTGTTGCACTTGTATTACTTTCTGCTTTTATATCAAGGTCTATACTGACGTTAGCTTGTCAAGTACCAGACCTGTGTCCAGTTAAAGAGATGCTGTTGAATATTATTTTACAGTGAGAGGTGAAGATGGGCCTAAACTCTCATTCAAACTGAAATGTGCCCTAATTTGTAGAAACTTGGTATACGTCTACCATGGACCACAGCTACAGAGAGAATATGCATCAGAAAGTACATACGCTACCCAGGCAAGACGAAGTCACTTTCACTTTGGGTCGGATTTGGCCAGAATGATGAGTTCCGCCCAGAGCCTAACCAAGGAGTCTTCCATCTCATCCAGAAGCACAGCTGCCCAGCGTGTGGAGTAATCTGTCAGGAATGGTCCCAACAGATAAGCAAGATGCAAGGAACGAAGGAAGGCCACACACCTCCAGGCTGAAAAGGGCTGTGCTGTGATCAAATCTGACTGCAACTCCGTAATAAATGCCATGATTCATCCATATCGGGCTTAAATATTTATTAGATGTCAGATAATTTCAATAGTATTTCATGTATTAAGTGGCAAATGAAGGGTATTAAAATTTGATTCATACTATTGTTTGAAATAAAAGAGAAAATGGCAGTTTTGGTATAAAAGTTCAAAACTAGCTCTTACAGTGGAAAACAGCATTCGATGCTGGATTATCGGTTTTCATATTTCATGCTAATCATCAATGAAATTTATATGTAAAGAGAGAACACCTAAAATGTAAAATTACCCTGAGCAGGTCAAAGTGCTACAGACTACATGGGAAGTTGTTTAACGCATATAGATTCTAGAAGGGCTCTGAATCGAGAATTGGATCTGGTCTCCAACAGTTTTCTCACCACAAATGCCCAGCATCCGCCTCAACAGCACCACAGATGGCGCTCAAGCTCTTGCATCCGCGGTAGCAGCTGAGTGTCAACGAAGTGCAACAGAGGAAGAAGGGAAGCTCAACAGCTCCAACCGAAAATTACTTTCGGGCCTGACCTTTGCAATAAGGACCGTGGACAGCTCTTCAGAGAAAATGGAAAGTCAGCACCATGGACAGCACCTGAGCTTCAGCCAAGCAGCCTGAAGAGTGCTAAGAAAGAGAAAGAGTCACGCAAAAAGCAGAGTCGGGGCCCCCAGCATCTACAGCCCAGAAAGTGCATGTTAGCACTTAGCAAAGTTACTGATGACTTCTCGCCCTCCTCTGAATCTCATACAAAACTTCCCAAACAAACATGTGAAGTCACACATTCATTTCCTTCATTGTTTCTGCTTAAATTCTGCTTATAAAATGTTTTTTTTTTTTTTTTGCTAGATCCTTTGGTGATGTTTGTCCATCGAAACCTAACAGCAATTTGAACTCAGACCAAACGAGCTACATCAGGAACTATCTACAGCAGAACAAAGAAAATGTAACTTCTGAGGTTTGGGGACAAACAGAAGAAGTGCTTTTAATAAGGTTTATGAAAGTGTCCCCATCTGCCTGCCCTAAGAAGATTACATTCGCTCACTGAAAGGTTTGAGTTGGAAAATTATGCTGATGTCGATTTTGGCATCTAGACTCTCTGTCTTTTGCCCAGGAGGAACAGTAATAGAGACATCTGCACACAGCAAAGCGGATAATTAGATCTATACAGAGCCTGAGCTTGTCTGAAATGACTTACAAAAAATTAGAGGGAAAGGGAAAGAACGGAAAAAAAACCCACCAACAAAACAAGTGGGCTTTATAATGGAAGATAATCAGATGGCTGTGGCAGTGACATAGCGACATTAGTTATTTATTACAATCCATTTTTGTAATAACCTTTTCCGTAAAAATGTCTTATTTATGTTTTGAAAACATACAATGCTTTGCAAAAGTCTTTGGCAGCCAAAGAAAATGACGTTTAAATAATCCTTTATATCGGTGTAAAACTATGCTATTAAGTCTATCAAAATGTGTCAGCTTAGCCATTTCAAAACTACTGCTAAAATCACCCCAGTATTTGCAGCAGCCATCCAATACACCCACGTACTATAATTTTTTTCGACTTGGTCACTAGTGCACCTGGTATAGCTAGTCTCATTGACTTTTTTAAACTAATAAAATTAATTGAGCTTGTGACAAAATGTAACAAATGCATGGAATGGTTGAGGTGCTCCTGAGGAGAGGTTTGGGAACTAAAGCGGTGTTCATCTAGCCATCTAATAAGAAATAAGTCACTTTTGGAGAACACAAGAAATTTGTACTAGTTTTATTATTTTACTCTTTGTTGGCACGTATGCTTTTGCTAAATTCTGTTTTGATTCTGACCAAACATAACGTAGCGTGACGTAACATAACAAAGTTCTTTAAATGTATTTCATTGTACTGTTGTTATACACTGTTCTGGTATTAAAGTATTTCTCTTTCTTCCTGTCATTCCGTGTTTAATCATTTAATATTTCATTAAAAAAATCTTTATTAAAAATAACAATTCTTTGTTGCTTCCCTCTTAAGTTTTCTCTCACTGTCAAACAAGCAGGATTAGTCCAAGCAAAACTGAAACCTTTGATGTTGAGCATCACAGGTGAACACTGGGGATCTTTGGCAGTCCCACGATGCATTGCTCCTACCTCACAGCACTGCATATGAAAATGTGTGAAATGACACATATATTCATATTTATAGATGTATTTATAGTTAGGGACCATGTTCTGAACACTCAGAATTCACTGATTTGTAATTCTGGTTTTAGTTCACAAATTGCTTACAGTGTTGAGTAGAAAGGCAAACCAAAAGGATCCATGAAAAACAAATAATCATCTCCCCACTGCATTTTCTTCAAATGTGCAATTTATAAACCAAACTGGAACAAAAAAAGAAGAAAACAACTCCTTAACTTTATGCCCTAACACTGAACCTGTTAAGACAGCATCAACGGAAAATGAAAAAGCTACCAGCATCTTATAGGCAGAACTTGGTATTTCTGATGGTAAGTTGAAAGGATTTCACAGCTCCTGATGTATCTGCGCCTGCATAGCAGCACATAGGGGTCAGACAATCTACCCGTCTTGTGGAAAAAGGCCATTTTCTGCCTTCGCATTTCATAATGGATTTGAGGAGGCTTTCAGATGTGCACAGCATGGGCAAGACTGTTTTAATTGTCTCAGAAGTGGAACATACAACAGAATTACACAGCCTAAAGACTGAGAGAAACTGTTATGCCGGATAAGACCATTTAGAGTATGAAATATCACCGAAGCTGCTTGAAACCGGTATTTTCTCCCAGACAAATGCTCACAGTCAGTACTTACATGTGATAAAGTGCCAGACCTTTGGCTTTCAGTGGACTGCAATGTGGTAATGCAATTAGGATTATCAGTGCAATTTAAACATCACTGCCAATTCCCCACCTGCCTAAGGGACACTCTGGCTACCTGGCTCTAGACCAGGCCGGTACACATGAATGTTACTGCCTCCAGCAGAAAGGAGCACATATTTGATGGTATTTTTACTCATTATTGTTGCTGAGCAGACATCCTCCTCCAGGTGGACTTAAAACCGATGGACTGTCAGTCAAAATACAAAATAAAGACTGTGAAGTTACCACAGCGAGGTAGTGAAGGCCAGTAAAATGAATTCCAGCAACCTGCAATTATGCATAATGCATTCATTTAAATCTTATATCTATCTATCTATCTATCTATCTATCTATCTATCTATCTATCTATCTATCTATCTATCTATCTGTCTGTCTGTC
>JAODJX010000042.1:9388940-9411569 GCA_026776945.1 Isichthys henryi
GGGGGGGGGGGGGGGGGGGGATTGTGCAAAAGATTGGCAATATTACATCTACCCTTCCTAGCTTTATAATTTAACCCACAAAAAAGGGAAAACTGAAAAGACAGATATACATTATTCATGGGGAGTGACTTAGTTAAAATGCATGGATTATTAATAAGATGAAAGAATAATATTGATCTGAGACTACAGTGTCCCATGAAATTATGGCTAGGGAAGGGCATTAATAATTCTTTCAAAATGAAAATTGTGTCATTTAGCCACATTAGCATATTAATAAAAGGGAACGCCCCGCCCCACCCCCCCCCCCAAAAAAAAACTTAATTTTTGAGGTTGTGTTAGCAGTTATTGATGAACTATGGCAGTTTGCCCACACAGCTGTGTTGACCTCACTGCTGTCATCGCAGACTTACAGCCCGGTATGAGTGATGTCCTTTCATTTCTCCCAGTCGTCATGTCGCCCCCTAGAGGGCACGGTGTTGAAGCCACGCCAGCACCAGCTCAAAACGAAGTTCTGGGCCCCTATGATAAGTGCTCACCATCCCCAGATCCTTATCTCCTTCCCTGTTAATAATATTTCAGGTTATCCTTACCTGATGGCACCTCTCCTTTCCAAAGGTCCACTGGGGAGAACAGAAAATGGATTCTGTATGAGCCTTTCATACAAAGCTACCCAAGCATGGGTATATGTCCGAACGACATCCGTGTGGCACGGGGACGTCCCCTGGGGGACATCAGCTCACTGGCAGGGCCTACTGCAGCCTGACCTTTCTTGGCGCCTGCCATCATCCATCTCTGTCTCCGCATCTATGCCGCTGTGATGAACTCCACCAGGGGAACGTGGCTCGGGTGTCAACGATCTGCGAAGCAGCAGGTCACAGTTCGGAATGAAGGCGCCATCCTCAACCCACATCTGCCTTTTCTTTGTCCGTGAGCATGGAGGTAAGACAGCACAGAGATAGCACCCACTGCCTGAAAACCAGAGCAGGAACTTAATGCTTCTGCTTGTCTTTCAGTGTCCACGGTCCCATTTATGTTTAAGTCAAGACGTGTGAAGAGTTTCATAGAACCAGTATACTTTGTCCTGCTAGGACTGGAACAACATTGTCTGCTTCCTGTGACCTTGTGAGATCCCGTGACTCTGATTCGTTTAACTTCTTTGCAGGATAAACCATCTCGGCCCACACAGGATCTAAGGCAGGAAGAATCTGTCACGCAGTCTGCAGCAGATTAGAAACTCTCCACTAAGGAATCTTGTCAATTAGTATTAAAATGGCTTAAATGTCTTACGTAATGACTTTTACTTTCAGATTGAATGTATGTATATAATATTACAAGTTTGTGGTTTTATTAAAATATAGTTTTATTAAATAACATGCTTTTAGAACCTTATTAACAGCATTTACAATAGGCATTGATATACCTGAGGACAAAAACAGCAAAGATACTAGCAGAGGGTGTAGTTTGAGGCAGCTGGCTCCACAGAATTCTGTGTTCCTGGACTCCTTTGGGTCTGCGCTGTTCTTCAGCGAGGGTGGGGGGACTGTGAAGGGGACTCCGCAGAGACCAGGCTCACGCTCCAGCTCTGACATATCTGTTGGACCCATCTGAACACCCTCTGAATGAGAAGTGGCCCACAAGCACATTACTCAGATAAGTTCTGCTCGTAAATCCATCCTCTCCATTGCTCTTCTCCTCTGGGCAGGCCTGGGTCACGTAGGTCCACAGAGTTTATATGCCAATGACATCATTTAATGTGAACTCGAGTTGTGTACATATTTAATGTTTAGTTTCAATTGAATGATTTCAGCCAGACTGGAAAAGACACTTTAAGACAGTGTACAATAAGATACAGGAAAGCTCCACACACCTGACGTAGAGTGAAACCCTAAAATCAAACACCCGACTTTCTATCTGTTGCCTGATTTGCTTGCGTATTGACCCATTGCCATACACCATTGATACACGAGGTCAAGTATTAGATTAATAGCCTATTCCATGTACTTATCACTTGGCCTGAGATTTAAAGGAGAGTCAGCAACTCTTCTGGGGAGACACTCTGATCCCCGAGCTTCCGCATGGTACTGGGTGATTAACACAGTAACCCATGTAAGTTACGTTTGAGGAGTCACTCTGTGCCCTGAGCTTCCACGTGGTATTGTATGATTACCACCCTACTTTGTGTAAGTTACGTCCGAGGAGTCACTCTGTGCCCTGAGCTTCCACATGGTATTGTATGATTACCACCCTACTCTGTATAAGTTACGTCTGAGGAGTCACTCTGTGCCCTGAGCTTCCACATGGTATTGTATGATTACCACCCTACTCTGTATAAGTTACGTCTGAGGAGTCACTCTGTGCCCTGAGCTTCCACATGGTATTGTATGATTACCACCCTACTCTGTGTAAGTTATGTCTGAGGAGTCACTCTATGCCCTGAGCTTCCACATGATATTATATGATTACCACACTAACTCTGTGTAAGTAACGTCTGAGGAGTCACTCTGTAGCCTTAGCAGTCAGTTGTCTCACACTTACTTCTGCTAGTTATGTATAAGTTTGACTTTGACGTTTCTTGCTCAGCTTGTATCACACAGCTATCTTGATATATAGTTAAGTGGCCACTTTATGTTGATCTGTGTACTTTTGTTTGAATTGCAATTGCTGTCTATTTTTCCAGCCCAGTGAATAAATTATGTTTTGATTTATTGGTGTTTGTCTGACATTGCTATCTTCAGTAAATTCCCAGATTGCCCTATTGTTGCAATCCTTGAACACGGCTAGTACACTCGAGAGTAGGGGTGGACAATCTTATCTGAAATTGGCCATTGTGTATGCTGGTTTTCACTGCAGTTCCCTAATTAGAGCACTGGTTGGCTGAGAAGTCCTCACACCTGGATTTGAACACCAAAGGTAAAGGTTATCCTAAAAACTTTCATACACACCGGCCCTTTGTGGATAAGATTCCCCACCCCTGCCCAAGAACATTAGTGTTAGAGCACTGCACATTGCAAACTAATGACTCTAGCTTTCTAACAGTAAGTCTTAGTCATTTAAACAGGAGTTGACTGGCTACATTACATTATGCAGTGATGCCTTGCAGTGATGCCTTGTAGCCTCTGAGCTGAATCAGTCAGACATACTGAATTGAATTGAGTTGAATTGATCAAACGCACTGACATCTGCCTTGTCGCTACTGAAGTGAATCAGATACGCTGAAATTGTGTCAGTACACGGGGTTAACTGACCAGACACGATGACATCGTGCCAGTTTGTAGCTAGTTCCATATCGTGTCGAGGATGTTGGTTAGTTGGTCAAAAGGGAATCATGTGTAATGTCACATTTAGGAAGGAACAACCTTAGTTAAATGTAAGGGAGATGTAGAAATAATCACAATGATCACAAATTAACTAGATATTACTGTATAAGTAAAGCTCTAAAACAAATCCTAAATCAAATATTAAAATTTCACCCCTCATTACAGTACCTTACGTGTGACTTTTTAAGAGGTTAACCTAAGCTAAACTGCGGTTCCTCGTCATATGGGGGCCCTGATCTATCATTAAAGTCAAATCCTTTCTAACCCTAACCCTAGCTTCAGTTGCCTAACCCTAATTTGGGGTCTTACGGTGACACAATAGGCTATTGGAAAGTATGAAATATGCTATTAAATCAAGCTAAACTGTGGTTTCCCATTACACAGTTGCCATAAATTTTTATAGATTCTGGTCTCGATGTCTGAAAAAGCCAAAACCTTTCTAACCCTAGCTTCAGTTGTGTAACCCAAATTTGTGGACTTAGAGTGACAGAACAGGTCCTTGGAAAGTGTGACATATGGTATTATCCTTTAGAAGCTAACCTGGGCTGAATTTTTCACCCAACTGCCAGTATTTGCACTGTGCAGCGTTTTACAGCTTCGCATCTATGCTACGTGCTTCAGTGCGTCGGTTCCTGGTTAATTTTGACATACTTCCCTATTTCTCTTTTGCTTATTTTTTGATGTTTGGTCACGTGACTGACGGTAACCATCACATACATGTAAATCATCACTGTGTAAAATGTCTCAAAGGATATCTGCTGCAAATGCAGCTAAATTAACATTAGAATGAAGTGAAAAGGATGACTGACAGAGTCTGGTGACAAGAGTGACGCGTCAGAGGCGGATAATGTAGAAATCGATAACGAAAAAATCGAAGCACTAAAACGGTTAAACAACTTTGATTTGAATATGGAAGAAATAAAATTGTTCACCAAATATGGGTTAGGTTTGTGTACAACAGCCAAATTAATGTGGGGAGAAAAATTCAGCCCAGGTTAGCTAATGTGTCGTGCTTTTTCAGTGGATTATCTCAGAAGGTTAGATTCAATTAAATTCTAAATTTAAGCAACATTTTTCAGAAGAACGAGAAAAAAAACATATATGCATTCAGAGCCTTTGGATGTACAGTTGGATTCCATAGTTGGGCTAGTGCGTTAGCGTAAATCTATTCCTACACAGTAGAGTCACTTGATGCGCTGTCTCGTTGCATCGTCAAAATCCCAGGCTTCTTAGCAGCGTTCCTCACTCAGATCCTATCAGTTGTTTACGGAAATAAATCATGTCATTAATAAGGGCTGCTTTGTGTTGGGAAGTCACTTCAGACGTAAGCCTTACCTAATCTTCGGATTCGGCTGTTTTTTTTCCCCAAACTTCTGTCAGGAATGCCGCTACCTGTCACTCGTCTCTCATTCCTTGTATCAACTCAAACAAAGCATTGTTTACAAAAGGATTCTTTTACCAGCCTTTCATTCTCTCTCCCCCCACCTCCTCCTCCCGGGGCGAGCATATTCCACCGTGCAATCACTTCAGTTGTTTTCTAAGCGTCAAGGGGAGACCGCGTCCAGATCGGCTAGCTCAGATGGCCGAACAGAGAATGCAATCAATCGCAAAGCAGAGCTTGAAATTGAAAGGTAAATATCTGGTGAGGGCCTCAAAGTCGCACTAAGGCCTGGAAAGTAAGCCAAACTAGTGTTTATAGCACATCTGACGGGTGAGACGTGAATGGGAAGCGTAATACCTGCCTAACCTACAAACAAAAGGTGGAAAAGTCTCCCGCAGTATCTTTACAGGCCCTTTCAGACAGGCACTGCTGCCCTGAACATTTCTAGACATTACCCAGGGGGGCTGTATGCCTGAACGCAAATGTCCAAATCAGTCGTATCAGTCATTAAATGGGCTTTACCCAGCTAACTCCCAAGTACAAATGCCAGGTAATTTTTGGTTGACCTCCAGGTGTGAATGAGTCAGGAAATTGTCCAGTGGGTTCACTGTGAGCAAGGGGGCGTGTTGATGATGTTTCTATCATGCTTCTGGAGCAAAAATGGAACGATAGAAACATTCAAGGGTGAAGAAAAATGGTCATTTACACAAAGAAGACCCCAACAAAAATGGCTAAGTAGAAAGGCGACAAATTGATATCAACACAAAACCAGGCATCATTGCGGAGGAATCGATAGCCTCATCTGCCATTTTCCATGTGCTGAAACAAAAAAACAGAGGTTTCTGCAACGTACTTTTACCGTCATTCCCTGCCTCCGGCATGCTTTACCCAAGTGCCACCAAATATCTACACCAACCGGAATATTTCTAGTAGGTGTGAACGCGTTTGACACGGACAATCTCCGAATATGTGAAAGGGCAACTCCAGAAAATGTCTGGCCCTGATTCTTCGGACGATGTCCGAAGGTAATGTGTGAAAACGGCTTATGAGAGAAGGAGTATGCATGGAGTCTAATGGCCAAACAGTCCCTCTATTGGTCTGTGCAGCTTGGGTCTATTGTCTAAACAGGATCAATTTTTAGGGAAGCAACAAAGATCATGGTTAGCCAGCTATCTGAGTGACATTAGCTACTGGAGCCAACATGCAGTGATTTTAAATGATGACATCTTGACGTAATTTCTGAGAATGTTTTATTTATTTCATAGAATATGTAGTGAATTCCTTTAATTTGTTGAAAATGCCCAAAAAGGGCTAGCTGCTACATTCAAAGTACATACATGTTTAGCAGATTCTTAAATGAAGGCAATAATTTTAAGTTAAAGGGCTTAACTACCTTAAATGTTGAGCATCTGGAGTATATTTTGATAAAGCTACATTTATTGCATGTTTACAAGTGGCATTGTTTGGACCAGTATGCATATAATGTCACAGCAGTTACACTCACTGAGTGGCATGGAGACTGAGTGGCAGCATTCGCGGTCAACTTGGATGCCTTGAATCTAAAATGTGAAAGCGGTTTTGTGTGATTGATTGTACAAATTGATTAAACAAGAAATAGGAGCTATCTTTTTATATGCTGCCAAAAAGTAAAGAAAAAAAGAAGCACATGGATTGCTGCAATCTGCAGAAACGACTGGAAGTCTGGCTCTGAAACGTGGAGTCGCCGTTGTTATTTTGCATCACTTATGTTGGATTTTTGGGTAGAATCATGCCTTAATTACTGGCAATTCAGTAACTCCAATTAACGTCAGCATGCTTTCGGACTGCAGGAAGGGAACCAGAGTATCCAGGGGAAACCCTACAACAACATGGGGAGAACATGCAAACTCCACACACATGGAGGCATGGTGGAGACTCAAACCCTGGTCCCTCAGGTGTAAGGCAACAGCGCTAACCACTGCACCATTGTGCCACCCTGTAATTTATGTACTGCCTCTAATTTATGCAGATACTCATTTATTATGCATTTTCCCTGCCTAAAATCAGCTGTGTTGAAGCATGTTTTGACACTCAGTCCATCTGGGGGTGAGGGGGGCATGTTCTGGTTTCCAGTTATTCCAGCTATTACTACAAAGCTGGTTGATAGGACACACCCCCTTGTGATGTCATCAGCATACCAGACTCCTTACCTGGGACCAATTTATAGGTCTCAATAGCACATTTCTTATGCAAATAGGCATTGTAATCTAGGAATCCCAATAACAAAATATGTCTGAGCGTAGAGAAGCCATTGTGCCAGATTTTTTTCCCTGTCCCAGCAGCCAAGATAAAATAGGGAAAAAAATGGAAAGAATACCTCTTTAATGGAGAGAATAGACATCCTCATTTCTCAGCTTCTCCACTGTGAAGAGGAGATAGACAGACCGGGGCCAAGTAAGTGATTGCTTCTCTTTTTATTTTTTTTTCTACTGAAAATAAGAAACTCGTTCCCATTTTGTGACAAAAAGAGACTGCGGATACAGAATGGAGAATGGGCGCAGCGGAGGATGTCAGCGAGGCCCACTAACTTGTCACCGCTGTCAAAGGGCTGAGGGGAGATGGATAAGTGTGAGCTCCACTCGCAGGACGCTGGAGACCTTTCCCAGGACAACAGGGGTTACACTATCACCCACATTCTGCATTTTCCTTTCCATCTGAGAAAGAAGCAAACCTATGCTGAAAATTCTCAAGGATCACATGATACTCTGAATCCATACATTTATATTCCATAAAAATAGTTTAATTGGGGGGCGGCATGGTGGTGCAGTGGTTAGCACTGTTGCCTCACACCTCTGGGACTCGGGTTCGAGTCTCCGCCTCGGTCACATGTGTGTGGAGTTTGCATGTTCTCCCCATGTCGTCGTGGGGTTTCCTCCGGGTACTCCGGTTTCCCCCCGCAGTCCAAAGACATGCTGAGGCTAATTGGAGTTGCTAAACTGCCCATAGGTGTGCATGTGTGAGTGACTGGTGTCCAGCGAGTGTGCCCTGCGATCCTGGGTTGTTCCCTGCCTCATGCACATAGCTTCTGGGATAGGCTCCGGACACCCCGCGACCCAGTAGGGTAAGTGGTTTGGAAAATAGATGGATGGATAGTTTAATTGGTTTCAGGACACATTGTGGTTATACAGATAAAGTGCTTGTGATGTTACAAGAGTAGTAGAAGAAGATCTCAGTTATTAGGTGCTCGAAGAAGATGAAAAACAGATGGAGAGGGTGGGGACAGCAGACACGAGAGTTTCGCTACACTTGGCACAGGGCCCATTCGCTGGAATTATACATGTTGCGCTGTATAATTGGGAAAAACAGTAGGCGTCTAATAATCACCCATTCCCTTGCTGTACAGTACCCCCCCAACCCGCTTCCTGTGCTTCAGCGTACTCTCTTACCTCACTTTACATGGCATCATTTAGTGCGAGTCTTGAAGAGCACTCTGCCCTATTTCCCCCATATTTGGGGCATTCAGCAGTCTATGCCCTAGCTTCAGGACACCCAGAAGCACCCCTTTAATTTATAGCACTTAGCACCCTTTAACCTACTTATTGGTCCCTCACTACCCCTCTTCTCCCTTTCAGGGTGCTCTGTGCCCTCCTTCATAGCTTTGGGACACTTTGCACCCTTTTACATGACTTCTGTGCGCTCTATGGCATCTCCCCATAGGTTTGGGGCATTCAGAACCCTCTTGCATCACCTCTGGACTCGCTATACCATCTACCCATAGCTTTGAGACACTTTGCACCCTCTTACAGGTATATGACTTCTGGACACTCTAAACCATCTACCCATAGCTTTGGGACACTTTGCACCCACTTACAGGTATATGACTTCTGGACTCTCTATACCATCTACCCATAGCTTTGGGACACTTTGCACCCTCTTACAGGTATATGACTTCTGGACTCTCTATACCATCTACCCATAGCTTTGGGACACTTTGCACCCACTTACAGGTATATGACTTCTGGACTCTCTATGCCGTCTACCCATAGCTTTGGGACACTTTGCACCCACTTACATGACTTCTGGATGCTCTATACCATCTCCCCATACAGTAGCTTTGGGACATTCTGTACCCTCCCCCATAGCCTTTGGACACACAGCATCATCTCAGATGTCTTCTATCTCCATAGCTTTGGGACACCTTGCACCCTCTCCCCTACCTTTGAGACCTCATAACCCTCTCTAGTAGCTTTGGGACATGCAGCATCTTCTTCAATAGCTCTGGGACACTCTGCCCCCTCTCCTACAACTTTGGGACACTAAAAACTCTCTTGCTTTGCTATAGGGCACTCAGCATGAGCTTCTTCTGTTTAGGGTGCTCATCACCTTCTTCCCCAGCTCAAGAACACTCAGCAGTCTCTCCCTCAGGTTTAGGACACTCAACGCTCTCTCCCCCACCTTTGGGACACTCAGAATCCTCTCTCCTAAATTAAGGGTACTCAGTACCCTATCGCCTGGTTTAAGGGCACTCAGTAACCTCTCATCTAACTTTGGGACACTTGGCATACTCATTAAATTATGACAATAAAGACCACACTCCTTTACTCTTGAGAACTCAGCATCCCGCCCTCTAGCATAGAGAAAAAAGAACAAAATAATTAACAAGCTGAGTCATGAATTACCCTTACATTCTTTTTGTTATATACAACCTTTAATCATGTTATGCTTCTTTTTATGAAGGAACAGCTCACTAAAAGGCCATTTTAAAATCAAAGTAAAAAATGGCGAGGCATTAAATATGGATATGAGTGCATTCGTAAGTTGACAATAACTCGCACACACTATTTTAAATGGTGTGGCAGACACGATCACAAGCTATCCAGCTTAGAAGACAAGTCCATGCAATAAATTTTATGGAAACGTGAATGTGCAATACCAGTCCACTCGTAAAGAATGTTTAATGATTCGTTTCTGACTGGAATAAAAGCCATGACTTTGAGAAGTTGTTAAACATGCTGAAGAATCTGTGTCTCTTTTAAGTGCAACATTTTTTCAGTACTCCCAAAGCGAAGATTAATGCTACCCTTAATAATAGAGGATAAAGTAATAATACAGTAAAATAATACAGCAGGGGAGGCCAATATTATCCACAGAGGGCCGGTGTTTACAGGTTTTTGGGATAACCTTTAGGTGAGCTGCTCAAGCCCGGTTGTGAGGACTAGTCAGCCAATCAATCCTTGTAGTGGAAACTAACAATGACTGCTAACCACTAACTTTTGTTCTATGAATTTAGCTTTGGTTTGGTTTTTGACTCTCGAATTCGCAAAAACATTCCTAGAGAGCTAAAATCTTAACCTGTTTCACTGCCCCATCTGTCGGACTAGGGTGATTGCTAGAGGATAATTAGGACTTACCCGATTGGGTATCACTGGGTTTTGTGGAGTCTCCGGATGAAATCCGCACTGAGTTTTCTTTCTATGATATTCTGTTTGCGAGGTATACAGTAAGCCTTTTTGTTTGAGAAGCCCTATTTCGCAACTGGCCCATGCTGACATTTTGTCCTCAGTGAACCCACTTGAGGACTACAAACATGGCACCGT
Source organism: Isichthys henryi (assembly GCA_026776945.1). NCBI lineage: Eukaryota > Metazoa > Chordata > Actinopteri > Osteoglossiformes > Mormyridae > Isichthys > Isichthys henryi. The sequence goes on from JAODJX010000042.1 coordinate 9,399,215, forward strand.
CAAGCTGGAACTAGGAAGGAAGATTTCAGCTCTTTATTGGTTTATAGCTCTGTCAGTCAAAACCCAGAAAATACAACCAGGGAGCAGTATCACAAGCAGGGTGTCTTGCTTACCCAGATAACTTGTCGGATTTAAGGTAGTCTGGGGTAAATGTAACTTATCAAAGTCCATTTAAACTAGAGTACGGATGCATTAAATCTGATAAGTCCTTATCAGATATAATCAAGAAATCCAGCTTTGTGATACAGGACCCTGTTCTCCTCTTAGAACTTTATCTTCATTCACTTAACTTTATTCCAGACTACCTTAAATCTAACCAGTTATGGACCAATCACGTTTTGTGTTTACACAAAGCTAACGGCTGCAGATATGGTCACACAAAAGACAGGTATGATTAAATGCGTATGATTTTAGGGGTTACAAACGTGTTTGAATGTTCAACTTTCTTCACTTTACCTGGGAAAAAATGTGAGCGGATTTACATTTAGCTAATCCGCTAATGAAAAAAGTTAACTTCGCTCACTGATTAGTAGAAACCTGCGCACCACTATATTTGAGGAAGTACAGGGTCGTGAGCCTGCAGTCTCTCTGAGGAATTACAGTGTCCATCTTAGGAAGTACAGGGTAGTGAGCAAAATATTAAAGAGAATATGCAAACTGTCCTTTAAAACATTTTAACTTTTAATAACTTTTATCTTGATTGAGGTGAAGATTAGGTTCTTTGGAATCACTTTATTTGGAGGTATCGAACTTGCTTTAGATTATAAATGTTATTTAGCAGGTGCATTACAATAAGACACAAACTAAGTAGCAAGGTGAGTTGCTGAGAAGGTGTCGGGTCAAATGGCAAGTATGATTGTACCGAGCTGCTTTGACCAATCGCGCACTGTGCGTGACATTGTACGGAATAATCTACGACACTTTGCCGGTTATTGATGCAATATTACGGTGCAGTTATGAACATCCTTGAGAAGGACTGAAGCCAGAGTTAGTGTGGAAACCACAGTGAAGTAGGTTTTACGGGCATCTCTAAATCTCTTCAGGCATACTGCTAAATTGATCCACGTAAGCATAAAGAACAATTACCTAATTAAGATCTTACAGTAGGTACTATAAAAGCCAGAGGACCCTGCAACCTTGATCGAGCAGAATTTGGAAACGGGTCGGCCAGCTCTCAGCCTGCTGATTTTGCAGTTGCAAAGCGAAGCTTTATGGTATTAAAAAACAAAAGAAAACTGCAATGACCAATCTCTGGAAGAGTAGAAGAAGTATTGACCATAGAAGCTAAAAAACAGAGAACTGAAATCATTACTCTTTTCTGCTCTGCATCCCTGGTAATGTGAATTACCCACAGGTTGATTTCACTCCAAGAGCGATTCAGCATTTCACCAGAAGTGTATCTTAAACTTGATTCAGGTACAATGGGCAGTGTAGGCTATGAGTGACAGTGTTTTAAGGAGAGAGACCAGATGGAGAGACGGAATATGTTAGACTGCATGCTAAAGCCACAATCCTCCAAATACCACACACTGACCCTCTCCAGCAAGCTGGGCAGCACCGTAAAGATTAAGATTAAAATAGAACTTTATTGATTCCTGTGGGGGGAAATTTCTTTGTCCAATCGCACAGATAGGAAACACAACAAAGGATAAGAAGCAAATACGACAAATGGATGACGTGAGGAAAGATATTTAAAGGGAAATCAGTAATAAATTGTCATGCCCGGCTCGTCCGCTCCTCGTGTGTGCCACGCCCCCTGATTATCCTCGTGTGTGCCACGCCCCCTGATTATCCTCGTGTGTGCCACGCCCCCTGATTATCCACGTGTGCTTCCCTGATCTTGCCCAGCTGTATCTGATTCTTTCGCCCAGTCTCGTCTGTTTCAGTCCATGTCTTGCCTTGGTTTTGATCCGTCGTTGATGTTTGATCTGAGTTTGTTGCTGTCAGCGCCGTCTTCTCCATCCCGATCCCAAATAAACCCCGAATTCCCTGCCTGCTTGCCCGCCTGGTCTTTCCCCGCTTCCTGCTCGCCCGTCTTCCCGCGATCACGACGTAAATGAAACATAAAAGTAATATATTTAAGGAATAAATAAGAGGACTGTGCAAAAAAAAATACATAATTCGTAAATATGGTGTAAATGGCTGTCGTGCGAATGGTGCGAGCTTGCATATGCTACCCCTAGCATTGTTTTTTCACGCTGTTATTGTGACAAAGCTTCTACAGTAACTAAACCTACGAGTTAAATATTCCAGAAGTTTTACTGCGTCTGAATTTAAAAGCACGAAATAGCTGGGTTTTCATTCTCTTGGAGTTATCTAGACAGCAGTTGACTAGCATTGGACTCGGATGTGTATGGATTAAATTATAAACTGTAACAGGCGCGGGGGGATCGAAACCCGCCCTTAGAGCCGGACGGAGGTACAGGAGAGGGCAGGAGGACTGGGCTCATTTCTGATCTTTCTGAGGTTTGGTTGCTTTTGAAAACCCAAACCCTGCAGCAAAGCATGTTCTACGATGACTTAAGGCACCGTCAGCATACTTCAACCACCACGATTTTCCTGACATCCGCCCAGATCATGCTGTTTAAATCCTAAGGAGGTCAGCTGGGCTTCATTACCTAAGATGTATGTTGGCTCTGAGATGGTGATCGGTTGCCATGGAGACATGTCTGACCACTTGAACCCATCCCCTTGCCATCAATCTGATTCACACTGGCCCAGTTATACTGGCAATAGCAAAAACAGGTTATTCATGTGGTCTCTGAAGGACAGTAATGATATATATATTACATCCATTCCAGTACCATCTCCCAGACTTGTCTATGCCTGATCATTTTGACCCATTATCATCCTTGCTGACTTCCTGCTTCCAGTCTAGTTAGTGTTTTCTAGACTTTTGCATAGATATGTCACCCTGTTCTGCTCCAGTCTTTCAACAGAACCTCAGGCTGTATAGATATCTCCTTCAAAGGGTTTTGAGTATTAGGGGTAATTTATATTCTGCCTCTGCATCTCTGCTGCTGTTTGCCTGTTGGTCAGTGAGGTCCAGAGAGATTAGTCATTTTCTTTTATGAGGATCACTGACGCTAATCTGTGTTTCTCCAGCTGACTAAAAATAAAACATTTACTTTTTAAAACATGGTTTCAACAATCAACAGTCTCCCCTTCCCTTTGTGACAACCTGACATTCTGTTAATACGTTTTAACCGTTTATCCGATTATGTCATCGTGAACAGCGGCAGGAATGGGGAATATTTCTGGGCGGATTCATGGAGCGATGTCAGATCATATAAGCAATATGTCTCTGGTCTTTGGATCGTAAAAGAAACTCAAAAAATGGCAAATGACAAAGGGACAAAGAAACTCCCCCCCCCCAGACACACACACACACACACAGAGTTGGGCTCAAATTTTCATCTGCAATCTGAAATGTATGAAGCAACAGCATGAGTTACAGAGTCACGTATTGAGCCACCTGGTAACTATGTCCTAAATTTAATTAGACTCCCTAAATCTGAACCTAAATCTGCTAGTTTTTCTCATGGTTCTGCTGGTTCTCTGTTGTCTGGCCTCCACTCACACGACTGGCAGACCCCCAGTGTCAGGAAGTGATGTCGAAGAAAATGATGACTGTTTTGCTTTATATACGGACAAAGAACTTTTTCCTGAAAACACCTGGCTAGAACATACTTCCTGTCATGGATCTTAAATTCATATACATGTGCGCCACGGTATAATTAAAATGAGGAAACGCATAAAAGAAATTAAATAAAGCAAATGTTGATTCTGTCATAATAAAATTGAACAAGTTCAGCTACCGTATATATATTAACTATTTTACGAACTATTATAGCCACAAATCACAAGTCAATGAATGTGACAATTCTGAGAATTACAATAACGATTATTATAGGTTAATAATGAAAAACTGCCGGTCAGTAGTTCATGTTTGTCTTATTCGTTTATTGCTCATATATTTTTGGGCTTTAAGTTAATGTTTCTTTGAGTAAGACTGTAACTGAGATGAAGGTAATGAGAGATATGTTTGCCAGCAGCATATTAACTACACAAGATAAATTGTCTTTATGTGGTATGAGCACTTGTGTATACAGTAGTTTAATGTGGAATGTGCTTGACACAAGTACTGTACATTTAGGGGGGCTGTGAGATGCAGCCATGATGGTCACGGCTTCCAATAGAATGTTGACTTTCAAAATTGAGTAGTCGCTCACTGTCTGAATGGGTGTAAAATTTATATATATATTATTTGAAAAAAACAAACAGGTGATTTCTGAGAAATTGCAGCTGAATGTGCGGATCAGGACAGGGAAGAGGCTCTGCACAGACATGGCGATGTAAGTCTTCTTTAACGCTTCGCCAGTAAGACTTCAGACAGCGTGAGGGATGGAAGCCACCATCTGGCCTGAATCAAACATCAGGGTTTTTCAAAATATATAAGACGTGTAGCTGGCACTTCGAGTGTATTAGCTGCCTCCACTCGCGGTTATCGTTCGATTAAAGGCGCACTTGGGAAGGAAAAAATATGGTGAAAATGTAAGGAATTCATGTAGACAAAGGCATGACGTATCAGACTGCCAATAGCTTCACAAAAACAGTGTCTCGGTTGTTTTCCTGGCTGCAATAATGCATCATTCTCTGTTTATTTGGCACCCTGAGTGGTGGTGTGGCCAGCAATGCAAAGTCGCTGGGCATAGGGTTAGTTACCAGGAAAATGCGTATCTGAAGAGGAAGTTCCCCAGGCTGATATTTAAAAGGGAACTGATTTAAAAGCCTTAAGGAAAGAACATGCCCAAATTGCCTCAGTAAATTTCTTGAGTAAACAGTGTAACCACTGTTAAATATCCTCTGCTTAGAATACCAATCAAAATAATTTGCATCCATGAAAATCTTAGACATGTAACTGCAGTCTGAGGTTGCTTCCCTGGCTAAGCTGACCTCCTGCATGTCATTGGGCCAACACCGGCATCTCTCTGAATCTTAGATGGTTGTCCTGATCTGCTCAAACCCTGGTTGGCCAGACCTCCCCCCCTTCCTCGTTGGGAAGTGAGAGCTTATCAGTGCATTTAGAGACCTTAGCAGTGTTCTATCTTTTTCCAGGGACACAGTCTCCTGCCGTGAGTTCTGTGGAAATATGCAGCCTGACTGAGTCGCTTCACTGAAACAGCTACTTTGTTTGTAGACCGTCTGTGTTATTATAAACACTCAAATCAAGCTCAAATAATTATATATTTTTGACTTTTGTTGATGGACTTTTAGTGGAGCACGCCGCAGTAGCCACGACATTCCACGACCGTCCATTCAGTTTATCGGCATTTTTCATGTTCGGAATATATTTAAAGGCACTTCTAAGGAGATTTTGCGCAGGATTATCGTTAACAAAAACTAAAACTATGAAAAAAATATTTTTGCAAACTAGAAAAGAATAAGATATGTAAATTAAATCAACACCAGAACTAAACAAAAATGTACTGTTTCTCAAACTAATTGAACTGGAAAAAATATATATATATATAAAAAAAATATATATATGTATATAAATATATATATGTCAAACACTTTCCGTTACTGTTTTAATACTATGTTGCTAGTAAGAATATCTGGAACCTGTTTTTCCCAGTTTTGAGGACATTAGTGTCGCGTAAGGGAACAGACTGGGAAAGCAGAAGCAGGGAGATGAGGGACTGGGGAATGAGGGATTTATTGTAGCACACGATAAGGCTTGGCAGCCAACGCGGACTTCCGCCTTCAATGACCGGACTCGGGAAAACATACCTAACGCAGACTTAAATACATAGAATTAATGACTACAACAAGAAACAGCCTGTAAACAAGGGGAATCCACACGAGGTTAACGAGGGGACGTGGCACACAGAAGGAGTGGACAATAGGGGCAGGACAATTAGTACATAATGTGCACTGTATATCCATGTAGAATTCTTTCAAGATCGAACATAAAATAGCTCTACAACTTTCAGTTAATCCCTAGAAATAAGATTTCTAAAAATTTAACTAAAATACAAAACAAATTAAATAGAAATATGGCCACAAAATTAAACCTAATAAAACCATACTGAAAATTAACTAAATCTAAATTGTATTTAAAATAAAAAATTGAAAATAATATAAAAATAAAAACTGAACTGAAAAATATAAATGTAATAAAGAAATGCAATGTCGAATTATATTGCGATAATTATTGATATTGACTGATATGACGAAATACCTTGATAAAATATTTTGCTCCAGGAAACAGAAGTGAAGCCCACAGGTTATCCTTTAAAACCAAGCTAATTTTGGCATCTGTGTTTCGATCTCTCTATTGCATTGAAAAGCAGGTCGGCCTGAAACAGCTTCGTAGTGAACTGGGTTTAGCCCATTGCTCAACAGTAGTGATAGAATGCGGGAAGAAAGGAGGCATTTCCAAATTTACTGCTGGGTCCACATCATTTAGCTAAAGACCTCTCCATTTGTAAGCAAAGAAAATGGGCCATTAAATTTTAACTGCTGCTCAAAAAGTCCATTACAACTGCAAGGCTGGATTTTAATTAAAATGTTTTTTTTTTTTAAAGAAGAAGAGAAAAGCCACAAAGATAATAAAATGGCCCTATTGGAATCTAGACTAATGAACGCTTGAATTTTAATATTTAATATACATCAGAGACTCTTGTTTAAAGTTCTTGGGTATAACAATTGCATTTAGCTATTTTGCTTGGGGATCCTCAAGTAGAGCTTCCCTGCAGCAGGAGTGCGTTTAAGAAAATGCAAGAAAAAGTTTTCAAAATAAAAAAATTCCTTTGATTTAAAACCCATGGCAATTATTTTGTATAAGCAAACTATTTATCTCCCTCAATTTTAAGAATCATGTTTATGAAGAGTCATTGCTACATTCTATGTTTAACTCTAAAGCAATGATGGTTGTCATTCACAAAGAAGTAGTCATGCTCAAAATAACACTGAAATATATGTACTGTCAATGTGGACAGCGGTACCAGTGGGTTGTGGGACAGGTGTGACAGGTGCCCTGCGATGGACCGGCATCCCATCCAGGCTGTCCCCCTGTCTTCTACCCTATTCATCAGACTCATCCATGATGGATAGCTGGTCAGGTGTCTTGGTTCCGAACATATAACAGACAAGCTTGGAAGTCTGAAGCTCTTTTAGCTCAGTGAACTTGACGTGGAACACGGATCATGACGGGTGTTTCTTAGTGATCTCTTTGAGCTCTGCTTAAATCTGAAGTTCCTTCAGTTCCTGCTAACCCTTCCACGTAGTTTACATGCTCATCCAGCTTTAGATTTCCAGTGAGCTTGATACTTTTAGGAGCTTTGAGCGATTTACCTTGAAAAATTGCTATTTTTGTTTATATAAATATGGTTATTAAATGGATGTGAGAAATGCTGCAATCAGGATGTGGAAAATAACTAGATAACGTGGGGGGAGGGCAGGCATTTAGTGAGTGCTAAACATGAAATACTGCTTCCAACAAAACGCAAACGCACCAAAATATCTAGTTTAGGGAAATTAGGAAAATGAAGTGTGAAGTCGCAGTGTAGATGTCAGGGGGAACAGATCTGACTGCAGTATTTGCAAAGGCACTGGGGTATTGTCAGGTTTATTGCAGACAGAAGAAAAGAAACCAACCATTTGTACTGTCAACACAACAAGGCAGCAGTGGACTAAGTGAGCAGAATGTTCTCGGTGTCCTCAGTCATCCGATGCACCCGTCTGAGACAGCTATGCTTCCTCCTGCCCCTCTCATGTTATACGTAACTTGTTTTGACTACATGGTATAAATGGAAATCTAAGTTTGTGAAGTATCTGCAAGTAACCAGTAAGTTTTAAAATGCACTGTGGTTGGTATGCATGCCACAGGTTAACATCGGTTTGGGAAGTCGACAGCAGCGCGTTTCGTGTTTGTAAAATATGCTTAAGACACAAGCACAGAGGGACGAGGTGTTCATGAAATCCTATGGAGAAGAACTCTTTATTGAGTGATGATAAGACCATAATCATGCTTGAGTAATGAGACTGCTCATTTGGCTTCTGATATATTGTAATAACTTGTATGAGATAAAATATTACACTTTACAGGGGGAACTTATTTTCATTGGTTCTCATGGTGACAGAAATGGTCGTCATTGGTTGGATTGGAGCATGAATGAGGGCCATCAGATTATCACGTAGGGAACACGCAATATTTCAGTATTTTAATGGCATGAGTTCACCTTATGTATGGTGACCTGCTATCCTGCTGGAGAAAATAATGTGTTAAAGAAGATGCATGTTGCACTTCCCCCTCTCCCACCCCTCATCAGACATACATTTCCAGCCAATCAGAGTGCTGCACATTTTGCTTGAATGAACGTGATTGGCCCTCATCATTCTGCGGTCCCCTTAGCCTCTTAATGGAGTGATCAAGTTAAGGAACTCTTCCTCCATTAATTATATATTTGCTCTGAATGCAGTTTAATTTCTTGCGAGTTCTCTGTGGCAGCCATCAGCAATATTGATGTCCCCGCTTTCTGGAAGACCTCCATGATTGTGAAGGAAATAAATGGGTACATGTAATTAAAATAACTAGATATGAAAAGATTTAATTTGGCACAATGGCAAAATGCTGCTGCAAAATGTCACCGTGGAGGGATTGGGGGCTTTTAAGGAAAATTAAAGGGCTATAAATATGTGAAAATCCTTTGTTAGCTGGGGGTGGCACAGTGACTCAGTGGTAAACAGTATGACCTGGGGGGTTTGTATCTTCCTGTTTGCACAAGTTTACTTTGATACCCCCCGCTTTGGGTGCCCCCCGTCTTGAGTGCTCCCCGCCTTGGGTGCCCCGCCGCCTTCGATACCCCCCTGTCTTGGGTGCCCCCCTTGGATGTGTCGATCCAGGTCTCTCGCCTGGACTATAAACATCCCTCCCGTGTCTGATGAGGTCCTGCCTGTCTGTGTATAATTGCAGCTTGTTTGAAGCTGCCTCCGGTTTGTCTGCTACACTATAGTGAGCCTTTGTCAGCCGAGCAGCCTGCTGTTGAATATCACTTTCCTCAGGTCTCTGCTTTGCACTTTGCCCCTGTTCTTGGTCTGTTAGCTGTGTTTTAGAGCTTCCGGGGTATGATTTGCATTGTGATTGTTCTCCCTGTTGGCCTGGCCAGTCCCACGCTGTACTGCCTGTGGACTGGAGTACAGGTTTGGACTGTGAAAATAAACCCTGTGTGTCTGTGGTGGGGGGCGGGGGGCACCCCCTATCATCACCCGGGGGGCACTCCTGGGACAGGGTCCAAGCTACTGCTACCCTGCACTGGGTAGGGAATTAGGAAAGTTGATAAGTCAATAATCAAATAATGCCATTATAATTATCATACAGGTCAATTAAATCTGTAGTATACACACAGTGAGCTAATGAATTGCATCATATTGCCATTTTAATCATGTTTAATTAAAGTTAAACTATTAAAAAGGGAACAACATCTTAGGCAAACAGATCATCAGAACAGAAGACTGCACCACACACACACACACACACACACACATTTGGACTCCAAAATGTTTTTTTTCCCTTTGTCAAACTTTTGAGGTTTGTTTTCTCTGTTCCTCTGTATTCTGGCTTTTACACACTTCCCATTTGTAATATTGTAACAATAAACTCTTACCCTACACCTGCATGCCAATTAGTGCCGCTGCTGTTTGGCTCTTTGTAAGGTGCTTTTAGGCAATTTCGTTGGGTGGGGCTATATCAGAAACAGAATCAGCACAAAGTTTTATCGACACAGTGCTTGCGGTGACCTAGATCCGGCAGAGAAACACAAAATCTCACAGTCAAAGCGGCACCATTCAATAGTAAATAGGAAAATAAATGTGCACCATATAAAATATCTATATATTATAGTTATTGATTTACTATTTATATCATAAAAAATAATAAAAATTGTTATTATAGAGCTGACATATGTAAGCTTTGGCATTTTAAATAAGAACATGCATGCAGTGAATATAAAATAAGCTGTCTAAAATGGGCGTGTAACCATCTTCGCTCTGAGAGACATGTCTTGCAAAGTTCAGGTTTTGTATCTCCAGTAAGAAAGACAAGCCAGCTGTCAGCTCCAGTGAGCACCATCAGGTGAGGTTCTGTGTGTCCGGGTCCCTTCTGTCTGTGGATCAGGGAGCTGAAGCAGCCCTGTCATTTCCATGAGCACGGCCTTCAACAATGTCAGAAGCACAGCTGCTCCCGCCTTCCCAAGCTCACCGCAGGAGAGAAGCTCCTTCTGGCAGCTGTGTCACCTGTAACCCAAAGCCTAGACCCTCCCCCCGGCTGTCTGACCTTGAGGTTCAGCAGGGCAGGGCGACATACCTCTGAGCCCCGTGCTAATTGTCTGCTGGTGTTCAGAAGTGCACGTGCATGATCATCTTCTAGGGTAACGGGGGAGAACTGTGCAGGTTTTTGATATACACTGGAGGTTCTTCATAAATCTTGTTATAGCCTGTATGTCAGATTTTTATATTACATTTCCATTTAACAGGTGATTTTAACCAAACCTACTCATAACTGGAAAAACAGGGTCAGCCGGTCCCTGGAGTTAATGGGGTTAAGGGATTTACTCTGGGACCCAGCGGTGAAGTCCCTCTGCCGACCAGGACCATGTTCAGTTTGTCCAGTACAGGGTCACATTGAGCCAGATCATAGGAAGTCTCGGACATGAGGAGGGGGGCACACAGCCCCCACACATGCTATGTGCCATTTTTATATGTACTGTATATGTGTGTGTGCATGTATATTTCCAAGAACTATAATTAAAAAAAAGATTGTTAGAAAGACTCCATAATCACCCAATGTTACTTTAAATGAGAGATTAACATAAATGTCTGTTATCTTCTTCTCATTCTCGTCTTTCAGATCAAAATTTTATTCATATATAACTATATAAATAGAGAGAGAGAGAACATACATATTATACATACCTATAAAATATTCAATACCTTTACTAATATGGCATGAACTGCTTACATCTTTTCGGTCATCTGCTAACCTATCGCATGCCACAATACTAGGCAGTAAGTGTTTTAATGCAAATTGGAATCATATAATTGGTTATGGGCTTAATTAAACTCTGCAAGCGCCCTTCTTGAATTGGCTGTTTAAATATGGCTTGAGCACAGCTGCTTATTCGGTATGGAGTCGTATCGAAGTTATTTCCCTTGTGCCGAGCAAAAAATATTCCCCAAAATGTCAAAATAACAGGTTTTTAGTCCCCATAATGTAATGTATACTTGGACCACACACAGACAGACACACACTTCCCAATGACTAAGTAATGTTTATAATGTTTACCACACACTAATTTTTGTGCTCTGTGCTCTAAACTCAGCATAACCCTGTACAGTTACCCTGGTAAAGGTCATGAAAGACAGAAGGATTCATGGATTCAAGCGTTTGATTTGTTACATGCAAGGTATACGGTCAGACTAAAAGCTGCCCTGAAATGTATGATGATCAGTTCTGCTGTAATAATATATAGGAAAAGCGAAATAGGCATTAGGGAAAAGAAACAATATTATTGCAGAAAATAAAATACAAAAACTGAGATCTATGCCTAGGGTGGGATTCGTACCCCTGACCTAAGAGGGCTGGGATGACAGTGTTGTCCTCAAAGCTGCGTTTCTTGTTACTGCTGAAGTTGGTGGGTTTATGTGTCAACGGTGGGGACAGGGCCAGCAAAACTATGTGGCCCAGCAGCCACCAGGGGGCCCCACTATCCGATCAGCCTGTCAGAATGGGAAGCAAGGTGACATGGGTGATACCTACTGATTTTCTTTTCAATCTGATTTCAATTTGGTCCAAGATTGGTATCCTGGTCCCGATATTCAGTGTGGGACCCTGTCTCTTTCTCCCCCCTTATGGACTGTCCTGTCTGGAAGTAGTTCATGTCCTACTCCCTATAATAACATAATCATTACCTAGCAAATAAATCGATATCATAATGTTAGAAATGATTCTTAAAATGAAAATATTCAGATCGGAAGAGTTGATAGTGTTGTATTGATCCGCAATTCTAATAGGTAGGTTAATCAAATTTTGCTTAGGGCCTGAAAATGGTTGGTCTGGGTCTGGGTGGGGGTTATACCACATTCCACAGGTTATACCACGCTCCCCAGGTTATTCCACGATCCCCAGGTTATACCACATTCCACAGGTTATACCACGCTCCCTAGGTTATACCACGCTCCCCAGGTTATACCACGCTCCCTAGGTTATACCACGCTCCCCAGGTTATACCACATTCCACAGGTTATACCACGCTCCCTAGGTTATACCACGCTCCCCAGGTTATACCACGCT
>JAODJX010000042.1:9422692-9438939 GCA_026776945.1 Isichthys henryi
GAGGGCGGGGGGGTTATAATTTGTAATAGCAGTCTCAGACTTTTACCTCGTTTAATCTGATTTCTCAGTATGTGACTGTGATTATCCAGCTGTATAAAAAAAGAAAAAAAAAACAAACTGCTTCACACAGACCTTGCTAAGACCTTGCAGAAAAAAGAAATAAATGCAGCCACTGGAGTTGTAAACAACAGAAACTGCGTCACATTAAAGATGCAGTCAGAGCGACTGAGGGGCATGAAACACAGATTTAAAATCTCATCCATCACTGATATTATATACAGTGCTTTTATACTCAGAGAGCAAACAGACGCAAATTACTGCAGTCGCTCCGCTCTCGGGAATTCCAAGCTGAGTTAAAAATAGGCAAAGTTTGCTTCCTTTCTCTTTCGGAGCATTTTAGGCTTTAAATGCAAGTACAAAATATTTGGAAAGTCATTTAAATGCAGAATTTTCATCGGTTCCAAGGAGACGAGAAAAACAATAAGACCAAGGGAAGAACATTTACCGGCTGTAGGAAAATGAAAGTAGGAAAATGGAGGGAGGGAAGAACGTTTATTTTTAAAAATGAATGCACGCATATGTTCTAAAACACACATATGCGATGCAAACGCATGCACATGCAAAAATGTTGGGAGGTGTGTGGCCGTATGTCCATGTTCAGAAGGTTGCTGGTTCATATCCCAGAGCTGGCAGACTGATTTTGATGTTGGAACCTTGAGCAAGGCCCTTAACCCCCTGCCTCGGGGGGCACCTCATGACAGCTGATCCTGTACTAGAACCCCTGGCTTAACTCGCACCAGAGCGAGATGGGGGATATGAACCCTAATGTACTCGTACTGATGCAAATGGCAAATAAAGTACCATTTCTTTCATTTCAAACGAAAATGTTGCTAGCTTCAGCTTTCCAGTACAGTGGTTTTTCTCAGCTTGCCAGTCTGTCCACACTGGTGCTTATCAGGGCTGTAGGAGTCTTGATGATAAAAAGGAAAACTTGCGTGTGAGTCTAGACTGGAGGAAGGCGTGGGACCGTGCATGCTGTCAATAGTCTCCAGGGATGTTTGGATGGAGCTTTAGCTCTCATCTCATTGTTGGAACATAATGGCCTTATTCCACTGTGGTCTTTTAAATCAAAGCACTCAACATGTACCGGGGAAGTACAAAGCTGAAACTGTGAACGGGGGATGGGACGACCCCAGTGACGGTTCCTCCCGCAGTGGGCTCATTTGTTTGATGTGGTACTTCTGGGTTCCAGAGCAAATTAGGCACGGCCGTCTGCTGAAAGAAAATTCAGCGATTCACATCTGACAATGGCGAGGATGGAGATGCTGGAGATTCCCATTTTCTAATACACGAAAATGGTGATCTAAGAAAGAAACATATCGAACTTACTGAGGCTCATCTCTGTCAATGAATATCTATAACCTAAGCAATTGTTATTGCTATTTTTTTATACTAATTAGACCAATCACAGGTCCTCCACTTGACAATGCGCACCCATCCCAGATTCTGCCTGGTGGGGGACAGCGCCCTCAGCCTGGTGGGGGACAGCGCCCTCAGCCTGGTGGGGACAGCACCCTCAGCCTGGTGGGGACAGCGTACTCCGCCTGGTGGGGACAACGTCCTCTGCCCAGTGGGGACAGCGCCCTCATCCTGGTGGGGACAGCGTCCTCTGCCTGGTGGGGACAGCGTATTCTGCCTGGTGGGGACAACGTCCTCTGCCCAGGGAAGACAGCGCCCTCAGCTTGGTGGGGACAGCGTACTCTGCCTGGTGGGGACAACGTCCTCTGCCCAGTGAAGACAGCGCCCTCAGCTTGGTGGGGACAGCGCCCTCTGCCTGGTGGGGACAGCGCCCTCTGCCTGGTGGGGACAGTGTCCTCTGCCTGGTGGGGACAGCGCCCTCTGCCTGGTGGGGACAGCGTCCTCTGCCTGGTGGGGACAGCGCCCTCTGCCTGGTGGGGGACAGCGCCCTCTGCCTGGTGGGGACAGCGCCCTCTGCTTGATTCCATCCCACAGTTTAGTGGGGGGGGGGAGAGTTGAATCCACAGACGATCTCTTTTTAGCTTTTTTTGCCACCTGCCCGCCCCCAAATTGAATTCCCCCGTTTGTCCACCATTAGTCTCTGATGTGTCTGCGTGTCACAAATAACATTAGGATGCTATGGGCAGATGCTTTGGGGGCACTATGCTGGGAATGGCGATATATAAAGATATAATATATAATAGTGCTGAGGGCACAATGGCGACGACAGAAACAACACACAATATGTTATCGTATGATATCGCATGTTTATATTATGATTCTCCGTTGCCTTCATTTCACTGCCTTCCCAGCAGGAAAAGTTACGTCGTGTTGCACTGATGAGGCTCCCCTCCTTGCTATCAGAGATGGATAGCTTTGTCTCAGTCTGGTGGTGAAGAAAAAATAAAAATAAAATAAAACACGTCGAAAAAAGTCCATCCGGTTGTCAGCTATTGTCAGTCCCCGGAGCTGATGGCTACAGATGCCTTAGAGATTCGAAATGACACCTTCTGTGGTCCTTGTGACTGGAGCAGGCCTCACATAACACAGGCTTCCCTGCCTCTCTCGGATATTAAACGCACACACATTCCTTTCCAGCTGGGTTGTTTTGAATACCACTTTCATACTGGTATATTACTGCATTTCCCTAGTGAATCTGAATAAGTAGTTACGTAACTGACTCCATTGCCATAATGCAAATGTGTTGCGAATTAATATTTATCACAGTGGGAAACAGTGATAACTGATTGATTATTATAGATACAGAGGCAGAGATTTGAGAGGTTTCGACGCTGCCGGAATGTAAATCGAGGCAGCTGCAAACGTGACGAAGGAAAAAGCGTTTAAAAGATTAAAAATGTACTCTGCAAGAAAGATATGCTTTTTTTCCTCTGCATTAAAAAGTTAAAATTTTAAACTAATTGATATTTAACGTGGTCTATAAAGCCATGGAATTAGACCAGCGTAGCAGTCCTCGTTGGCGTCTGTTTCCACATGTGCAGACGGCTAGCCAGGTTAAGCGCATGCTGCCCGCAGGTGGTCTGCGTTGCACGCCACGTTGCTGGGTCACTATCAATCACTGCCCTGTCAGCTCTCTATTTTTAATACGTGCTTGTCTCTGGAGTCTATTTTTTAAGTGACTCTTCTTTTTTTTCCCTGTCAATCCTGGTGTGGAGGTTTTCCATCTGAAAACCGCTACACCATCCTTGGGGCTGGCGGCGTGGGCGGCGATGCTCTCGCCAAGGCTCGGCAGTGGGTGAGGCTCTCATCACGGCAAGTTGTTTAGATTGACGTGGAGCCGTTTGGCGAAATGTCGCCCATGCTTGAAATGTCAAAAAATTGGGCCGCTGGAGTACTTCCCCAAAATCGTCGAAAACAAGGACACCTCATATGACGTAAATGGCAGCATGTGTTTCTTGTTATGGTGGACAGAATGTCAGTCGTGATTAAAGAAAAAGGAAAGAAAAAAACAATCGGATGAAACTCCTCTGGACAGCATCCCACTCAAACATCTTACACAAATGCTGCAGTTAATCTCTTCTTGATCATTCTGCTTGTAAGAGACTAATAGCAAATCATATGAAAGTGAATAAGAGGTGTGGCCTCCAGATAATATGTTGTCGGATGTTTCAGTCATTTCCCCTCTAACTCTTACATGCTCCTACAATAATTATGTTACTATGAGAAGTCACCTGACATGTGCCTTTGGGGTCAATTTGACCCTAGGGTAAGTGTGAGAGCTAATTACATCAACATCTTGTTGAATCAATTCTTTTCTGATTTTTCCCTTTCTTTTAGTGTCCAATACAACTTTATATGCATGTAAACGGTCTGTGAAGTCTTAAAACCCACAGTACCCACCGATGGGAGTAACTCCCATTACAGAAACTGCTCTTTTCTAATCTGCTTCAAATGTCTTGTTGGAATTCCAGCCTTTACTTCCCTGACAAGGTGAGGTCACCTCGTAACACAGTCCTTATTGGCTGTATACCTGCATGCAGACTGCAAGACAGGGGTGGAAAGTGCAGGGAAAGCTGACCAATCAGATCATACTGGGCTCATCGGGATTGGGAGTTAACGCTCTAACCCAGGAGTGGCCAATCTTATTCGCAAAAGGCCGGTGTGTATGCGGCTTTTTGGGATGACCTTTAGGTCAGCTGTTCAAAACCAGGTATGAGGACTTTTCAGCCAATCAGTCCTCCAATTAAGGAGTTGCAGCGAAAACCCGCATACACACCGACCCTTTGCGGATAAGATTGGGCACCCCTGCTCTAACTGTACGCTTCAGACAGAGTTATAGGCAGAATAAATAGAGATGGAAAGTATGACAAAATGATGCAATGTAAATTTATTGTAGCAGACTCCAAACGAGGGATCGAACCCAAGACCTTTACACTGCAAGGCAGCAGTGCTAACCACTGCGCCACCATAACACCCATCAACTAGCTGACTCAATTCACTGGCTTGAGTTTCATGCCCCTCCCTCCCTCACGTTCGGATGCTTGTTTATACCACTTGGTGTAAATGGTCAGTGATCGGTCAGCAGGCTGGTTCTGCCTGAGCCGACCCTGCATCAGCCTCCCCGCAGGGTCCCTCAACATCTTCTGGCAGCCAGCTGTCATGTACTGCAGCCTCCCTGCTCAGCTGCTGGACTGGCCTTCCACTCCTCTCTATTTCCTACCTATAAGTGATTCCTATGCTTGTTTTATTTATATGTCCTATAAATAAAACATAAATGAAGATGAATTTGTATGTGAGAAAGTTGCATAGCGTGACAGGACTGAGCCAGAACTTTATATTAACATTTAATTATTTAGCTGATCGTTTTGTTGAAAGTGATTTACGAATGAGGCAGATAATACAACAAAAACTGCACATTTGTCAAGAAACCAGCTTAGATGTAAGTGCTGCTATCTAGACTGAGCGTCCAATGAGTGTTTTGGGGTTTTATGGATGCTTCACCATCATCATATGGAGAGCAGACGGAGAAGACATGGATGTTGAGGCCTACAGGCCTGGACTTGTGGTAACCAATAGCAAACAGTATGGGAGGCTTTTTGCTAGTCACCTGACCATGCCTCAGCCCAGGACACACCCCCTTAACTTATAAGGGAATTCTGGGTAAAATACTGCTCTATTAAGCTGGGCTAGAAGAGGAGGTAGATGTAGAGATGGAGAGTGACAAATGACTGAATGGCTGTAGGAGTGTATGAGAGCAGCTGCCGGAGGCCTTGGGAGGGACAGTGGGGTGACTGTGGTTATATGGAGAGATTGGTTACACTGATTGGTTACATTTCTCCCAGTAGCTACCTCCCCCCTGTGATGAGAGGAGCTGGTAAGCGATGTACCTGCGTGCTGTTTCGTTCCCCTGCTCCCTCCTCCCTGCTGAGATGGCAGCCTTCGTTCATTCCCCAGCCTCAAGTTGTCTCACGCTGTTCCAGCCCACCTTGTCTCTCCCTGAAATAAGGGGCGGGGGAGGCGCAATCTGTGCTAAGTTGCGGAGGTGCCCCCCATGACCCCCCCCCCACCCCGCTTTCTCATTAAGCTCACCGCTTTTTGTCTTTTTATCCTCATTGTTTCCCATCTCCATTCCGAGATGCTGAGAACGAGCCCAAAAAGCCTTTCATCCACGGATGGCGTGTCATCTTTCCCCTGTCACACAGCGCCGTTTCATGCAGTTTCTTAAACCTGGGATCAAACATCACATATTTTTCCCTTGTTGTTATTTAATTAATGCATAATATATAGTAATTCCTGTTTATAATTAACATTTTGCTACAGCTTTCCCTTAAAGGCCATTTGCATTTACACCATCTAAGGTTTGCTTAATGAATAAAATTAATGAGGTTAACGATGTCACCGATGTACAAACCAGCTGAAGTAATGTAAGTTATTCCTTGCTGGATTTAATTACATATCTGATGTCGGGGTAGAGAACAATAGTGCTTGTAGGACTTATGAGCTAGAGGGCTGCTATCTTTGGTAACCTGCCAGAGGCACTGTGTACTCACCTCATCCAAGTTGTTATGTAGGAAACACAACCACGCAACACACGGCAATGCAATGCAAGGGAGCCTTCTTTCCATGAACAGCAGGGCAGGATGGGTACAGTGAGGAGCGGTAGCAGAAGATAATACCACTCCATCGCGTGACGTTTCTATATCGCAAACTTCAGTGCAACACAATTCAGTGCCAGCAAATTCCTCAGCTGACATTTCAGCACCATGGACAGCCATGCAAATGAACATTTCAGAACCATGGACAGTTGCTGAACTGATTAGTAAGGTCTGGTGACATTTCAGGACTATGGACAGAGACTGAACTTGGAACTTTTGATTGGAGAGATTTCAGAACCATGGGCAGTGGCAGAAATAACTAGCGCTTGCTGGTATCATTTCAGGACCACGGACAGAGACGGAACTTGGAAGTTTTGATTGGAGAGATTTCAGAACCATGGGCAGTGATGCAACATGGTGGGTTTGGGGCTGATATTTCAGCACCATGGCTAGTTGCAGCACAGTGTGAGCAGTGGTTAGCACTGTTGCCTCACACCTCTGGGACCCGGGCTTGAGTGTTCACCACGACTCCATGTACATGGAGTTTTCATGTTCTCCACGAGTTGTCTTTGTGTTTCCTCTGGGTACTCCGGTTTCCCCCCACACTCCAAAAAACATGGTAAGGTGAATCAGAGTTACACACAGGTGTGCGTGGGTGAGTGAATGGAATTTGAGTGTGCAAGAGGATTCTGGGTCGTTCCCTGCCTTACGCCCTTAGCCTCAGGGATGGGCTCCCAACCCCCTGTGGTCGAGCACGTGGCCCAAACAGTTGCAGAAAATGTATTGAATTATCTCAGCACCATGGATTATGACACGACTCTACTGGCTGATATTTCAAAACCACAGACTGCAAGTAATGCCATGGTGGTCGATGTTTATTTCAGTCCAGGAAGTAAGTGCCATGCCACAAAAAAACACATTTGAGCACCACAGACAGTGCGCTCGATCCTGCTTTCACTGATAAAAGTCTATGACCGTACACCATAACCCAGAAAACACGTTTCTTCACCACAGACAGTGCATTCAATCCCGCTTCTGCTGATAAAAGTCCATAATCACGCACCACAGTGCAAAAAATACATTTAAGAGCCACGGACAGTGTGCTAAATTTTGCTTCCACTGATAAAGACCATGCACCACACCACAAGGCAAAACATTGGACAGGAGGCCTATTGACATGATCCAGCTTCTGCAGAAAACAGCTCATCGCCGTGGGCTTTCAGCAGACACCTATGTGCCCGCTTTCCCACACAATCACTCTACAGGCTCATTACCGGAACCTCATCCTGCACTGTATCTGCACCACGTCCTCATCCACGCCTCCCACCAACATGACGAGAACCCACAGCTTCTTCCCCACCACCTGCATTCCAGCACCTCTGGACAGCGTCCCGCTCAAACACCTTAGAACTCCCTCTTCTTCATCACTCTCCCAGTAAGAGACGAATAGCAGTTGTGATGAGAAGCACAAAAGCTGGATAAAATGCATGCCCAGTGTGTGCACGTGCTTTCAACAGAAAAGTACTTTCTAAACATGCAACTTTAAAATGATCTGTTTAGTGAGTCATTCTCTAAAAGAGCTTCTCATGCTGGTCTGGGAAATGACAGAAAGCAGGTCTGTGTCTCTCTCTGGGACATTTAAATATAAATAGACCTGCAGCGTTACGCCCGCGAGCCCTTCTGGCCGCGGAGCCGCTCATGGATGACGGCGGAGTGCCTAGGCCGCTGAATGATGTGGCAATTTCCTGGCGCCGAAGCCATTCCGAGCGGGAATGGCGAGGAAGCGAAGGTGGGAAATGACAGGCGTGGTACTGTGGCCATTCATAAGCCGTATGCAAAAAATGGCTGCCGCTCTGATAGGCCGGTGTAATGCTGAACGATTCTGGCGGGAAACGGACATGCAGGTGGGTCTATGTCTCGGTTATGCACCCAACTGCAATTGGGCATATACATATTTTTGTCATTTTGTGATCCCACCTAACTATCTGACTGGTGTCACATTAGGATATTAGAATTAGAACTTATTTTATGTCAGAGGGAAATTCTTGACATTGGGGCATATTGGCAAAGGTGCTACATTAGATTAGATTCAGTTTTATTATCATTGTGTAAAGTAGAAGTACTCAGCCACTGAAACACGGATCGGAATCTACTCAGAAAGTGCAATATAATGTGCAAGTACTAAAACCTTGCACCTCTGGGACCAGGGTTCGAGTTTCTACCTGGGTTCTGTGTGTGGAGTTTGCATGTTCTTCCTGTGTATTTGTGGGGTTTTCTCTGGGTACTCAAATTTTCCCTCACAGTTCAAAAACAAGCTGAATCTAATTGGAGTTACCAAAGTTCCCATAAGTGTACATCAGTGATTGTGCCCTGTGATGGGTTGGTGCCCCCCACCCTGGGTTTTCCCTGCCCTGTATCTGTAGGCTCTGGACCCCTCCCTCCCCCCATGACCCTGAATAGGATAAGTGGTTATGGAACATGGATGTGTGTGACAAATAAGTAGATGCACATTAAGTAGTAAAATGCACATTCGTGCATCTATTCAGTAGTAGACATGTGTGGTATAAATAATGAACACATGAGGTACCCGTGATTGTAACAAAGAAGAGAGGAACCAGAAATTACTATAATGTTTCTATGTAATAGACCCCGTTCTGGCCTGTGGGACCAGCGAATCTAGGTTTCTGTAGGAAAGGGAGCATACATGCAAAAACGATGTCATGCCGTGTTAATGACACTTTGTGTAAGTGTTGTGGGGGGGTGACAAACCAGAAAATTATGTGACATTTTCGTAAACCCATGTAACCGTTTGAGCGTGCCTTCCCTGCTATCACAGAGGATCACAAGTCTCACTGTCAGTCGTTAATAGCACCATCACCCCGGTGCGGAGATCGATGTACCAGCCCGGCGCACCGCCATCAGCGGTGGGCCTCTCGCTCGCACGGTGCATCTGGCGGCACTAATAAATAAATAAGTGGCCCCGTCATCCATCTCTGTCAAGGTTTCATCAGCACACTGGTCCATCCCACAGGCCCACTTTGTAATTTGGGAGCGGTGATGAAGCACCCCACTGGGATTCCTGACACCCCAACTGTCAACCAGAGAGCTAGGGAACAGTGCAGAAGGCGGACAGAGCCCGGCTGGGGGGCGCATTCGGGGGCAGCATGGGGGGGAGAGTGCTTTTCACTTCGTTTAACAAAACATGCAATGACCCATGTTATACCGAGATCAGAAGTTACCCGGATACGCGTCTCAAGCCGTAGCTGTCCAGCGATATGCCCGCTTCCGTTCCCTTCATGCCGCGATTCCATCTCGGTTCAAAGTGCTGCGTTATTTTTGTCTATTTTTCCCGCGTGACAAGCTGACACCACGGTGACAAGCAGATGTCTGAGGGGGAGCAGGGAGTGAGGAATGATCTTGTTTAGCACGCAGCTGTAAAAAGGTCCCTTCTCCAGTGGCGTGCTGATTTTTCGGAGCGGAAGGCGTGCGGCTTTGAGCCACAGAGCACTGCATTCTGCGAATCCGGTGTGTAATTAAACTAGCTATTTATACCTGGAGCACAAAAATTAATAGTCCTCAGCAGTAAACGAAATATTCTTCACCGGGAGCTGAGGAGAGTGATTTCCTGAACAAATCAGAAAAGAGCCTGTAGTTTGTGTCTAAGCCTTATCAGCTTGTCAAGCACAGACACTGCGTCCGAAAATATTCTTTCCACTCTGGGTTAAAATAAAGGTAGCAAACTTTTTTGCGTTTAATAACTTGAACTTGTAAAACTTTATACAAACATGCAATGTACAGTATGAATCTGAGTTCTGATGGAAATATTGCAAGTGTTACTGTTTAATTTAATTCCATCCAACCGTCCATCAAGATACCATTTGTCCTATTCAGGATCATGGGGGGGGGGGCCTGGAGCCTACGGGTGCAAAGTAGGGAACTTCCCAGGATGGGGTACCAACCCATTGCAGGGCACATTCACACACCATTTACTCACACACCATTCACTCACACCTACAGGCAACTCCAAATAGTCTCAGCATGTTTTTGGACTGTCGGGGGAAGCCGGAGTACCTGGAGGAAACCCCACAATGATACGGGGAGAACATGCAAACGCTACACACATGGAATCCAGGCGGAGACTCTAAGCTCTGCGCCACTGTGCCATCCCCATTAAGCCCTTTAAAGTATGTAATATCCAAAGACACGCAGTTAAGTGAATCAGCACCTCAAAGCTGCCTGTAGTGTGTGCCTATGTGCTGCGATGGACCGGCGTTCGGTCCCGGGTGGCCCCCTGCCCTCTCTCCTCTTCATCCCATATGCTCCAGGCTCACGGTGACCCTGCTGTGGAAAATGGATGGATTATTATTATTATTACTGCTATTATACACAGTGCCATTTACTTATATGGAGGGATTTGTGACAGCCAATTTGTTTGAAAAGGTTAGCTTAGCACGCAGGTTAGCCAGGTAGCTCAGCAAGTGGCATACAGCCAGATATTACATAAATCTTCCCTTATTACCTTATTCACCACGTGTCACTTCCTAATGCTCTGGGATTATCTACCCCAAGCCAGTGTGTCATCAACTGCTGAGTTTCCTGATTTACTGTATGTGTAAATAAGGGTGAGGGGCTGGGCGGGAGGGTGGAGGCAATATCCTTGGGAGAAAATAAACAAATTATGAGACAAAATGAAAATACAGAACAACGCAATCGGTTCCACCTCCGTTGAGTGTTGATAGCCTCCCAGACCAAATCAACCCTGGACAACACTTACATGCAGAGCGACCAAGGAACGCAAGACTGGAAATGCTAAGGTTTCTGCAGCAATGATGCTGTTAGCCAGGCATAGCAGCTGACCTCTTCATCCGCGTGACTCGCCTGGTTACTGGGGGAGCGGCTCTGGGACATTAACAGGAATAACTGTCCAAAGCAACACATCCTGCGTCCTCCATGGATCAGTGCGGGCTGTTTTCAGGTTTCAGTTTCCTGTTTGATGTTACAGCCTTAGTGTCTTACGTAGAATGAATATCAGCATAGAGGAATTAATATTCCACACAACCCTTCCGTCATTCTCATCAGCGCACAGTTCTGTGTTATGGTTACATAATCTGATATACAGTGTGCATATTATAATCGATGATTTATTCATTTCTGCCATAAAACAAACACCATTCTGCAAAGGTAAGATCTGTCCTTGGGACTCTTACTGCCATAAAACACATATGTCTTTCTCTGATGCCTCACGTCTCTGGAATAAATCCCTGACAAACAGCAGAGTATTGGAAAACATGACGGTAATATCTTCATGCAGCAGGACTCGTGCAGAATCCCCTTCGCAGTAGGGGATAAGCTTGTTGGTACTTCTGCTGAGGAAAAAAAAAAATGAAATAATTTACGTTTTAATTACCATTAGCTGGTTGAGATGGGGGCTCTGCAGGTGGCTGTGAACAGAGGCCTTGTGGCTGCAGGTGTGCTGGATTAAATCCAGCCCCTCCCCAATATGTGTGTGTGTGTGTGTGTGTGGGTATGCTCTCCTGGTGCAGTGTGAGTTTATTTTGTACCAAGGCTGACTGTTCTGCAGACCAGGTGACTGTGACATGCCCAAACATGTAGACGTCGGCTCCCGCTCCATCCCCGGCTCTGAGACTCCAGCAGTTCACAAAGATGAATGGACACATGAAATGCACTTAGGGCAGTGCATTTGCATTGTTTACCGATTATGACTAAGAAAATTCATGCGCCAATGAGGCCTTTAATCATGTCTTCTGTTTGCTGAGAAGCATCCAGAAAAAATGTGCAAAAAAATAAGCCAGTCTCATTTGTGTACATTTTATTTCAGTCGCTAAAAAACTTGATCTGGCAAAATTTTATAAAATTCTAATTACTTATGACTCATCACTGTTCGGAGTTGCCATCACAGTACCATTAAAAAAAACAACTGTTGCCACCAAAGAGATGCTATATTTATCCTAATTAAAAGTTACTGGACTATTTTCAGATAGCAACAAGCGCCCAGATCCTATATTCCACTGTAAATAATCTCCCCGTAATCAATAAGACAAGCTAGGCTCTCTTTTCAGCATATTATTTAGAACATACATTCTTGCTTGGTAATATGCCCTCATGTTGGTCACCAAAAAAGGCAATGATAATGTTTGGTGTCGGATTAAATCTCCACTCAAAATAATATGGTAAATAATTCATGGCTGGTATTTAAAGCAGTATGCATCAATTTCTGTAACAGAGTGCAAACCTAAAGATCAAGAATACTGTAGGTCTTCTGGAAGAACAGAAACTACTAGGCAAGTAATGATGTGACGATAAATTGTGGTACAAATTTATGACGATTCCTCACAACAAGCGAGCAGCTAATACAACCTGAAAAAGTAACGTTAGGAAATGGTGAAATGGCTATTAAGAAAAGGGCTTTTTGTTATTAACTTTTACATATAAAAGAATATTTGTGACCCGTCGCCACGAAATGAGTCTTAAGTCACACTGGTAGAACTGCACCCATAAGACTCATTTCGTGGTGATGGGTCACATTTTAGTGCAACATTACAAATGTTTGTAAATAATTATTATTGGTTATTAAGAAAATGGAACAAAAGTGTATCTTTAAATTTAGCAGAAAGAATATTAAATTTGATAAAGAATTGTAAAATAAATGTTGCATTTTATGGTAATAAAATTCTTTTGTTTCTTTTTTTTTTCAAAAATATCATAGAGGGATCGTACCGTGAAGCCAATATCGTGAATCAAACCAAATCATGAACTGGATGAATGGTCACATGTCTAACAGCTACTTCACTACTGGGTTTCATTCATTCAGCTTACAGTCTGACATGAAAAGTAATGTATACACAATGAAGACGTCAAATCCATCCATCCAACCATCCTTAAAGGCTTATCTGGTGCAGAATCACGTTAGTCCTGTAGCCTAACCCAGGAAGCACAAGGTCTAAGATAGGGGATCATCCTGGATGGGATTCTACTCTATTTCATGCTCCCAGAATACAGGAGGTTTGAGGTGCATAAATTTGATTGGACAACCTGGAGACAACTGACAAAAAAAATGGGAAATGATAGTGTAGGTCTCTGGGGCAGAGATCAAACCCACAACATCACTGGCATATGCAGCAAAGCATAGAGTCACTGCATTACTAAACCAACACAATAAAACAAACAAATATACTATTTTATTTGCCCCTAAGATAGTCAAAGAGCTCACCCACTTTTATAAGTGGAAGAGATTTAGTCAGAATGTACAGGTCAAAGAGCAATTTATATTTTTCCACAGGAAGTACAAAGCAATTGTACTCAATTATGGACAGAATGATGTGTTCTTGTTCTCAAATGAAAAAAACACAGCCAGCCTATTTTGTTTCTAAAGTACTTCTGAATAGACATCATAAGGGTGGCGTTTTATTTGTAAAGTGTATCAGGTCTGCCTGTTTTCAAGATTTATTACCGCTGAACTATTTTTGTGTAAAGTCGGAAACAACTAGCGAAAAGATTTCTTGCTTCCAAAATGTCTGTTTTTCTCTACCAATATCTGTGCACTAATGCATATCATTTTCTGTAATTCACATCACGAAAATACCAGGTGATGGGGGTGGGCGGTGCCTATATGTGTACACCAAAGATCTAGAATCCTGAGTTAATTGGAGGGCAAGTTCAAATTTTCTATTATTAATGATGGTTGGGGCCAAAGTAACGCAGAATTGGCAGTTTCCATGGAGACCGGGTAGAATTCCTTTCCACCGCTAGTTTCTCAGCTTGTTTCGCTGTTTGTTTTATTTTTTTGGCGCGTTTCCCAACCGGCCACCGGTCGGCTCAAGCGCCAGCAAGGATAATTCCAACTACAGTGGTCATTACTGGCGCGCCGGAATGGAACTGTAATACAAGGAAGCGGCCTTCAGTAACTGCTGGAGTTGATTTGGTGAAACGCCGGGAAAAGCACAGCAGCATGAGGCTGTTGCTAGCATTGGCGCACCGGGCTGTCGCTCTGTGTTCTGCTTGTCAGACATATGCTGTACTCGTGCTGAAGCTCAGGGAAAGACAAAAAAAACCGAATGTACAGGAAATACAGAATGCTGCAGAGCAATGGAGCCTGAGGGACCAGCGCATGAATGAGAGGCTATGAAGCTAATAAATTTAATACTGGGCTCAATGCACATCGTACGTGAAAACCTCCACAGACCAAAGCAACGGGGGTACGTGATTTTCCCACGCACATCCATGTACATGTAAGGAGAGTGCATACTGTAATGCATAATGCTTCTCTTACGCACGAAAACTCCCGTCCCAATCTCACAGTGCCTTTCTAATTTGAAACAGAGCAGAAAAAGTTACCCCTCCCCCCAGCTCTGACTAATTGACCTGCAAAGCTGCGTTCTGCCTCCCAGATGAAACCCAACCCTTCAAACTGTGACACATACATCGGTTACGAAGCAGCCACAGTGGAATGTATGACACAGCAGGTGCTTTGAATTATGGGGAAAAAAAAGAATGTTATTACAAATAAAGAACACACACATTGTTTAGATAAAGCGGAAGGAAGCTGGAGAAGACAGCTTATCTCTAGACTACACTAACATACCTCACCACTCGTGGGCGGATAAATTCACTCTTCATGCCCCCCACCCCCCTACCAAAAAAAAAAACAAAAAACACAACCTTACTGACACAACAATTTTGTTAATTTTGTTCAATAGATGTGTAATTCAAGCCTTAACTAGCTGACTTTTTGTTACACAAGGTCATAATAATAACATTATTATTATTATTATACAAATAGCAGCTATTTAACAGCTCCTCTGATAATCAGGAACAGCATCCTTTAGCTAGTTTATATATCATGAATAATTTCAAACGTATGCAGACTAGTACTACTGGAGCGGATCTGAATGAATGCAGCCAGACACAGGAACATGTTGATGTAATGCACCATTCCCTGATGCATGAATGCAGGAAAGCCATCTGCCAAAGGTCTGGGAGGGTCAGCACCTGGGAGCAGCCCAGCCACCAATGTCTGACGCGGGGCTGTGTGAGTGGGGGCTGGGAGCAGCCAGCCAGGGCGGAGGTGGAATCGGAAATTTATGGCATCTCAGCGGTGATGTGAGAGCAGCGTTTTATTTCAGTGCCATCATGGTTCGCTCCCCCTCTCACTCTGGCCGCTGGGTGACTGGCACGCGGCATTTCCGCACTCACCCAGACGCCATCCGCGCATGGATCTGATGCCCACCGCGGCGAGAGACGGGACTCTAATTGCGCTTATGATGTGAAAATTGTTGAAAGTGGGGGGGGAGGGGGCAGAGACGTACATAAAAAACGTGAAAGCGTGATCTGAAGAGAGAGATTGCCTTCAGCCTTTTAATTTATTTATATATTTCAACTGATGCGGATGGAAGGAAAAAAATGAACAATCAAACAGTTCATAATAAATTCATAATACCATAAGGTGCTCTTAAATTGCCCCCCGACAGTTATGTGGTGCATTTACAACATCATTTTCTTTAGGACTCCGCTCAGCATTGCCATGTGGATGAATGCTTCATGGGGGCCGGTTTCCATGTTGTGGGGGGGGGTCACCCCAGCGGAGCATTAGACCCCCACACGGCGGAAGTCACGGTTGCTAACATCTATGTATTTATATACTTTGGCCGGAAAACGCAGTGCAAAGCAGTATAGGCAAAAACAAGTAAAGAGCAGTATCAGCAAACTGAAGAGTCTCATATGCCAGATATATAATTTATACAGGCATCTGGCATCAGATGTTGGTGTTTGGCAAAAAATGCAGTGACATTGGTACATTGTGTGCTTGTGTGTATATGTATATGTAAATATATGTATGTTTGTGTGTGGCATATGTATACATTACATTGTGGGGGCTAAATGTCCCCACAATGTGAGAAAGACCCGTTATGTTGAAATTCAGTTTTACAAAATTCTGTTATTGCAACCAAAAAAACACCAAAAAACTTATTCTGTTTTTTGTTTGGTTACACACTGTTTTTTGGGCTGGGTAGGGGGTTATGGTTGTCATTGATGGGATTAGGGTTTTACCAATAGAAATGAATGGATGGTCCCAACAAAGATATGAATACAGGTCTGTGTGTTTGTTTGTGTGTGTGTGTGCGCATGTGTGTGTGTGTCTGCATTATCGCTCAC
>JAODJX010000042.1:9488397-9500974 GCA_026776945.1 Isichthys henryi
TCAAACCTACACAAACAGAGCACAAAGCATTAGGAGACTATCACCTTCCCCACCCAGATGGGACTCAAACCTACACAGACAGAGCATTAGGAGACTCTCACCTACCCCACCCAGATGGGATTCAAACCTACACAAACAGAGTACATAGCATTAGGAGACTCTCACCTACCCCACCCGGATGGGACTCAAACCTACACAAACAGAGTACAAAGCATTAGGAGACTCTCACCTACTCTGCCCAGAAACCTCATCATGCTAAGACCTGCCCTGCAAGAATTAAATGCTGAATTTTGTACTGTAGACTGAAAGATGATATTTTATATCTAAATAAAATTCAAAAACTCCACCTACACATTATAAAGTGCATATCTATTACAGGCTTTATAAAAAAGTCATTTTGGGTTTGCTGCTTTCCATGTACTTCACTGCTTCTTCATTCCCCTTCTCTCACTTTATTTAGCCTGAATACTTACTTTTAATTATTTACTTATTCCATACACAGATGGCATGCTATTTCAGGCGGAATTACCTGACAGGGAAACTTCTGTACTGCAAATTGGTAGTAGCTATTTCTGTGTGTGTGTGTGTGTGCGCGCGTGTGTGTGTGTGCGCATTAGGTTTATATTAAATTGCGGGGACTTAATGAAATGTGTTTTTTTTTTTACTTTGTGGGGGCCATTTTTCAGGTTCCCACAAAAATCTGTGAATGCAGTCAGAAAACTAGAAATGTCAAATGTCTCCTATTTTGTTTGGATACTTGTGGTTAAGGTTAGGGCTGGGTAGTGGTTAGGCAATTGTTCTTGGGATTAGGGTGTGTATATATATATATATATATATATATATATATATATATATAATGTGTGTGTGTGTGTGTGTCTAGAGAGAGAGCATATATTATGTTTCATTTTCATGTATATCACGTCCGTATTGTGTATATACTTATATATTTCCTAGCATTGATATTTTAATGATTCCAGCAATCTCCTGAGTACTATTCATCTGCGTTGAACATTCCAGAAATGTCCTGGAGAATGTACAGACGTTGACACAAGCAAGTAATTACAAAATAGAAAATTAAATCTTATGGAATATTTTGCTGCTAGAGTTTCTCCTCGGGGACTGAGACAAATCAATTTATTTTTAAATTAACGCAAACTGGAGTCCTAATAAGGGTAAAATCTGCCGAAATGCGGCTTCCCGAAAACCAGTCATCTTTGACATTAGAAATGAGTTTGCTGTGTTCTGCAATATTTAGTTTATTTGTTTAGTAATCCAGTCGTTTATCATTAAATCATTCATTCAATTTGATTTATTTGTTTATTAATGAATTAATCTATTCTTTGATTGATTGTTTATTTTTTATTTGCTTACCTGTTAGTTTATTGATTCATGTACCGATATAAACTCATTGATTGATAAAATAAAAAATTTCGTTTACTGGCTTTTTTATTCATTCATATATCTATTAATTTATTGATTAGATTTTATTTATTTACTTGCTTATTTTTCTTTATTTTGATAAATTTTGTAAGTGTATTTCATTTTCTTTTGCGTATTTCCTTTGGAAGCTCCGTGGCACTGAAGTGGCCGTGTTTAATTATTCACATGACTCGCAGCCACGCAGCCTCTCCTCTGTTAATAAATTGAAATGCGGAGCCGTTCGATTCGCCCCATTCGTGGAGTGGCTGTTGACGCCGGCTCTCGTCCGCTTCGCCTTTTATCACTCTCTGCTGCCCCAGCACTTCTCGTCCCAAGTCTGAGGGTTCTTCACTAAACAGAAGTCATCTAGTACGGCGATGGCGAGGAGCGTTGCTAGGCAAAGCCGAGTCTTTACACTTAATGAAACTGAAGAGCGCTTTTTGTAAGCCTCTCCTTATGTTTTTTCTGCACTTGCCCCTCCCATGAGCCTCACAAGACCCTGGTTTATAGTTTCAGTATACCCAACCCTAAGAATTCTCTATTTCATTCTGTATAACTTTCCATTAATTTCCATTGCCAAAAAAAAAAGTTTTATTCCTCTTCAGACTTCAGCTTAAAATCTGAATGTCCCAATGCTGGACCTCGTTGCATTTCTACGTTCTCCGTCATCTACCTAAGGGCGGGTTCTGCCATGTTTACCCCAAAGTTTTGTCAGTCTCCCATAACAAATGTAGAAAATCCGCAGAATTCATGCCTTCCAGTACAGGCTGAGATAAAGTTCAATTACTGTTAATGGGAATGTTCTGGAATGTTCCACTGTGGTCGTGGGAGACACAGCTTTAATGGTCTTTATATGGGTTTTGAGATTCAGATCCCGAAATATTTTGCAAAGTATACTTGTAAAATGTATTTACCAATTTGAATCGATACAAAGCATTTACATAAGGAGAAGTAAACTGATTCCCTGAAGCCCTTTTCTGTTTTGGCCTCCAAAAATTTCACCTCATTCGAAGGCATTTTGCTTGAAAATGATCAAGGTTTCCATGCTCTTGGTCTATTTATACAACAGATAGCAAAAATTGATGTTTTTCAAAGATGCTGAAACATCTCAGTAGAACTTATTAGTCTGAAACTCCAGAAAAACATTTTAAAATGTTAAAGGTAAGCTGACAACTTAATTATGGCCTGAAAACATGAAAAATCGTACAGTAAACACAAAATGGCTTGGTCATTACAACACTAAGATCATTGTTAATCCTGTGTAATACATCATTAATTTAATAGTGCTTCTTGAAGGGTTTGGTATTAATCAAGCTCTTTTTTTTCAGTTATTAATTAATTAGCTGTCACGACTAGTGACAGAATGACATTACCCATTTGTCTGAGTCACTTACAGGATTTTGTTTTTCTGAATTTTCCGAAAAGCTTTGGTTTCCATATCGAAAGATATGTAAAAGTGATGTTTACATGTATTTATTAAAAGTGCCATCTGGAAGGTGAAGAGCATTATCACTTCGGATTGTGTCTGGGTGAATGGAAGCCAGCGGGTCAAACTGCTCCATCTTAGCACACGCATTCGGGGGAGATACAGACTTCACTTCACTCAAGCATGTTTCTCTTCACTGCTTCAGTGTGGAAACCCTCACAAACAGCGGGACAACTTGCAAACTCGGAAGCAGGAATCGAATATGCAGCCCACTGTAGCAATTGCCTGGCTTAATAAGTGGTTTTGGCTAAACAGGTTACCTGCGGGGGGTACCTGGCCCACCAGGTTTAGACTCTGTGCCCATGATCGGTTAGTCTCCACTTAAGGTTGCATGGTAAGCAGAGTTATTTCACCATTTGGTCTATTTCACCAAGGCCTTGAACGCCCAGTTGCTGAACTGGCTTCCCCTGCTTTCTCTATTGTTTGTCGCTTTGGAGAGAAACATCTGCTAAATAAATGAGATGAAACATGCCACAGAATCTAAAACAAACCAAAACGAACAAACAAACAAACAAACTACGAGCGGTATATCCGTCATATACAGAACATCTATATATAGATGAGAGGCAGCAGTTCTCTGTCGTTACAGAGATTCAAATATAATCAGATTCAGAACTCTTTATTGCCAGTATGTGAACACAATTAGTTGTGGTTCAGTGCAACAGCACAGAGATACATACAGTGCATACAGACGATACAGTGCATACAATCGGATGCAAGTTTATACAATACGCCATAACTAGGTTATGCAGCAAGTTTCTTAACTTATACTTAGAAAGTAATCTCTGACAACACGACAGTCTACAAAGAAGAACGTCAGTAGCAGGTCTGTGTTTTCATAAAACCCCTGCTAACTGGTGAAAATTGCTTAAGCTTGCTATGGTGTTAGGGTCGGCACGTTTACAATGCATACAGCAAAAGCACCACATAGATTTGTGTCCTGCATCAAGGTTTTTTGACTTGTCAGGAACCTCTGTTTAAACAAAATAGGTTAAAACAATTCTTTTTCACTAGGCAAGGCACGCCCCGACATGTAAGGCAAGATAAGACCAATTCAGTTTATTTATATAATTCTCTTGAGGTTTATTTTACCATTATTTTTCTATTGAAAATGAGAGGTATGCTGTCAAAAGAAAGGTCCAGAAAGCCACACAAAAAATATTAAAACCAATATTTTCATGGAGAAGGAAGCCTAACAAGGTAACCAAGAGGTAAGGAACAAATTGGATGATAAATTATTGTTTTGAAGGTATTTTATGGCTGATTTAAGACACGAATCGGCACCGACCCGTCTAACGTAAGAGATAGGAGGAGAAAGCTGACACAGGATGAAGTTAATTGTTTACATCCTACAAAGATAACCAGGATAAGTGATTGCAAGATGGATAATAATAATAACAACAACAATAGTAATAATAATAATAATAATAATAACAATAATAATTATAATAATAATATTTCCCCCCTATGATGCTGAATGATTCTGTAGTATTTATTGCCGATTCCACATTGAATGTGTCTCTTTCATAGGTTCACATTAATTGTTCACAGTGGATGTTCTCCATGTTCTGGTCTTGTCTCATTTATTTATTTTGCAGCCTGACGGAGTCACAGCTTAAAATGTCGTTGTACACATGACGTTGCACATAATGTTGAAACTTGGCCCTTAAGTGGGCTCCTTTCAGCACACTGGCATCTCTTTCAGAGTGTCCCCTTCCCGGACCCTGTGCTTCCAGGGATAGGCCCCAGGCTCACTGAAACTCCATACCGAATTAGTGATTGTACAAGATGGATGGCTCCTTCCTATTCGCTCACTTTCACACCGATGTCATATCCTTTGATAGCCATTGACACATCCCCCGTCCTCTTTAAGGCTGACGCATGCTGTCCATAGCGCTTTTATCTCCATGTACTGTTTAGCAACTTTTGAACCATTTTCCTGTGATGTTAGAGGGGAAAAAAAATCAAAACAACATGTCAATCTGTCAGATTTAAAGAAGCCGCTTAGCGCCATGCCAACGGAGCCTAACCTTGTTTCTGACTTTGGCTGCCATCAAGGGAGGAGCCTCTGAAGCTGAGTCCAGGCTTCTGGGCTGCTTTGAAGGCACCTCCCCTGTGAAGAGCGAGTTACCGTGACGGACTCTGTAGTCGGGAGGACTGAGCCGCCTGCGGTCAGCAGGACACAGCTGCGAACTGAGCTGCAGCCTTTTCTCTCAGCTCCCTGTAAATTGAGTAATTTAAAATCGCACATAAAATGCCTGTCAGGAGCTGCACGACTGCTGTCTCACACACACACACACACACACACACACACAAAACACTCTATCTTTATTCAGCTGCTTAGCGGATGCCAGCAAAGTTAAACCGGATATTTCTATTCCTCATTTTTTTTGTGTGGGAATGGGCCAAAACTTTTAACATACGGAGTGAGAGAAAGAGACCGATGTTATGTTATTCTGCAATGTCCCCTCTTAAGTGTATCTCCATGAACATTAAACAGTGTCATGCCATCTTCGTTCCCTCATAGTCTTATGAAAACTGCAAAACGCTTCTTTTGTCTACCGCTGTTAACTTTCTTGACGGTAGCTTAAAGGAGACTCCCATCTAAAGGCATTTCCTTGTAGTTACCTGTGTTTATTAGATCTCGGGAATTGCCATTAATTATCACCACATTACCTCTATGCTAAACACCATTACCTATCTTTAAATTGGTACTCAATGCGCATATGTATATTTAAATCTGTACAAACAGGTTAAGTGGAAAACTGCCAGTTGCTTACTGTATATCTCCACGCATGATGATCTGTATGTTAAAGAAATGTGTGATTCAATGTTTTTGCCGCACAAGTGAATACATATTCCAGATTTCTCGCACCGACAAAAAGCAGTTTCGCTTAACTGGGGGACTGTAATTGGCCGAAATCCCCCATTGCTAGTATAACTACTTCTGATGCCCTGCCGTGGAAATCCCCGCTGCCGTTCATCTGTTGCTGTCTACAGTTAACATATGCAGATAGCCATTTGG
The DNA here is from genome assembly GCA_026776945.1 of Isichthys henryi. Taxonomy (NCBI): domain Eukaryota; kingdom Metazoa; phylum Chordata; class Actinopteri; order Osteoglossiformes; family Mormyridae; genus Isichthys; species Isichthys henryi. The sequence continues at coordinate 9,494,328 of JAODJX010000042.1, forward strand.
AGACCACAGACACTGTGTTGGCGATAAGAATTTGGGTATTAGGCTGGAGGGTCCTCGCTTCACGCCCGCAATTTCTCAGTTTTGCGATAAGCTGCCTTTAACATCCCAGAGGCATGAGAATGGCATGCGATGCCTCAGCTGAAATATTAAATACTATGGAGCTGGTTAATGTGATTAGCGACAGTGATAGATTTCTGTTTCCCCCACCATACGTAGAAGCTGACTGTTTTTACTGCCTGTGCAGGTTGGGCACATTCCGTTTGGTTTTATTTTTAGCTGCAAACCTGTACCTGCAAAGGAATTAAAAGTGATGGATTGTGATTGAAAGCAGTCCACAGACCGGACAAAGACTTCAGTAACTGCACAAACTGGTTTAACTGGAGCATGAAATGGTGTCAAAGATGAAGGAGTCGGGGTATGCAGCTGTAACATGTTACAGGGCTTCTTGACATCACTCATTCCACCACACTGGAACCTTCCATCCGACATAAAACTGTCAGAACCCGGAGTGATATTAGACAGGAAGGCCTTTCTCAGAGGTGTCGGAACATCTCGACATCTTTTGGTCATCTTCCTTCCAGGATAATGCGTTCCCATACCGCAGTTGCGGAGAATCGGCTCCCCCTCCTTTCCCAGAGATAGTTTAGCTTGGAAACATCCATAGCCTATCAACTACTGGGTTGTCTTCCCATCACTGTGTTGACGTGCTCCAAGAGACTTAAACACATTTCCGTGGTAAAGCCGGCAGAAGGAAATGTGGCCCAAGTCTAAGGAAAACCGATTGTTCTGCACCAAAGACATGCACGGAAACATCTTTCCTTTTCCCTTCTGGAAATTGGATAGAAAAATCCAGGGAGCCTATTTTGCTAACTTATAGCTACTGACATCTAATTTCCTTCCATGGAAACCTTTAAAAAGTAAATACATCAAGAAAAAAAAAATCGATTGCATTGTAATCCTTCCTGACCGAGGACTAGGAACTAATGGCATCTAGCTGATTTGATTGTAATTTCCAGGTGAGACCCAGGTTATAATCGAATCTGCGGCATTGCGCTGGAACGTTCTGGCACCTCGGTACCCATTACTGAAGCACAGACGTTGTTATTGCTGTTTTGGCTGGAGATTTTCACTCACAGACTTGATGTTTTCCACCGTCTTTATTTATAGGACAGTCATATGCTTTGGATCCTGGTCTTGATGTTCCTGTTACCAGCCCCTGTGTACAAGCAACCAGTAAGGCAACACACTGCAAAGGTTGTTTATTATTTTGCAGCTTCCCACTGTGTTTCGTAGCGTTAGGCACATATTGGACTTCAGCAAATTAAACCCACCTTGTGAACTGTAAACTGAGGAGTCTTAGACACCAAACTTACATGTCTGCCAATTGACTTTGCTGACATGTACTTGGAAAACCGTCCCACTAATTAACAGACATTCCACATTACAGGCATGAAAAGTGTCACTGCTGTCGCTGCGACTCTGTTATGACAACCATGCATGTCTCCCGAGATCTAATGAATACTGTTTAGGGCAGATTGGAAGTCTGATGTTTGGTAAAATGTCATTAATCAGCCACGAGGCCCTTTCTCCCCATCTCTCTGCTTCTCAATCTCTATAGGGCAGCGCAGAAGTCGAATGATGTACAGGCATCCCTCAGAACCAGCAATAATTGCAGACTGATTATATGACAGGAACAGAAATGTGCTTTTCATGTGAATATGAGATTCTGCTGCATTTTACTGTAATCTCATTGTGACTAACTGTGAAATGCTTTATTTACAAGCATTAAAAAATGACTGATCTATCCCAGAAGGCACAGGGAGGACCCTGGACAGGATGTCAGTCCATTTCAGATGTAAACGCTGTTACCTGCTGAGGCAGCATCACAAAAACAATATTTAAAAAACTTCATGTATATAGAGGAAATTAGTGTTTTAGAAGAGACACCTTCTGTAGAGACTGTGTCACACTGTCAGCTACCAAACAAACAAACAAGTTAGCAAACCAGTGATAGGAGTCACATACAAAAAGCATTAGGATGCAAATGGTATTTTGCAAAAAAATGCAAAAAAGATTATTTTCCCAAGGAAGCTGTTAGCAATAAGTTATTTATTATTATTATTTTTTTTGCTTATTTTCCAATTGCAAATTAGTCATATTTTATTTATTGATAGCAGACTCTCATATTCATAACCTTTTAGCCTTTGTCTATTTCCCCCAATAAGTTTAATTACCTGATAAAGACAGACTGGCCCAAGGCAGGTTGAGACAGATACAAATTTAAATCTAACCATAAACCAATAAAATCCAATAAAATGTCACTTGTTATAATAACATTGAAAAGCGCTTGGCATCCAACTCACCTATTTGTTGGTCTGTGGAATTATGCAAGCGTACAAGCTTTTTATTTCTTTCCATAAACTGCTGCTGAATCTACAGTTTGTAATGTCAACACGTAGCTCATAGTTGTAAACTTTGAAGGATCCCCTCATCAGAGGGACTTAAACGAACATCAAAACAAGTTTATCAGTAATTACCAGTTATGATTTATAAGTATCAGCTGTGTTTTCTTGCTAACAGGAAGTGAACTTTTCAAACTTCCTTTCAGACGTGGCCCCACCCGTAATATCCTCTCTTTGATATCTCATGTAGCGCAGTCCGTACTCCTTAGCGCTTCGCAATCAGATCATAATTAACAGTACTTAAGTATTAAAATAAACAGCATTTTTTTTGCCAACCGGTCCAAGGAAAAATAGGTGTATTAAAAGGAATGAGATTAAAGAAAGCTGTGAAAAGGACCTGTTTCTAAATTTAGCATGCATTTTAATTAGGAGAGTAACATTAATGGAATAACAGAATGTGGTGTGAAACCGCCAGTGTGTGATAACCACCAGCGAGATCTGTTGTCTGAAGCTGCTGCCAGACCACACAGCCAGGTAGTACAGTGACGTGAAGGAAATGATGCAGACAATCCATTGACCCATCTGTGACATCACAGTGCAGCCATGGCCATGAGACTTTTCATTGGACATAGAAGTTCTGCATCTTTTGCTGCAACTGTATCCTCCTGTCATGTTACTCAGATCCAAAACATACAAATTTATAAACTTTTAAGTGATGTTATAAGGACTTGACCCAACAACCTTCTTTTTTTTAGCGGGGAGGCAGCTAAATTGGTTCAAAACAAGACACCGAATTTAGTTTTTCAGTATGGGATGATCAGATGAAATGGAGGGTTACTCTAGCTTGGTGTATTCTTTGCTCATAAATGTCAGAGGATTTCTGGCCTGTACACACCATGGCAACGAGAAGGACCCAATGCCGTACTTATTCAGAACGGGCGTGTTTGTTGGGGGGATTTTCTTCAGATGAGTGTAATTAATCACGACAAAGCCACTATCACATCTCCAAGGAGATCCCTGTGAATAGACACACTTCATTCAAGCGGCTGCGGAGCATTGTGCCGCACGGTGACCAACTACAAGCCCTTTGTCTTTTATTCACTCGCTCTTGTTCTAAATAGCGGGCAGGCCGGTGGCAGCCCGCTGGCTCGAGTGGGTAGTGCTGAGGACTCACACCTGCTGCTTTGGCTGTTTGATACCACCCCCGCTCTCCACGTGTAGAGTTTTCACGTTCTCCTTCAGAGTTCTTCTGCAGTGTAAAAGCATGCAGCTCGGCGAATTGGCATTCATAAAGTGCTCAGTGTGTGTGGATTATGTTTATATTACATTTTGGGGACCAAATATTCCTCACAATATGATAAAAACCTGTTTTTTTTTTTTTTGTTTACCATGTGGGGATAATTTTTCAGGTCCCCACATAGATCTGTGATTGCGATCAAAAAAGTAAAAAATGTCACAAGGTGATTAAAACCTGTTATTTTGACATTGTTTGGACCAATTTTTCGGTCCCCAAAAAGCTAAAAATGCCAAATATCTTGTATTCTGTTTGATTACTTATGGTTCAAGGAAGCTCCACACTCCCCTCCTGATTCCCTCGCTCCTCAACCACCATCTTGAAATCAATAAGCCTAAGGTGGGATGCCTGATGTTCTATTTACTGCAACTGCACTTCTTTTCATTTAGTGAAATAAATTCGGTTTACAGTTTTTAAAAATTGTGACATGGACTGATTAAGGACCCAGGGCCCTGAGGCTGCAGGCCCTGAGATGGAAGGTGTCTGCTGGGACACACCTCAGGTTCACCGGGACTCTGCACCCATTAGCAGTTCTTGGAGATGAACCGGTGGATGTTCTTTATGGTGTATGTACAGTAACGGAGCACTGTCTGGTTTTATCGACTCCAAGAAGCTTAATTTTAATGTAGAATCTAAGGATCATGCCTGATTGTAGGGTTGCAAAGTGTACACAGGACTATGGCCAAAAACACCGATGCGTTCGCTCCAATCAGGAACAGAGGCGCAGCTGAGAGCCAAATGCAGGCTACAGTAACACGTCACATAAATAATGCACAGAGAAGGTCAGGCAGGGGCCCACAAACTGCCAGCTCGTCTTTGACCGGGAGCCTGTGGGGGAAGCGGTGAGGTGAGTGAGACATGTCACATGGGGACGCTGCCATGCATCTGTGCGCCAAACCCCTCGGACGAAGAAAATGTCACAGAGGACATAAAAATGCGGAAATCTGGCACAGAGGAAATCCAGTGGACAGAAAAACAGCCAGTGGCTCTTGGGAAGGAGTCAGGCTCAGAGACCTACTGTAATCTGTTTTCTATTATTGATAATTAAGCACCAGCGAAGCAATGACCTCACCGGTTCACCGCCATCTTACATGTAACTGTACATTTCCTCGACAGCCCAGGCAGTCTGGTGAGCATGAGAATGTACCTGAATGTCAGGAGATACAGCCTATAACCAGATAGGAACCAGAGAGAAGCTCAAGACACTGGTATCTGAACTAGAATTATCAGACCATGGTGACCAGACAGTACAGACACTGTAAAGAGCTCACAGCAATACAACTGCTGTCAGTATACCAGTGGACTGCAGCATAAACGTCATTCACTAGATAAAGAGAAACGCGAGAGCCACAAAAACGATAAGCAATGGTCACCGAGCTAAAGTACAGATCAGGATACCAGATCTACCGCTAAGTAGCCTTTTCTTCTGGGATGTGTGGGTCTGCACTGTTTGTTCTTACTTTAAACTGACATCTTAGCCCAATATGTTACAAAAAAGGTTGGGGCTGTACAATTAGCGGTGAGTTATACCTGCAGGCAGTACGGAGACACCAAACATTCTGAACGAGGGTCCAAAAAAAGGGGAAAAAAAGTGAAATAATCGTGAAAAAAAAGGGAACCAGCCTCGGGTGGGGAGGTCTTGGGTTTGTCATAAGCTGCCTTGATAAAAACGCAGAGCCATCCATCACCCGGCCTGTCAAGCTGTTTATGAATAAAACTGCCGGTCAATGAGCACGTCCGCGGCCAGCGACCCCTGGCTGGCATTTCACCGCACGGCCGTCTTGAGCGAGTGCTGAAAAGCGGCAGGCGAGGCCGACTTGCTCTCCCTGCTCAGATTCCGGCCCCCGAAATGCCAGTCTCAGAGGACGTGGATGCTTTTAAAACGGCCTCAGCCCGGCATGTCCCAGCGATAAAATTTTCAATATTCCCCGAGTGTCTATCTGCCGAAAGACAACTTTATGCGAGTGCATTTCTGCACCTGCAGTTCAGGCGAGAGATAAAGCAGCAGCTCTCTGTTTCATGTGGAAATTTGCATCCTTTTCTGTTGGTTCCTGGCCACGCATTTTGAACGTATGACAGAATTTTTAACAGATGTTTATTGGGTAAATGTGTAAGGCATACTTAGATGTATTTTAATATGCATCTAAATATCTCAAATACAATTACAGATGAAATGCCACTCACAATTACATTTCAAGTATTGAAGAGTGGATGGAGTAAGAATCCAGTATAAGAAACCCCAAGTGGAGGATGTGGACCTTGTGCATTAAATTAAAATGTTTGCAGCAGCATCCCATCACAAAGGGAGAGGGGCAACAGTCATCTCAAGCCCATTTGACCTTGTGAAATTCGAAGTATATCTATAATTATGTTAAGTTGGTCATGGCTTTTTACTGCAGAAATTGTGTGCAACAATAATATTCTGTAGAGTCTAAGGACATTGTTAAGCTGTTCATGTCCATTTACTTATTTATACAGGACATCATGATAACCACAGGTCAGTAGACAGGAGACACTCTGGATCGGACGTCAGTTCCGCCAAGGGCATGTACACTAAGGGCAAATTAAGGACACTGATTCATGGAAACCCACATTTATGCGCTGTGCGGGGAAAAAATGAAATAACTGAAGAAAACTGGCTGTTCAGATGTACAGATCCAGGGCGGGGTTCACACCCCCACCTGAAAGGTATGTGACTACCTATCCATCCATCCATTTTCCAAACCGCTTATCCTACTGGGTCACGGGGGGTCCGGAGCCTATCCAGGAAGCAATGGGCAGGAGGCAGGGAACAACCCAGGATGGGGGGCCAGCCCATCGCAGGGCACACTCACACATCAGACACTCATACATGCACACCTATGGGCAATTTAATAACTCCAATTAGCCTCAGCATGTTTTTGGACTGTGGGGGGAAACCAGAGTACCCGGAGAAAACCCCACGACGACAT
>JAODJX010000042.1:9501074-9512343 GCA_026776945.1 Isichthys henryi
TGTCCTGGTGCCAAGTGCACATGTGGACACCCTTATGTTTGAACATGGTGTTCATTATGGACAATCCATGACGAGCACAGAAGTCCAGCAAGTATGTGACTACCATTGCGCCCTATTTATTTACTTGTGTATCAGTTTGCTTGCATGGGCAGAGAGGATGGAGACGGCAGAGTAATCAGAAAGAGGCCAAGGTCACTCTGTGTGTGACCATTATTGAGGATGCTCTCCCTTCTCCTCAGGTGCACTCATTCATTTCCTCCGCTGTCCCTCGTTTGTTTGTGCTTGTGGGTTCAACGCTCGTCGACACCACCTGTCTCCGCCGCCCTCTGTCATCATCATTAATTCAGTAAAGAGCGGAGTCGCCCTGTCCCCTCGAATGGTGCGATAAACCCTAGCGACCCGCTCCAAGGACTCGAGATCCTTCTCACTGCTCCTGTAACCTACGGCAAACTCCTCCTTAGAAGCACGTGTTGTCTTTGGTGCAAATGTGCCATTTCTGTGACGAGCTGTCTCCTAAATGCCCATCCCGGATCCTGGTCAGGGTTATGGTGAGGGGGTTAAGTAGCATAGACTCTGGTAGGGGGGCACTCCAGATGGGACACCAGCCCATTGCAGAATACACACACAGCAGGCTACATTATTGTACCTTTGTACTGTGGTGCCAAACCTTACAACCTCTATCTGTTATACTTAGGTGTTATTGTAAGATTTTCTTATGTTGAACCTTACAATTAGCCAATCATATGTTTTGAATCTGTGAGTGACAGGCAAGGGGCACTCTGGTAGCCAATCAGATTTCAGCCAGAGTCAGTGCCCTTGTGGCCTCACCTACTGTATACACCTGCAATTATACACAATAACAGCAGAATTAAACTGACACCTCAAGTCAAATGTGAGTCAGCATCCTACTGGCACGCGCAGACATCTTCGGTGTCCATCACGAGGAAAAAAGCTCAGATAGAGAATCCCGTCGGCACGGCTGACAGAGCCCACCGTGAAAGCGCTTTATCGACGTGCGGATGGTGCCTCCCAGGTTGCTCACGTGCCTCCGCAGCCTGGCTCCAAGGCCTTCGCAGATTTACAGCCCCCTAATCTAAATTCCATCCTGCCAGGTCTATGCATGATATTGACATTTTCAAATGTCAGTCAAAAACACAGCACTCAATCACTCGGAGGAAGATGTGGGGGGGGGCGCTGGAGGGGAAAAAAATGACAAGTCAATAATTTAATTACGGCTTTCCCCCTCACAAAAGATCAACATACCTGGAAAAGAAGGACAATATTTATGGTGCATAACCGTATCTGTACACAATGGAGATTCCCTCTTTCTCATTTTGGAATCAAATCATCGCCAATTGAGAAGCATTTAACACCAACCCATTTTTGAATATAACCCCACGCAACACCGAACAGGAAAGGAGATGATGAATTTTATCACATCTCCCCCAATGGCATAGGGGGAGGACAGCGGCGATGCCTCCCCCAGACTGCATCGGCACCTCGTTATTACCCTGTAGGTACATCTCCTCAAGTTCTGTGACATTCAATTAATGGTTGCAAGAATGGCAAACAGAAAGATCTATATTCTGTTGCTCCACAAAAGAGATGGTTCTGTCACTCTCTTAAACAGCTCTTTAAAAGCTCTGAGATGTCTTGTTTTTGAGAGCGAATTTTGAGCGTAATTATAATATAGAGAGGCTTTTGACGTTCATATATTGACGTGAAATTCCCTCGTAAAAGGAGGCTTGCTGCCGAAGCCTTTGCCGATCGCGCTATGCCATCACAGCTCATCGTCTGCTGTTAGCCAGTTCCACACCCGTGACTCTTATTAGGCTACGGTCTATGCTGTTTTCTGAGAAAGTGTTGATGCTTTCTGGATAGTATGAAGAAGCTTCGGAGCTGGATGTCTTCAATCCTGAAAAGTTTGTTGGTGGTGTAATGGCTCAGAGGCTGAAGTGTAGGTTCCCACTTTAAAGGTAGTAGGTTCAGCACCCCCCCCCCCCCCAGTGCAGTGTGTGAGGATAAGGTGTATATTACCTTATGGGGACCAAATGCCCCCCCCCACAATGTCATGAAATCCTTTTTTCATTGTGGGGACCATTGTTCAGGATCTGTGAAGGCCATCAAAAAACTAAAAATCGCAAAAGTTTTGTATTTTGTTTGGTTACTTATGGTTAAGGTTAGGGCTGGGCAGGGGTTAAGGTCATAATTTTGCGATTAGAGTTTTCCCCATAGAAATTAATGGAGAGTCCCCACAAAGATATTATTACAAACCTGTATGCGCAAGTGTGTGTGTGTGTGTGGTCGGCATTCTCCCCCTACGTTTGTGTGGGTCCCCTTCATGTACCTTGGCTTTCTCCTGCGAAAACATGAACTTAAATTAATCAGTACCTCTAAATTACCCCACATTTGTGCCAGTTGAGGCAGTGGCAAACAGAAAACCTTACATCATACTACTGAATGGATCATTCAGGTACTTTTTGCTGTTTCCCAGTCACAAGTGTTTATTTCATGCATTTCCATTTATAGCCCAAAACATTCATATAACGTAGCCTGCAGTTGATCGATGGAAACTCAGTCAGTGTTGGCAGTCTCTCAGCCATGTCCCCTGGCGTCCTTTAAACACCGTCGGCATTAGGTCAAGATGGAGGACTGAGTTCACCACCTTGGATGGTGAGCTTCTACTCAGATATATGGGCCGCAGATTGCTCAGACAAATGGTTAAACTGGGAAACATGCTACTGTAACCTGATAAAGAACTTTTGTTTCCTCAACTTTAGGTCCACCAGCAGCAATGGGTGTGAAAGAAATGGCCAATCCAGTGATGGATGTAGCCCTTTTGATAGAGTTGAAAGACCGGAGTTTCTATTGCTGCTGGTATTGGCCTTTGTCTACCTTATTGGTTCCTAGTGTTGTCTCATGCCTCCAGTATTGGCGGGTTGAATTCTGCACCCCTTCTGCATATGTGAGGTTTGCATGTTCTCCCTGTGTTGTGCTTTGGCGACCCGAAGACCTACAGTTAGCTTAACCGCCTGTAGTGTGTGAGTCTGCCCCGGGATGGCCTAGGATCCAGGCTCCCCTATGACCCTGTACCGGATAAGCAGTCGGAAGATAGATGGATGGATAATTAAAGGACCCTGGTCTTCATGCGTGCCTCAGCCGCCCGTGTGCAGATCCTGGGTTTAGTCCCCGCAGGGCTGACCCTTAATGTCTGTGAAGCAAAGGCAAATCAAAAGGACCGGACTCATCTTGCAAACATTGCTTCATATTGCATTGATAACTCCAGCACCATTCCAAAGGAAAGAAAAATGACACTCAGTGTCACTGCCAGCATTTAGTTAACTGTGTTGTTCTCTGTGATGCATGTGTCCGTTGGGGATTATAATCTAAAATATATAGTCTTAACGTTAAGGGTTTTCATAGTGCTCTATGTTGGTATCATTATTAAACCCGATCTCATGAAAAACTACTTATGTTATATAGAAAAACATTAATAATTTATGTCTGGCTGTGCCTTGTTGGCAGGCAGGGGTAGTGGCCATAGAGGGAAAAAAAAAGAAATGGGATTTCTCTGCAATAAATAACATTATTAACGTTTTGCAGAATCAGGTTTTAGGTGTGTCTATGCATCACATTTCAGGGTGCTACAAAACTGCAGACAGTTTTTTACAGTGGCGGCCTCCACTGTCAAGCCTCTGGTCCCCGATATCCCGGATGCAGCCTCAGTAGGAGTTTTCATAGAAAAAACGAGATCGCTCTGCGACCAGCTCCCCCCAGAGGCCAGAGATATAATTACACTGCTGGAAACCATTAAGCCAGACCCATTGACATTAATTAGGCAATGGGACTAAATAAACAGCTCTGGACTGGCTTTCCGCCAGGCATTTTAATGTTTTTTTTTTCTCCCTCACAGGCAGATTTCACAGGAAATGAGTACTATGGGATATAACGAGGAATTAGTCCAAAATGGGCCGGCGGCTGCGATTGCTTCAGCTGAGATTAGAAACTTCTGGATCATGACAGCTGAAAAAAATTACAAAAAAAAACAAAAATGTTCTATCGTATGCTAGCATTAAGAGAAGCGCAAATGTAGGGCCTTAATGGAAGCTATTCGCTACCATCCCAAAATTTTCCTCAATTTTACATTATTCCCTGGGTATTTTTCATCACATTTACATTTATTTTGCAGATGCTTTTGTTCAAAGCGAGATCCAAGCTGGGCAGCTGGTACATTACAAGCATTACCAGGTATTAATTACTGCATATTTGTTATATTCTGTGCGAATCAGAGACCTTCAGGCAGCCTGCATTTTCCAGGAAGCTCTGTACCGCTCGGTATTGTAAGAGACCATTTGAGGCCTGATAACAGGCAGATAGTGGAGACCTGCAATTTAAAGGTGAAAATGTAATGTGCATCTATTACTGTGAAGGTGTTAAACCATCAGAAATGGGGCACATTTGATGAAAAGCCTCACACTTCTGCAGGAAAAGAAAACCTTTCGACATTGCATTACTTACATCACTCAAGAAGAACGACAAAGAGGGCCCCTGTACATGCATTATCCATCTTCCAGCTGCTTATCCAGTGGAGGGTTTTGGGGAGGGTGAAGCATTTCCCAGGCAGCACAGGACAAAAGACAGGAAAACACCCTAAACGAGATGACAATCCGTCCCTAGGTACACACACACACACACACACACACATACACACAATGCAGTGATGCCATTTTGCCTAACAGCATGTTCTTGGACTGTGGGTGGAAGCACCTGCATCCGCTGGTGTCAACATGGGGAAAACGGCAGAGGTGCGATTCCTAACCGCATCCCTAGAGGTGTGAGGTGTTACCTCCGGAGCCACTGTCCCATTCTGTTCACAATGCATCCGCTTCCTATGCGCATACCCGGGGCTGTCTCAATGACGGCAATTTCCTTTGTGAACAGGAGACAGGGCCGGAATGCCACCTTTGATAACGGGCTGTCCGGCGTGAACGTAAAACAATACAGGGCCTGCACCCTTTAAACAAAAGTGGCCTTGAAGCTGAAGCCTCGGGGCTTGAGGATATTAGCATTTATACTACATCACCTCAGTACAGAAGGATGCCGCAGTCCCAAGTAACACGCATCCGTTCTCATTTTGATGCTGGACTTGCAACGGAGCCTAGAGCATATGGCTGAGTTTGTCGGCACGGTAACGCTCTGCAATTGGACAACACTACACTTGTTGTATTTTCCTATGTACATGAGGCACCTATAAAATAATGAACGGATACGGTGTGAATCAATACTTATGAATATATTTAGGTGCAACACAAACAGAAGGATCTGACAATTTACCTAGACAAGAATATATGTATTTTCTCTCATTTCTTCAATCAATTTTTATTTATTTTGAGGGTGGGGGGATAGAATTGCAATTCGCTATAGATACATAAGCAAACAATATTAGATGGGGGGGGGTTAAGAATCTAATCACATTTTAAATAACCTGTTAGTTATGTGTAAGCCGAAAGGCGTATGGTTCCTTCTGAGCCCATTCCGTCCTAAATGGTACTTTATATTCCAGCTACAGTGGCCGTAGGTCCAGCCATCCCAAGGTGCGTTTGTGTATTGCAGGAACCATGCCATACAAAGCATACTACACCACAGCTAAATGGAAAGCAATTACTGGCATAATCCACAGGAGCGGCCTGTCAACGCGAGGCATCCCGGCTGCTTGGGCCCCAACTCCCCCCCCCCCGTCTTTTACGCAGGGCGGTGCTGCGGAACCCTCCTGGGTCCTTGGCCGTGATAAAAAGTTATCGCTAGCCCACGGCTGTATCCTGCACAGACCATAACAAAGCAATGAAGGAATATAATTAAGGATCAACATGGATATTGTTATAAAAAGCCCGAATTATTTATAGTTTTGGGAACAATAAAGGTAAAAAAAGGGGCCCTTTGCTATTTGTGGGAATTTTCTTTTTGTTGAATAGGAGCAGGTGATCAAACGTGACTATTAATGCTCTCTGAAAATGAAGAGCCGCTGCTTTGGCTGACACGAAGCGGAATAACTGTTCACCCCATGCACTACCAGAAAGTGACATATTTTAAGCAGTTTGGGGACACGTCCTAATTATAGGCCACCACTTCCCCCTCTGCAGGATCTGAGTCTCGTCATAAACATGGTGGGCCCTTACAATCACCCGCACAAAGGAGTGTATTCGGATGCAGATGGCCGTCCAACTTTATCTTTGCTGTGACACGAATGTCTTGAGAAAAGGCAGCGGCCCACACTCATGCAGATCCATCCATACATCTTCTACGCACTTATGCAGCGTAAGGGCAGCATGGCGAACCTAACGTCAGGGCCAGGGAACATATGGCAGGGGGAACCCCGGGCAGGTGACATCACAAGGAAAACACACCCACACAATATAGAGACGTATGCCTTAAGAACCAGGCTAAACCGGGCAGAAAAGGACTGTCACACGTAGCCCCTACACCACCCCACCACACCAGAATCAGAAACTTTATTGCAAATATACAAGGGTACGATGAAAACCGTGTGCAGTCCCACATGCTATTCATCACATGTTCTTTACATGTTGCATGTCTTGTCTTGCATTTTGCTCGCACTATTTAAGAAGCTGCTAACCCAGTCTCGTTGTGTTGATGTTTACAGTGACAACAATGAAGAATTTAATTTAATTGACTGAATGTCATTAAGCTCATGCCTTTGGACTGTTGGAGCAACGGTCACATTCCACATACCCAGAGCGTGGACTCGGACGGCCAACCCAGTAGGTGTAAACCAGCGCTTTCCCACTGGACTATCGTGTTACTAAGCACATGTCTAAACACATGTCTTTTATTATCTGTACAAACCCACCACATTAACAGTGCATGACTCTCCGACTGCAGCATTAGATTATGAAGAACTCAGTGTTAGCCGAACCTGCTGTCATAGTAGTGGAGCTTTTAGGCTAATACAGGCAACACCCATGAGCATCTTCATGTGAGAAACCACAAGCATAACAACATGCTTATTTTTACAGTGGATAGGGGAAAGAAAATAATAATAATTTAAAAAAAAGAAAAATATATATATATACACACACAAAGAGCCATTATGCACGTATATACCTTCCAGGAGTGACATCTTAGAGAACTGCTCTCAATACTATCAGTTTACATAATTATCATTGTGAAATAAAGCAGATGTATTCCATTTTTCTCCTCATGACCCACACTGTCCTGAAACAAGAAACCAGATCAGACGCCCTCTGAGGAAATAGATTTTCAGTTAAGCACATCAGATGGAAACCAGGGACTAAACGAATTTGTATGGATCTATTTATCTTGGATTCTTTCTCATTCTGCCCGTTTTATTGTCTTTTTAAAGACGGACAATTCTTTTGGCACACGGTATTTCGGTTTTAAGTGTATGTCAAATTCCGTTTTGTTTACGAGGCGGAGAGTAGATATCAGCGTCCGCAGCACCGCAGATGCAAGGCGGGCATGCAAATGTGATCGGATTTAGAAGCCGCTGCAACCCTGCCTGCCAGCGCATATTACCACCAGGGCCTTGGTCAGCTTTTAAATTAATGATCAATTAAGCAATTCGGATTTGGGTACCAGTCCAAATCTTCCTTATTGAATGAACAGAAAACCAAAGTGCTCCCCGATGGCCAATGACAATGTATCCCCCATCGGCCAAATCCGTTTGGCTAAGGTCCTCTCGATCCAATCCCAGCTCATTTGATTTAAGGGAAGGATTTGACCATTGCTGTGATTAACTGCTTCATGATGTTCTCCAGGTGGCCGATGGACGCGATCCAATAGTTTCCAGTAATCTTAGACTTGACAGACACTTTTTCGGCCGTAAAATGGAAAGGAAGAAGAGGATAGTAATAATTCTAAGGAAGCAATTCCCAGAATCTGTGTGGCTAGCTCAATAGCCACGCGTCATTTGGGTTATGGGTTCAATGCCCATCTGTTTGTACGTCTTTGCTTGTTGTCTCTGTGCATGCTTGAGGTTTCCAGCAGCTACTCACAGTCTCACAGTCTCACAGTCCAAACACGCCTTTAGGTGAATCAATGTCTACAAATCTCTGGTAAAGTCTGATTTTATGCATGTGTGTTCTGTGATGAAATGGCATCCCTTCCAAGGTGTCCCCAGCGTCAAATTCCATGCTTACCGCTTTAGGCTCACTATATTTTAAAAACAATTATGAAATATATGTGAAAAACATCAATTATTACAAAAAATTATTTACAAAAAACTACTTTTAGTGTTTATTATAAAAAAGAGATGCAGCTAATTGCCCTGAAAAGTGCGATATTGTACACAAGCATTGTGAAAATGTCATGGGGAAGGATGTCAGGTACAACAGGAAGTACACAGCACATGTCAGCTTGCCAACTGCCAAGGTAGGACAAAGAATACGTGACGTACTGAGCCATGTTTGCCATTTATTGTCAAATGAAAATGTCAGGGTCCATCAAAACACAAAGCAGTCAAGATGTACGGAACAATTCACTAATCACAGTCTTTCATCCATCCATCCATCCATCCATCCATCCATCCATCCATCCATGTGCATACTGAGAAATTTTGTGCCCCTCTGACAAAATGTTACCTTGCTCCCTTTCCTCCCTGCCCCCCTGCCCAATTTTACTGTATTCAACAACTGTGTCCAGTGCTGGGCATTCAGAATCTGACAGGTTATCTATGCCCTTCCAACGCCCAACCATCCATCCATCCATCCATCAATCCAACCCTCTTATGCAGTACAGGGTCACAGTGAGCTTAGAGGACATCCCAGGAAGACCAGGGTACAAAGAAAAAATATTCTTTATAATTATTCTGTTGAAAAAAAAAGCATTTCCATTTATTTTATACATCCCATTGATTCTACAGTATGGGAATCTTTGACGTATCCCAGCTGTAAATATAAAAGAGAGAAGTAGCACCATTCATTCTGGATAAAAGAGTGGAGAAGCTGATACCCTGCAATAACCCAGAGAGCCCCAGCTCCTCCACACCTGCTGCATTCCTCATTATCGCGCTCCCTGTGCAAACTCCCACCGCGGGTCTCACCCAATCACCCGCCAGCTCTCCTCTGGATACCCGGCCTGAGCTTCTGCCACCGCGGCTTGGTCATATAAGTGACCCGCTTTGGCCATTTAAGGGCACTTCTTCCTCCAAATGTGGATGCCAGCGTGGAAAGTAATTAAGATGGGAATACTCGGTAATTACCTGCCCGCTGTCCCCGAGGCTGGTGAGAGCATTACTGAGGCTGGAGTGAGAGTGAGAGGGAAATAGGGCTATATCTCACCGTAACAACCCCTCTCCCTCCCTCATCTCCACATGCCGCGCTGATTTAATTGATTTTTGTTTCATTTCGGAGCTACGGTTGTATTACGAATAGCCACCTTGATCATGATTAACCCCCCCACACTTTCAGTCCAGCTAAGACTGGGCTTGAACATGTGCCTAGAAGGAGAAGTGGAACAGTTACCATTAATCCTGCTGTGGTGGGAGGACAAGGTCAGGGCTTCTTAATTACCCCGCCCCCCAAAGAAAAAAAAGGTGGTACATTTAAAATTCTCTTTCCCTTGACAGGGGCCACATCTCTGGGAAGTCTCATTATTTAATTATTTATCTATCCGCCCCGCCCCCCCGATATGTCCTGTTTGCAGGTGGTAACATATCGACAGAAGAAAGTCACGGGAGCCCCGTCTATTCATCACGACTTGGATGCGGGAGCAATGGCTAATGAAGGGAATTCTGTGGGATGAAATGTCGGTTTATACATATTAAGACACCCCGGTGAAAGGAGAAAGGGTTCAGTAAAATTACAAGCAGATTTAATGTGAAGGTCTCAAAACTAAATCATGGGCGTGACTGAGGATGTGCTTTTTGGGCAGGGTAATAGCAGCATATTACTCTTGTAAAACGCTAAACTCAGGTCACGAAATTACATTTGAAAAATTAAAATGTGACAGCGCTTGTCATCATTCACAAATAAGCACATATCAGAACGACAATACATGCATTGAAATGCCCCTTCCCCCACACACAGAGACCCTCTCTATCATGTCCTTTTCAACAAAACGCACAGACCAATGAGCACATAAACACATGATGTCACCCAACTGTCCATCCCTGTTAACAGCCACCGATTGCTGGGATCTCTATAACAAGGAAACGGTTTTCGCTTTAATTTTCAGCAAGACCAAAAAGGGGGATAAACGCTGTCAAATCCAGGGTGTGGGGGCCACGGACGGGCGTGTGGATTTCACACCACGGCTAGAGATCAATGCAGCAGCGCGGCAGAGTTTTGCATTGCGGGGAAGACAGAAATGTCTGTGATGTTATGTTTGATGCCTGAGGCTGAATTTAGACAATCACATGGAAAGCGATTCATAGCACAAATGCTACATGAAGACAAAGTGACCACAGAGACGATGCGGTACTTGCCAGTCAGCATCTCTCCTGAACGAAATTACATGGTGGCCATTTTTACAGCATTTGTGGGCCAGTTTCCCTTTCGAGCTGAAATCCAAACTGGAGCCACAACATTGTGTCCCCAGTAACTTTATAATCACTCACAGATGCTGTGGTGACAATGGGGCCTGAAAATACTCAGGGTCCCAGTCTTGCTGGAAGCGATGCCAGTCCAGCACAGACCAATGCTCTCTCTCAGAAACACACACACACATAGGTTTGCAAGTATATCTTTGTCGGGAGTCTCTATTCATTTCAATGGGAAAAACCCTAATCTCAACAATGACAACCTTAACCCCTACCCAGCCCTAAGCTTACCATGCATTCCCACCACGAATGGCGAGAGCATCAAAACGACCGGGTGTTGTTCATTCTCTGTTCTTTGGCAGCAACCAATCAGAATGTAGAGATTCTCGGATAAAGAGAGTTCTGCAGAAGACAACTGTAAACTTTTGTTCCGACCAGTCAGGCGGGGGTGTCACGGGCATGGCGGCCAGACCGATCGCTGGCGCTCATGCCCCCCGCAGTGTGAATGTACGGTTAGAAATAAGTCAGCAAACGAAATACAAGACTTTTGCCATTTTTTGTTTTTTGATTGCACTCAAAGATTTTTATAAGATTGAGTTTCCCTTGTGGGGACTGAAAAAATGGTTTACACAACATCAACCATGCATTTTCCAAACTGCTTATCCTACTGGGATGCGGGGGTCCGGAGCCTATCCCGGAAGCAATGGGCACGAGGCAGGGAACAACCCAGGATGGGGGGCCAGCCCATCGTAG
>JAODJX010000042.1:9512443-9527174 GCA_026776945.1 Isichthys henryi
TGGACTGTGGGGGGAAACCAGAGTACCCGGAGGAAACCCCACGACGACATGGGGAGAACATACAAACTCCACACACACATAACCCAGGCGGGGATTCGAACCCGGGTCCCAGAGGTGTGAGGCAACAGTGCTAACTACTGCACCACCATGCCGCCCCCACCCACAACATCAAAATAACAAATTTTCGACACATTCTGGGGTCGTTTCTTCCCCACAATGCAATATATACATAATCGATCACACATTCATACACAAGCACATGCACATACACACAACGTGCTGTCTGCACAGACAAGACCTTGGATGCTTTTATCTCTGTTACACACCTTGCTTTGCTATAACCTACATTTCATTATTAGGCTATTTCCATGATTAATAGATCATTTTGCCAAAGTAATGGATCGGTGCATGCAATGTAATGAATGGACTTAACGCATCAGGGCATTTTTGTGTGTATGAGAGTGACATGCAGTGTCCATCTGTAAATGAATCTGCATGTCTCAGGGTGTGTCTATTTATCATTTTTTAGAAAGGAGGAAGTGCAGGAAAAAGGAGAATGAGAGAACAGCTTGTACAATAGATAGACAAACAAATAACTGATAGATAGATAGATAGATAGATAGATAGATAGATAGATAGATAGATAGATAATAAATGGGCAGTCTTTGATTTTTTTTTCCTTTTTGTAAATCAACGTCCATGCATTTGTTCTCAATATCAGTGGTGCAATCTATTTCCACAAACTTAGCAACATTCCATTTAAGAATATGGGCCACGTCTGAATGAATTATGTAGAAACAAATGAAAGTCTGTATCATTTCCCATGTGTGTACGACTCAAAAGAGATTTGCAGCAATAGGTAGCAGAGTAATTCTTCATAGTCCTGCTGGGACATCTCACCACCCCCATTTCGAGTCCGGTGTAGAAGTTTAGATGTGCCTGGTTGCTCATGTACGGTGAATCACCTTCCGAGCATCATCCCAGGAATTTTGATGAACATCTGTGCTCCACAATGACCATAGCAACAAACGTGACGACAGTAAGATTGCCATCTCCATTTGTATTATACTGGCAACCAGGTTTATTTATTTAACCTGGACAGAATAATATTCATGGCTGGTCCAGATGGTCTGTGAAAATGACTGCTTTAAGAATACAGTAATAATACTTATTATACAGTTACTTAATGTAAACATTTCTTTTCCAGAATGACACAATATTTTCTTGAGGCTAAAGATTATGTTAAAAATCCCAAAATAAAGCCAACATTTATAGCATATAATATAGTGATAGTTTATTCATCCCTGTTGGGAAATCGTTCACTGACCTCATCTCACTCTCCAAGAGGCCCACATACAGGTGCCAGCAAGGGTGGGGGGGTCACGGCGCAGGGTCAGCCAGCATGCAGGGCCCCTGGAGCTCAGGGTTAAGGGCCTTACTCAGGGGCCCAAAGGTACCTTCGGTCTGTGGGTTCTGGGACTGCAATTGGTGACCTTCCAATCAGAGGCACGGAATTGTAACGCTGAGTCACACATACAGTAGCTCCTTATTTTCCAATATCAGGGATCAAGGAATTTTATTGTCACTGTGCAAGTGCAGTTACACTAGTGCCGCGAAATTGGTTATCAGATTACATTAATGCAACAAAAATAACATGCATAAGGTAGAGAAATGCACCAAAGTACAAGAATGAAAACACAACATAGATTTACATTACATTCAAGTTCAAGATAGAGTTACATTCAAGATTCAAGTAAGGCTAGAGTCTGGATATTGAACTGCAGGCTAGATTTAGCAGGAGTGCACTGTGCACTGAGTGTTGCATTACATCTGAAATAATACTAAGAAGAGAGATTTGGACAGGATGCTACAAAGTACATGACATAAAAGTGCGGCACAATATGTACTGGAAAACCGATGAATCACAGTGGATATTGCACATAACAATATTACAGAAGCACTCTAGTGTGCTGTAGTACAGTGGTGGACAGTAGCTGGGCCATCGTGGGCGGAGGAGGACAGCGATGGCAGATAACGTTCGGTCAGAGAAAGAAGCTCTTCCCGCAAGTGGCCATGTGTGGCCCTGATTGTTTTACCAGACGGCAACAGAGACAAACAGACCATGGCTGGGATGAGCTGGGCCTGCGATGACGCTGTTGGCCCTCCGGAGGCAGCGATCGTTACAGATGCCCTCGATGTTTGCCAACTGTAGGCCAATGATCTGCTCGGCTGACTTAACGACTCGGCACAGAGTGCAGGGATGATTGTCCCTGCGGTACAAATAATTGGAATAGCTGGACTTTGTGAAAACAGAGTTTGCATCTCTGGAACTTTCCATGGACCTCCGAAAGACCCACTTTTAACCCCTACAATGCCACACATGTCGAAGACCTTTCAAAGATCAAATTCTAAAAAAGAAACGACCCTGGTGAAACCCTAAAGAGCTTCTGCTTTGTACTGTGATGGAAAATGAATGCATTTTTCCCTTCATGTTGAATGGAAAGACCTTACTGTGACATAACAACGACAAAATGAAAATGATTTACTAATCAAATCTAAGAGATGGTATACTGTATAGTCACCGGCTGTAGTACTGTTTGTGTGTGTGTGTGGGGGGGGTCATGGCAGTCCCAGTGTAGGATGTTATTACGTGATGAATCCATTCATTCGCATCTCCTGTCCCTTGCTAACAATTCTATAAAATATACCCAGTATTCCACAGACTTCATCCTTTTCTATGCTGCATCATCCATTTCACTTTCTTTCATTTGCATTACTTTAGCAGTCGCTTTTATCCCAAGCGACCTACATCGGAGAGAGCAGAATCAGATAGTCCTTGGACCTCCTGATCACAGGCCTTAACCCACAGAGTCAAACACCGCCCCCTACTGGGCAAGTCTAAGGTTTTCTGCTTTGCTTCATGTTTACTCCTCCCTCTTACTTTGATCGCCTTTTTTCAAGCCACATTCCCCCCCCCACCCGCACACGGTTCTGCTCACTGCTCCTTAAACTAACAAATAACAGTGAGTACTTTTAATCATACAGTCCGGTTAGAATGTCATTAAAACCTGCTAAAGCTTTATTACAACAAGGAACATTCAGCTTCACAGTTTCAAAGAGTGGGAACCTAAACTGTGAATATAATCAGAACCTGTTCTTTTTTTTCAAAGTAAATTAATGTTAAGTGTTTCTCATTGCGATTAACTGAATTTCTCCATTAAAAGGTGATATTTACATTAATAACATGTCTTTACTTATTCGAGCTGTACTCGTGCTTCTCTGACCCCAGACACTATTCTTTCATCTTGCATTATTCCATTCCATTCGCAAAAAAACTGCCAGGCAAAAGACTCTGCGGCTGACAGCTATTTGAGTCTAAACGCCGCAGGTGAGCGCAGGAGTGTCCAGATGTTGCTCCAATGGTGCTTTTCCCAAATACTTAATTGCCTCCTCTTAGTTTGATCTTTTTTGTTGGTTTCTGGCTTTTCCAAACTCCTTCAGAAACTGTCAAGCATTGATAGCTTTGGATTCTAGTTCTTTGTCTGACATTAATTGTTTGTGTTGCAATATCCATTACAAAATACTCTGAGGCAGCTACTGTATTTAGAAGAAGGCTCAACAGGAAAAAAAATATAACCTAAATAAAATTGAAGTGAATAAGCATTTCGTTGAAGAGTACAAATTGTTTCTAAATGCGACGATGCATATGTTGCAAGTAAGGAGAGAATCAGCGGGAATGTTAGCAGAGGCTGTGAATGAAGGTGTGTTCACATACAGCAAGGCCACAACTATGATCTCCCTGCAGAGATGCCGTTCTTGGGTCTGTGCCCTAGACAAACATCCCCTTTGGTATCTACGGTGCTCCTGAACCATCAGACCTTATTTTGCTCACCCAGAGCTAGTTTGTCTGGCGTGACCATATGTAAACATCAAAGAAAACATGCCCTGTGAGGTCTCTGCTTTCACATCCATATTTTTTGCCTCATGTTGACCTTTAATAAGCATCGAAGGGCGGTGACTTATGCTCCCACCCAACATTTAACCCTGCCTACCATTCGTGAGTCTCCCGCGTTTGCCTGACGACAGACGCAGGGTGCAATTAATTTAATGACAACAAGCCATTATGAGATGCTAGGAAACATCATGCACAGAAGTTGGAACGATACAGTAATCTCAGCTGAGCTTTTGTGCTTGCAGGCACATCAAATGTGTTTCCCTCCATAATTGAACAGGGACATAAATAGCAAGTAGCTGTGCGATTTGTGCCATTTTTGACTTTTATCGTTTAATTGCGAGAAAAATATATGTGAGCATGCATGATGCAATTTTTAAGTCACGTGTTTTAAACTTATGAAAAATGAGATCTTGTTGCATTTGAAATTACAGTATGTTTTTCTTCTCGTGTCTCTCTGTGAGTGTCCGTGTGGCAGGGTGGTGGTTTATAGGAATGAAGGAATGACAAGTGGATTGTGGTTTGTAGAAACCTCAACGGCGTGACCACAGTCATGGATACAGCCTGAGAGTTAGCCAGCATAGCATTCAGCCATGTGTGCAGGCAGATCCACACGAAGCAGAGCCGTGCTGTCAACAGAATTCCCGGCACAAACCAAAGCTCACCTGCATGCGGGGAAACAGTGTACAGGGGAAATAAACGATGGTATCCCAGCACATTCGATATCCCGTCCCATCGTAACACAGGTGAGCGCTGTCCATGAAAGTAAGTCTCTGTTTTACTTACGTGAAACTGTAGACCCTGTAAGTGGCACTGCTGGAGGCAAGGAGAAATGAGGCTTTGAAACCTACAGTGGATGGGCTTGAAACCCAATAAGCCTGGGCAGCAGCACATGCCGTCAATCTCTGCCTGCTTTAAGGGAATCTGTGAAATGGATTGATGACAGCCGCTAGCAAACCGCTATGCTGGACGAGCATTTCAGGAAGATGTATAAGCAGCTCTCTGTGTCTTCTTAAGCATTCATGAAAATAGGAGAACCTCAGCAGGCTGCACATCCTGCATGCAGAATGTGCTCTTTAACTGTTCGTTATAAATGCTGCAAAACAGGCAGGCTATCCTTCAACCCCGACGGCACAGCAGACTGACACATGGTGGCGCCGATGCAAACTTTCAAAGAGCCGAACCAAATAAATTTGGTGGGAGACTTTACACGCAAGATGTTACGTAGGTGAGGCCCTAGGCCCTATGCGAGCCAGACTTTCTGTAATCACCAACTGTGTAATTACACTTTGTTTTGTTAGAATCACAAAGTAACTAAAGAGACAGTGAAGGCAGTAAGTTTTTGAATTTTAACTGTTTAATTCAAGTAAAACACACCAGACATTCTCTGCTAATTGATTACCTGGTTCTGTATGTGTTATGTCTTAATTCTTATATTTAGAATAACCGCGTTCTTTTGATAAATGTCAGCCGTAATATATTCATATAAGAAATAGTCATTCATATCTGTGTGGGTAACAAGCCAGCCGTCAAGTATATAGTCGAAATTCCAGGCAATGATAATGATAGTATGTAAGGTTTTTGAAAAATTAAGGGCAAGCTTTCAACAAACCCAGACAAACAGACATTTAATAACAATGCTGTGAGAGCTGGGATATTTCTGGAAAGAAGGCATCCAGACCTTTTCTCCGGATAAATTGGAAGCGAAATAGCGCAGTTGTCAGATTTGTTGTTGTAAAAGGGATGTAGGGGTTGATCTGACAGTTCCATCACATTTTCAGTTATAGTTTATGAGAATCGGCTTTATGGAGGTTGTGTCCCAGGGCAGTATCATGGGCAAACACCTGCATCACCAAGAAAATGGGAGCTAGGCGAGTAGGAGGCAGCTCTACAGGGCACCTCTGAATCCATGTCAGGCGAATTAATCCGTTTGAGGGACAGGAAATCGGTGAGGGAAATTTCTATTTAATTGCACGTTTAGGGATGCGTTCATCAAGAGCCAATCCACGAGGGGCAGCTGTGCTTTTGAAATCCCTTTTCTGAGAAGCGTAAGGCTGGAGATTCAGCATGTAACGTGTTTATTGGCAGCACGAAACTGATTCCCCGCCTGAAACCGGCTGTGTCGAGCCTATGGAGATCGCATGAGCGCAGTTGGGATGAGATTCGCCGTCTTTCTCGCGACAGTGCACTAATCTTTGATGAAATGGGAACCTTTTTACACTAAAGATCGCTCAAAGATAAACAATCGGATTGCTATATGACAGGCCTTCAGATAAAATATATTTTCATAGGGTCTTGTAATTGATAGGGTCTTCGAATGTAGCTGGGATAATAAATCGCTGCTGCCTGTTCCTGACCACCCGTGACTGTGTGTGCAGGGACCGCCGGGGATGAGCAATGAGTAGAGGGAGTGAGGTGCCGCTGGGGCAGATGACACAATGCGGTAGCCTGTGTCCTCCTGCCTGCCACCCGCGCAAAGCAGATAGTGCCAATAGCCACAGATGCTTTCGATAAGCCTGCAGCAACGTGCCCCTTCGGTCAATGAACAGAAAGCGTGGAGGAAGGTTTCCTTAAAGGCATTATTAATCAATCACAGAGCGGGAGCACCCCCTGTTTCGAAGGTAGCGAACATTTTGCATTGCCTCTCCATCAGCTCAGGAGATGACTGGAAGTATGAAATTTTTTCCTCATGAATTGCGGGTGTTGAGATGATTTGTTTTCTTTCTACTGGGTCGGTCACCTCATAAACTCCACCATCCATTGTCGATGCCACCCTAACCCAGCTTTGACGCGATGCCCACGGCCTGCTATAACTTTCTTCATCTAAACCCTAGCCAAAATGCCAGTATACGAAAATGTACCAAAGAACAAATGTTTGTGCTAAGTATCATTTTTACTGTTGCACTTTGTCTACTGATTTGCTGCCTTATGAGGTTCCTGCTTGGTTGGACATCACTGTGTAGCTCCCGCCCCAATCCTGCATACACTGGTACCTGGGCACTCACTGGAAGCTCAGCCTAACTGCACTTATGCCAACCTGACTCCTTGACAGTTGGATGCTTATGATGCATTATTTGCCTCAGATGTATGTCACTTTGAGCAAATGCATCTGCTACATAATGGAAATGCGAAGGCATCCAAACACAGCAGACTAAGGCTGCATTCATGCCCAATCTATTACTGGGTCACTCCTATGTAGAGATGTTTGTATGTATTTGTTTAATTTGTTATATCACTTAAAATAAATTGAAATTAGATGAAATAAGTATTCTGTTGCTGTCAAGCTAATCGAAAGAGACGGCGATGGAATAAAAATATTAGTCTCCACTCGTAATACTGAGGCAAGAGGCTCTTCAGCAACTGGGGAAATATATTTTCATATACAATACATATCACATGTGCCTGGGAAAACAAGAATATGATAGGCCTCATAAACCTCCGACCGGGCTAGCCGGGAAGACAACGTAATTATTTACTCAAAATGCATGTCCCGGGAGAGCAGGCGGGATGTAAGATAAACCAAATGACCGCAAAGAGAGACAATGATTCCCAGACCAAATATATTTTCCAAATTAGAGGGCACAGAGGCAGAGGAACGAGGAGGTGGGAAGCAAAGGAGTCTCAGTAAGCCTGGCTTAAACATGCTTTGCTATAAGCAATGATGAACATTTTCTTGGAAAGAGATTAGATGGATGGCTAATTGTCTCCAGCACGAAAACAAAGTGTGGGAGTGTGCATAACTTTCTCTGTTCGGAAAAAATATAAACACGCATATATATATATAGCAGAGCTGTAAACATTTACCAGGACCATGCATGCACATAATACTTCTCAGTATTAAATTTAATTCAGGAACACAACGTACAGCATGAGCAATGGCTACGGCTTTGGTTAATATCCGAACAGTTCGCCTTAGGGAAACCTTTTAATAATGAGATATACTTCTGTTGACTTCTTTCCTTAATTTTTTAATTTTTTTTTTTTACTTTACTTTACAGGAAAAACAGAAGATTTACCCAGATTACACACTTCACTGGAATGATTAATTTTCACAGTCAGGTCCGGAAGAAGGCTCCCAAGTGCACTTGGGTCACAGCTAATCTAAATTAGAATCTCACAAAAACACTGGATTATTTGAAGGACTGCTGCTTACTGAGCAGAAAAACACAAATCACAGTTAAGCATTTACTTCTGCAACATACATTATTTACATATATAACCTTATAATGGCCTAGTGGAAACAGCGGGGAAAGAGAATCTTTGGTTTAATAAATCATTTCTAAAGGCCCGCAGTGACACTGCAAGATTTTCAGTATATATATCATCCTCATTCAACAGCGTCGTTAATGTGTTTCTCACAGCCTCACATCAAAGAATAAACTGCATTCAAGAAGAGCATGATTTTTAGAAATAAATAAATGTAGTAGCTTATCATTGTCATCAGGCCAGCATCCACCGTCGAAATTCAGGCCATTTATCGTCACTAACACTTTCGGAAAAGAATCAGCCCTCGTTTTTGTTTTGGGAAGCAAAGGACTCTGGGAGACAGAGCAGTGGTC
The DNA here is from genome assembly GCA_026776945.1 of Isichthys henryi. Taxonomy (NCBI): domain Eukaryota; kingdom Metazoa; phylum Chordata; class Actinopteri; order Osteoglossiformes; family Mormyridae; genus Isichthys; species Isichthys henryi. The sequence continues at coordinate 9,520,955 of JAODJX010000042.1, forward strand.
CCAGCAGGACAGATTCTGACTGTGGCCGTAATTGAAGCGCCGTCAGCCAGAGTGGTCTCCAGTGAAGAAGCAGGGCAACAGAGATAATGACTTAATTACTTACCCTGCGGTGCCCTTTGCGGGGAGGTATTACTTTGGAGCAGGTCCATCTCTAACCCCCCAGCCTGCTGGCTTTGGCTGCCAGGTCGGCACGTATATGGGGGGGACGGACAGGAATATACAGGCCTGCACACTGGCTACTCATGAATATACCTGAAACTCCCACATTACATCAGACGCCTCTTATTCCTGTACAATAGGAAGCGATATAAGTAAGTAAAATATATTTATAAAGCACATTTCTTAAAACACTGTTTGCCAAAGTGCTGTACAAAGATGAGTGGATCAGCTGAAATAAACAATACATACACGAAATACAATATATACCGATATGATTAACCGCTGCTGTTATGTGCTTAAAAATGAAATTAGTTGAAGGCATCCAAAAACTACATTACCCAGAATACCATGGGACTGAAGCTCTCAAGTAATTAATTTGGGATCGTATGGGCAGCAACATGAAAGTAAGGTCGTTGTGGACAAGTTGTGTGTTAGGAAGAAACAGACGGTGTGTTGATCTGATCTGAAACTATTACCTGCCTCCCCCCCCAAAAAAAAATAAACTTAACTAAAAAAAGAAATAAAATGATATTTTTGGGGTATGTCTAGCGCACTAGCAAAGGAACAGCACACACACGCAGAGTATCTATATCTTTAGGGCATAACCCTAATCCCAACAATGACACCCTTAACCCCCTACCCAGCCCTAACCTTAACCATAAGTAATCAAACAAAATACAAGAGTTTTTAGTTTTTCGATTGCATTCACAGATATTTGTGGGGACCGGTAAAATGGACAGGATTTTATTACATCTAATATAAATATAATCCACGCACACACACAAAGACTGATTCATTCAACCGCAGATCACAAACCCATCCTTGATCAACTAAATCCAGGAACATGCCATAGCTTCCTATTTTTTTGAGAATTCCACAAATAGATCAGATTTATGAAAAAGCTATTAGTATCGATATATGTTATGAGGTTTCCCTTTTTTTTCCAGACACACCAAGCACACCTAGAATTTTAAACATTTAAGCTTCACATGGAGATGCGTTTGGTACTTAATAGTGGGGGGGGGCATAAAGTCAGGGAAAGTTAGGATGATTTTGGGAGGGCCTAAAAAATTTGGAAGATATTTGGATTGGTCTGGGTTGGGGGCTCAATTCGATATGCTTTTCATGGGGCCCAAAATTTCTAGCAACACCCCTGTTGACAGCATCGAGCAGCGCGCTGACGGCGCTCCAGTTGGGCATCTCCAGTTGCTTTTCCAGGGTGAATTATCTGTTTTAGGAAATAATTGCCTTGAAACATCTCCAAGTCATTTTTTTCACCCTCAGACGCACATGTCTGCACTTCAGCTGCAGGATCTCAGAGTGCGGCAAACCTCCCCAAGGCTGCCGATGTAAATGGAGGTTAAAGGTCAGCCTATTTTTGGATTAGTCTGCCACACAGTATTATATTCCCAGCCCAGTCGTGCCAGAGCTGCAGACCCAGCCATTCGCTCACAGCCCTTTTTTTTCATGTTCCTCTCGACTGTTCTTGAGCATCTCCTCAGCTAGGTGAACTAAAAGCTTAACAGAAAAGACAACCACAACAGAAAGCCCTCAGTGTGGTAAGCTTAGAGGAAAAAACAGAGAAATAAATTGAACCAAGTACAAGACACGTGTAACAAAAATTCTAACAAACTGACATTTTCTTCTTTTATTCAAGTGTAGTTCATAGGCACGTTTTATAATGTTGCATAAGACAATCAAATTCAATAAAATTTTGATGCAGATTCTGGCAGGTGGATTAAACTGTGAATCATTTTCACCCTGGAGGAGCCAATGTATTTACAGGATATGTAAAATAAAGAAAGGCACATCTCACAGCAGCCGTCGCGGCTGTTATGATAACATACATCCTTTACAAGAAAAGATAAATAAATATTTGGCCCTTCAGGTGGGAATTACACGGTGTGCTGGGAGAGCTCGTTTTACATAGGCACATAAATATGACCTCCGTTAGCATGGTAAATATAATCACACATACAACGTGTCTTTGGCTTGTCTTTCCTCATAGCAATCTGCAAAGGAACTGGTCAGCAATGGGTTTCGAAGGGGTCCTTGCCCTGTGCCGGGAATGAATTGCCACACAGCCACTGGCCGCTGTCTTTCTGTTGGTTCTCTTTGACTGAGGGTTAAATTTCTCACAAACGCAGGTGCCGTTTCTTTGCCTTATGGGACATCTGTCGAGCTTGAACCGCTGATTGGTTCGCAGTGGGAGTGCGGATACCGAACCACTGCATTACCCCCGATAGTGGCGCCGCATGTACATCTGCTGGGCGCAATATGGAATTTGGATTAAGCTGATTGGAATGATTATTACAGCATTGAGCGCGACGATCGTGGAGATCGTGCAGCCGTGTGGAGACGGCATCCGAGCGACAGACTCCCATATGCTGGCTGAGCGACACGGGGAGGATACCGTTTACGCAGTGTGCTTTAATCCCAGCTTTGTGAGCAGCTCTGCAAGCGCAGCGTCCCTCCTAGCGTGAGCAATGTGCCGCTTTCTTATAGGGAATCACTCAAGGTGCGGCAGTGGCCCCCTTGTGTGTGTAACTCTGTGTGTGTGTGTCTGTGAGAGAAAGCCCTGGAAAGTGCTTTTAAGGGTGTATTCTTTTCAGAGAGCCAATGCGATTCATGTCAGGGCAGCAGTATAACACCGAGCTCCCCAACCCCCGGGTCGAGATCGACCTTAATAAATACTCAACGCAAAGGGCATCTCAGAGGCTTTGCTGTGAGGTAGGCCCGTGGCATTTGGCGAGGAAGGTGACCTCGAGCGACGTAGCAGAGAATAAACAGCGTGTAAGAGGAACACAAAAACAAGCGTGCTGAATTACACATCGGGTAATTGGCAGTAGATTGACGGCGTTTCGGTTGCAGAGACAATGATTGCCTCTCATTCGTCCCTTTGTCGGGGGGCTCTTTTGAAGAAGAGGCGTTTGTAAATGTCACGCTCCGCAGAAGCTAATCAGACGGCCGGGGAAAAGGATCTTTCCTGTGCTCCTTAAGAGGGCTTTTTCTACCTGCTGGGGAGCGCGAAAGCCTCACAGCTTTGTGGCATCACGTCTTCAAGGTTGTGGGTTTTCCTTGGACCCTCTTTGCATGGAGGTTGTATGATTCTCCTCCTCCGCAGTCCTTGTGGATTTACTCCGCTTCACAGTCCATGCAGATCTGGTTACGTGTGCACGTGTGTGTTCTCGGTGTGGGTGTGTGTCTTGGGGTTGTTTGGCCTACTCTCTCATGCTGTATGCTTTCTGGGAAACGCTCCAAATTTGCAGTAACACCGTAATGGATAAGTATTTGGATGGATCGATCTTTCTCTTACCCTGAATACAGCAAGTTAAATATCAGTTGCTTGTGAATAAGGAAAAAAATAAAATTAAACTGATATCTGGCAGACCTCCGCCACCTCCAGATTTTTTCTCAAAGAGAAGAGTAATTATCTATAAGATGTCACACAAAAGACTTTCAGTAATGTAGAAACTCAGAACAAGGACACCAGACAGAAGCCCATTTGATAATAATAATGTCCCAGTTTGTGGCTCTTCTGTTCTTTATCTCCATCCATCCATCCATTTTCCAAACCACTTATCCTACTGGGACGCGGGGGGTCCGGAGCCTATCCCGGAAGCAATGGGCACGAGGCAGGGAACAACCAATGATGGGGGGCCAGCCCATCGCAGGGCACACTCACACACCACTCACTCACACATGTGAAAAAGGAAGGAAAAACCCCACGACGACATGGGGAGAACATGCAAACTCCGCACACATGTGACCCAGGCGGAAACCCGAACCCGGGTCCTAGAGGTGTGAGGCAACAGTGCTAACCACTGCATCACCATGCCGCCCTGTTCTTTATCTCATTACTTGAAATAATTTCGGGAACAAGGATCGGTCCTGTTAAGTGAAGCCAAGGTGATTAGCAAAGAAGGTTAGAAAGCAAAAGAAGAAGAAGGAAAAGAAAAAAACACTTATTATATGAATACTGCTTAATAAGCTGAAGTTTGTGATGGAGGACAGCGAAACAGCAAGGCACTACATGACAGTATCATTAGGGCTGCCCCCAAATGCTGCTGTATGTCACCGCCAAAGTACGACAGCTGAAACAACCCGACTGTGGTACAGTTCCTGCTACAATCACAGACTTGACAGGAATGACATCTTTTACACGCTCAGAACACACAAAGCCCAGGTCCTATACCCCCAGCTGCCAGGAGAATTGCTTGTTAATGTCTGCTGTTAGCTTCCCTGCAACAAACTGGCAGAAGCTACAAGCTGATCCTGAACAAGACGCGGGTATAATTTCAGACTTATGATCAAAACAAGAAATAATAATAACAATAATGAACTGTCTAATTGTGACGATCCGCTGCACGAGCGGGGAGCGGAGAAGCAGATTTGGGAAACGGGAATAAGAAAACGGGGTTTATTAAAGAAGTGGGGAGAAGTACGGGACAAACGTCGATACATATCAGTGACGGATCTGGGGAAAACAGACTCAGATGCGGACTAAATACACAGAACATATCAGACTGATGGAAAACAGCTGGGAACAATCGGGGAAGCAGACGTGGATGATGAGGGGACCGTGGCTCACAGGAGGGCTGGACGCGCAGCTCATGACACTGATAATGTCTTTTTTAGATAAAGCTTTATAGTTGTATGGTTATGAATGTGTGACTGTTTTGGACACATTTTAACTTGTAAAATCAGCACTTCAAAATAAATGCAATAAACCTGTGTGGCTGATGGTATACAATGTTTTTTTTTTTTTCATTCTGGGGCAATTAGCGTGATCATTAATGCATAAATGACAGTGTTTTTTTTATTTGATAATTTCACTTCATGTTTCTCACACAGTGTGACAAAGTCGGCTGTAAAGCAGGAGCCCCTTGTGGTCATGGGGAGAACACACACACACACACACACACACACAGGATACAAAGCCGTAGCCCTGGAGGTGTGTGATGACAGTGCTCCACCTACATAATGTTTGCCATCTCCGGTGTTGCGTGCAGGGAATCTATGATCTTCGGCACAAGCAAAGATCTTTGCTGCAGGCATCAGTGCATGTTGTGCAGTTGGTGTGTAACGGCACCCCTGTGCTTAGCACACACACACACCCCCTGCTATCTCATGCATCGCTGGGGTGATTCCTCACACAACAAAAGCACAGGCACGTAGGAAAACCATCTGAATAAGATGTTTGGGATAGATGTTTTGTAACAGGCATCCGTTTCTGAAGTGAGTTGAAAAAGATCTAGTAACGTCTGCAGATTTCAGGGGAGGAGACCTTTCTTTGTTAATCTGCAGCGTGCGTGTGATACTCTCTCCATTCCGCAGCATGGCTCGAGGTCTTGTTATGCCGTGCTATCAGAAATCTCCTCTCTTTGTGACATGGCTGCACCGTGATTACAGGCCCCGACTTCCCACGCAAGACCTCACACCTGCTACACGTCTCCATCAGCCCAAAACTTACACATCTGCCCACTCGATCTGCCTTTAATGCGTCATCCGCTGATGGTGGTGGGAACCATGCTAATTAGCTTAAGATTTCATTACGTCAAGCGGATGTGCCGACTTGTCAAAAACTAGTGCTGTTATAGGCTGCGAGACGTCAGCGTGACATGCGGCCGCACCCCCGCAGGTGCCTTTGATAATCGCCTCTGTGAGTTTGTTCCTGGTTCTCTGAGAGCGGCCTCAAGCACCACTCTGGCACGATGAAACATGTATGTATTGGATGGGTTTTTATGAATGGGGTACTTTTTACACCGCCTCTGGAAATGCACAGCTGTGTGGGGGTGCGACAGAACATAAAGATCTGTTTCAAAACTAATTTTAATTGGAATAATTTGAATGAGGTTTCACACGTGATTTGGGTTAAAGCCATTTTTAACAAATATAACATTTTATAACAGACAGCAGAAGTCATCTTTGTTAAAAAAAAAAACCCTGAATATTTGAAGCTGACTCTTTGTAGTTTATATGTGTATATATCCATCCATCCATCCATTTTCCAAACCGCTTATCCTTACTGGGTCGCGGGGGGTCCGGAGCCTATCCCGGA
>JAODJX010000042.1:9537068-9553573 GCA_026776945.1 Isichthys henryi
CTCTGATGGGCTTCCTGACAGCAGGTCTGTAGAGTCAGGGTCTGCCTCTGATGAGCTTCCTGACAGCAGGTCTGTAGCGTCTGGGTCTGCCTCTGATGGACTTCCTGTCCTGACAGCAGGTCTGTAGAGTCAGGGTCTGTCTCTGATGGGAGTTGTGAGCATCTTACTTATCATACAGGACATAGTTTGACAGATTTACCTGAGAGTCATTTATTGTCAAAACAAAGCAGAAAATGAAAGAAAAAAGTTTATTTTTTTCTGTTATTATTGGTATAATTAAATTGTAAATGGATGATCTCAGTATGATAGTGCATCTTCAGTATTCCACTACACTACTGACATTTGGCACACCAGTTATAATTACAAATTCCCTTTTGATGCCTCCCTGTACTGCTGTAGTGTAGGGAACCCTAGTGTGCACTAGCTCCAGGCGAATGATGCCCTAGCCAGAGGTATGATGTGGTTTAAAATAATGAGGACTTGATGAGGATGATGATATGCTGCTCCTGTCATCTGGAGCCAGGCAGCAAATGTACAAAAGCATTTATTTGGATAGTCTTCTAAGGTGCCAAATCTGCAGATCCACCAGAATGGCTAACATTGTCATCATTGTACAAAAAGAATTTCTATGCACTCAATCGCTAGGCATGGCTTATCAACAGGTGTTAATTACTTACAGTAATCTCCCAAGTAATTGCTAGAAATAAAAGTTTTTTAAAAATCCATCAGGGGTAACCCTGTAAACATAATAATCATTGATAATAAAGCTTGACATTTTCAGTTATAGGCATGCAAACAGATTTGCATCAGATCAGAAGAAAATCCAGCATTTATCAAATCTACCCCAAAAAAAGGCCTGGAGATGGTCTTGCCTCTGAAATGAGTCTTAATCTCCAAAGGTTGTGCTGTAAGTGCATGGCTGAATTTTGATCAGTTTAATTAGTGCTTCCCAATCCGGTCCTTGGGACCCCCTAGACGGGGAGCTGGGAGGGGCCAAAAACGTGGACTGTTTGGGCTTCCCTGAGGACCGGGTTGGGAATCACTGAGTTAAATAAAGGCAGAGCCATAATTTTGGGGCTAACGTTTAGCTTTACTTTACTTATTGTGAAGTACAAACCACATGGTCAAAAGCCTCTTTTCCTAAATGAGTTTGGCGAAATCCTATCGGCCTTCACGGTCTTAGCAGACGAGTCTCTGATTGCGAGGGGTTTTTTATTACCTGTGTAGACAGTGATAGCAATCAACAAAAAAATTGCCTTTATCTCTGTTCTTGACCCTGTCGGTTATGTCCCAAATCTAATCAGGACAATCCATTACCATAGTCCTGTCTGGGATTTAGTTCAATGTAATGGTATTGATGTTATTAACGATGCTGGTGTATATAACCTTGTGCTGCTTGATGATTTTCTTATTAGATTTTTTTTTTGCATTCTAATTGCCAGTAAGCGAATAACTCTGGTTTGGCTTCGTACTCTGCCAGTACCATGTTTTTTTCATCCATTTAGTTTTCCTAATAATGAGAAAAAACCGACAATTTAAAGGTAGCAGCGATTTCATGCTCTGCAGTAAAACGAGTTCATTTGCATGGTAAATTAACTGTTTCTCTAAATTCACAAGTTTCTGACCCAAATTGAGAGCATAAAAAGCAAACCCCTCAAGAGACCAGAACGTCTTCTCCATTCTTTAAATAAATTTCCTGTTCTTTAAAAAAAAAATGTTTCCCCTGCATGTTTATGTTTTTGTGCATGTGGGTATATATACATATTTTTCGACATAATTTTTTTCATGTTTTCAAGTGTGTTGCATCTATTTTTCATAGTTTCTTTTTTCATTTTGAAAAATGTTTGCATGACACTTGACTGTGTGCAAAAATGTTGTGCCACCTTTAGCGCGTGGCCAGTTAAACACTAACCTACTGTTAACACTGGAGGCCAATAAAATCATTGTCACAACCTGGTATTTTTGGGTTAATAACACCGTACACATTACAATTATACCTATTTGTCATGCCTCAGTGTGCAATATTGTCACGGACACAGACACTCTCATGCCATCATTGCTAGTCAGTGCCTTGGCATTGCAGTTTATTATTAATGGTAAATCATGCAGCACAAAACACTCCTACAGTCAGCACAGCCCAGTCACTGGTGCAATACAACAAATTCACAGGGTAAATGCCGTAGAAATTACACTTTAAGTGCAATTCTCCAGCAGGTTAAAAACACGTTTCACTGAAGTTGAAAGCATTTAGACTGAATGAGAGACCAATTTTGAAATTAAGTTCTTACTTATGTTGTGTACTACACTTATATGTGAAAATAGTATGTGTTTTTTGTTTGTCTATTTGTTTTTGAATTGAGCAGTACTGATCTTCCTTATGTACAATGGAGAAATGAGAGAGCACACACACATACACACACACATACGATTGTATCCATCCATTTTTGTGCCTGTACATTCTTTTCAATGGGAAAATCCCTAATCCCTATCACAACATGCTTAACCCCTACCCAGCCCTAACCTTAACCAAAAGTAGCCAAACAAAACGCAAGAGTTTTTATATTTTCAGTTTTTCTGGTATGTCAGCATAGGAGCCTGTCTCATGGTGCTTAGTTTGGGGGGCGGAGACCAAGCATAAAGTTGTCTTTGCTAGTTGTCATGTTAGAGGTGTATATATTGAGATGCAGGCATATATGCATTCATGATGTATGACGATGAGATTGGAAAGTTCACACAGCTCCGAAACGCTTCAGCATTGTGGTCCCTTCTCAGTCTCGGAGCAGATCTAGGCTGATCTGATTTTCTAATCTTAGTAAGAGAGGCGTATTAAGGAGCTGAAAGGTAGCGAGGTGCTTTAGCACACTGAGGCTACAAAGTAACAAAGGCATGGACTAGTTCTTTAGCTTTGCTTATGAATGAGAAAATTTGATTCTGATGCCGCAAATAATGTGACAACCAAAGTCTCAGTCAGTGACAGTGCTAAGATTTTTAAGGGGCATACATCTTTATTAATGGATACTTACACTGTTACAATAAGACTTTTATCACCAATAAATCTAGGATATCTGAATTAGTTTGCATCTGCTTGTTTATCTGTCATTTAATGGTTTGTTTGTTTATTCCAAAATACAGAAGAAGATTTTCTGAAAATCTTCTGCAGAACACAGCAATATGAATCAGCCCCAATTGCTGCTTGGGTAATGGTTTCAGATGGCGAGATTTCTTTGTGGGGAAACTATAGACCCAAACTCGTAACCCTGGGGAACAAGATATTTTATTCTACTGAATTTAGTAGCAAAAATGTCCAGGTCTCTGACAGATAGAATCTGAAGCATCAGAAAGCAGGTCTATCATGATCAACAGGATTACTGTGTACATTAAAGAGATACTCTACAGCAGCGATGGTGTCAAAAGTAACTCTTAGAGACAGAAGTGCAAGTACAAAGAGGTGCTATAATCCCACGATGGTGCTGTCCCAGTAACAAAACTATCTAGTGCAGTCTTAGCACCACAGAAGGAATAAATGACTGAGCAGCACATCTCAAAGATGCTATTTGAATTTGAAATGTGAAGCAAATTCATCCACTGTAAGTTCACTCAGAAGTTTTAACAAGAAGGAAACTAAAATGGGTCATTTTCTATTTTATTCGAGATTGAATTTGCAAGAACGATTATCAGGTTGAGGGACAAAACTGTCTCAGCTTAGCAATTTGGCTAAAGTCCTCCACAGATGTGCTGTAGAGAACTGATCAACTAAACTGTCAAGAGTCAGGCTGGGATTTATGAGTCAGACTTTTCAAAATTTAATTTTCAGAAACAGAAAATGGTTTAAGGAGTTAATACGCTCATTACCAAGAAATACAAGCAGCCCTCACTGACTACTATCTGATTTAGCCATATGTGCTGAAAGTAATTTCCAAAAATGTATTGTCTTCACTTCAGTTAGGAAAAATAATTGATAAAATAAAGTAACTCTGGAATATAGACAGCACTCCTGCAATTCATTATAGTGCCCTTCTGAGCGGAGCAGAAGACCCTTAGTTTTGTCATTTGTTTTCTCTTAGTTTTGGATGTCGTCATTTCTGATCAAAGCCTAATTGTCCTGTGTACCAGCGAGTCTGTTGTTCCAACAAGCAGCTTTTTCATCTTTGCTTTCATGCAGTGAAACGGAGCCATATAACCAAAATGGCTGTCAGGGGGCTGGCACTGCACATTATGGAAATGTCGACAATTATAGCTGTAACAATGTATTTATGAGATAAGCGATACCAAGTTATACTCACAAAACCCAACAGTAGAGGTGATAAGCCCCCAGCCGAGGTCGTGCCGTAAACAGGAGGGTCCAATCACGTTTCAGTTACATTTGGAAAATAGTCATTTCCCACCACTTTCTACCCACTGCTGTTTTGCAGCTTCAAAACAATCAAAATAAAATAAATTGGGATCACCAGAGTTACATTCCACGTGATAAAATTCATTTATAAAGCTGTGCGTCTAAGCCAGGTCCTGTATCATTGCCTGCCTCTTATAAACATACCCAAACAATAGGAAATTGGCCCTTGTTGGCCGGAATCATCGCCTTGTATCCGGGAAATGTCTGATCGCCTTGTGCTGTGTCTAGCCGAGTGAATTTTCCCTAGTGCTCAAAGCAGCAGAAAGAAATAATGGATCGAATTATCTGGAGAGCCTGATGGGCCTGGCTTTGATGGCTTTGATGCACCAACAGGTTAACTGGCTGGAGAGAAAACTGCACAGAGGAACAGGGCGTGATTTAAAGGTTGTTAGGTCCTAGGTGGTACCTTGCTTTTGTGCTCCGTGAATCAAGACATATTGAATTCCATTTGAATTAAGAAAAAAACGAAAGAAGTAAAAACAAATCTGGAAAAGATGTACTTGAGATAGACTTAGACAAAGGCATGAAGTTTCATGCGAAGTATTTATACTGTGTTACTCTATGTGTTATATGACATTTTCTGGTGAAATCAGTCAATAAAATGAGCCGAAGATGCACGAATGTTGCTCCTCTGATGCAAAAGTAGAGGAAGGGCTGTAGGAAGATCAGTGCAGCTTAGTGCCATGTTTGTTTATGCTGACAAATGACACGCGTGAAACTCTCCAGAAAATGTCAGGCTGCTGCGATAAATCGCGGCCACCTGCAAGATTAACACGAAGGCTCTTTGATTAGCATCCCTGTCACTGACCTCTGTGTCTTACCCCGCATGGAGAGAACGGCACTTGTCCAGACGGAGAGATTTAGTACTGGGAGGGACTGGGCCGCCCACTTCCATCTCCTGTCTAAGTGCCCAGTGAGGAACAACTCTCTCAAAGGTCTCACAGCGAGACATGTGTCCATGGGCTCCTGTGTTACGGTGATGAGAGAGAGTGGGACACCTGTCAGAGTCCCACTTTGAGAGTCCCCACTCCTCAAAACATCCCATTTTTGGTTCATTGATTTCAGCGTAGTGGATGAAGGACAACTGGAAGGAGGGGTGCTGACTAGGCTTGGTAATCCCCGCCATGCCTCAGATATTTATTGCCAGCAGAATCGAATAGTTTAGCAAAAAAAACTGTATAATGTACGATGGAATTAAAAGTAGATATTACCTGGGCCTGGTGCAGGTTTGACTAGGGGGGTGCGGGCGGCTTTGGGCGCTGTTGGCGGTAAATTTTGCTAACTGGGGCTAGAGGGTGGTGGAAAATTTGCCAACTGAATGGGAAGGAGTTGCGGCGGTAAAACATCTTGCAAATTTTGCCACCTGCTGAATAGTGCAGGAACATATTTCCAGGACATTGTGCATCATTCACGGGTGAGAGGGAGCTGCTGTCAATTTGCGGGAGACTCCTGGAGCTTCTGAGAGAGGTGGGATGTCTGCCATTGTCACCTGTGAACTTCTGAGAGACAAAAGCGGTCTTTGTCTCTTGAAGACATGTCTAGGAATTCCTTTCCAGGACAGAGGGTGTGACCTCTATGTAAGAGACTGATCGATTTTGGAAAGTAGGCAGTGACAATCTCAAAACTGGGATTGCAATATGAAAATCTGATGGAAAGAAGAAATAGGGAAATCAAGCCATGACACAAATAAATGCATAAATATGTATCAATATTCAGTAAAATAGACAAATTAAAACACTACAAAACTGTAAGATTTTAGCAAACGCATGTAAAGGTTACCACATCAGACTCTCGCACTGGAAACGGCAGGAATGGCGCACTGGCTACTGCAAGTAAGTCACTGCAGCCACTTTGTGCCATTTTCACTCCCCAGATTTATTTCTTGTCTGCAGCAGCACCTTCTGAGGCTCATAATTACATTTTTAGGAGTGGGAAGGTCGTGGGAGCCAGGCGACGCTCACACATTCACTGAAGGGCAGGACGGCGAAACGAAATGACCAGTACCTGAAGTGAGCCCTAAACCAGCAGCCTCTTCCCCCTCCCGCCTCTCATCTTATTTGCGTTTAGACACCAGGCTTCGGGGTCATATCTGCAGACGGGCGCTGAAATATGGTGAAAGAAGCTCACAATTCTGTCTGTAGCCGGGTAACAGGCCATAAGCCGGCCTCTGTATTTCAGCACGAAAGGCTAAACCAAGTATGTTGCGAGTTACCAAGTGAGAAAAATGTGAGTAATTTCCGGAGCACCTGACAACCAACAATCCCTTCCATGAATTATATTTCTTGCTGCAGCGGCGTTGCATAAATTCATGCGACCTCACATGAATAAACAATGCGGGCAAAAAAAAAAAAAATTCCAGGTCAAAATATGCTGAGTCTGAATTTGGTCGGTCAGTGCGAACAGGATTTACTGACGTCCTTTTTTCCCCCCCTCTCCGAATCGTAAACAAAGAAAACAAGAAATTTAATATTCCTGTTAAAGCAGCCACGATTTAGCGACGGCAGATGGAGGGTAATGATTGACCGGCACAAGATAAATGTGCAGTGTGCCTCATTTTTAATGGTCACTGTGGAATTTGAATAAACAGGTGCATTGACAAAGCCAAGCACGATTAAAGACGCATGCAGTAACTGCTGAAATGTTTTCAAAATGCCAAAGCATGCATGTGGACAAGCAGGAGAGCCATGGTAAAGTTAGTAAAGACATGTATGTACATTCTGCATTTATATTACAAAATAATGAATCAAATAACTGACAAAAAACTGTCTACTGGCAAACTAAAAGAAACGACAATACATGGTGTTATGATAGAATGTTGGGCCAGCAGAACATCTTCTGTTTCCCGTTGCAGAGATTCTAAATGTATACAGAACTCTATTGGATGAGATTCAACACAGTTTTCTCCATAGGAAATTCCATGATCGCTAATAGTGGTCTCACACGTTAGTCCTGATTCTTGTTCTGATCTGTTGAACGGGGAAGTCATGGCAACACGATTTACTTTGTTTGCAGACTCGCTCGGCGGCCGCCCGCCCGCCGCCTGCGATTGGGAGTGCTGCCATGCTGGAGGCTTCCACTCGCATTGGGCTGGAGATTCTCTGGCTTTGAATGAATGGCTTTGTGTTTATTGGTGTTCACTTACCCCTCCGAGGGGCTGAGTGAACCCAAAGCCACTGGAGCCTGTAGTACTCCATTGGTTTGTAGAACACCAGTAGTAGTCTAATTGTAAAGAATAGAGTGACGGATAATTCATTTGCCCTTATGACCTGTTTCTGAGTAGGCTTCTGTGTTCGCGCAACTCAGCCAAAGTATCCATATCTTTCAAGTTTTACTTGGACCTAGAAGCGAAGGCATTGCTTGACTACATCTTATATTTACGCTGTAAATAACACCAAGCTGTCCCTCTGATACGCTTCGCCAACCAAGTCATGGGTGACATGGCCGAGAAGTATACACTCCTGTGAAAGCAAGAAGGGCCAAACCCAAATTGCACAACATTACTGTATACTTTGGCTCAATTTTTTTTCGCAGGAGTGTATACTTTAGTCCACTTTGGCCCTTGTTTGATGTCTGTCCCTCAGACATTCATGCTCCTCAGGAAACACCAGCAAGTCTGTGAAGGTCCAACGAAACAGAACATCTTCTACACGATCCTTCCCATTAATTTCATAAATCACCCTAAGTATGACTGAATGAGTTAATAACTCAGGAACTCATGCTGTGCCTTTAATTAACAGGAATTGGAATTCAAAATTTAATTTACATAAAAATATTTCTAGGGAACTTTTTTACATTCAGTAAAGATGACCCATAATAGACGTAAATTATATTTGCTTTGCCGGGCAATACTTTAATAGCAAGTGTGTGCTTTGGAATCTGGCGTACTGTACATCATACCACAATCTTGAGGTTTTCTTTTGAAGGTAAACTCATATGATAAAAGAATTCATTTAAGCACTTTCCCGTTCGTATTTATAATTTTTGGCGAAGACACATGGTGTGTGATGGTTATGAGCTGAAAACGCAATAACCATTATTAAGAGTATATAGGGTAACTTAATCGTATTTTTTTGGTGTAACATCACAAATGAAGCGCATGACAGTTTATCTACAGCAGACATGACACGGCCCTTACTCGGTTATCAATTTTTAATCTTAAAAAAAGTAAAAAGTTACATCGGAAATTAGGCTGCCGGAATGATTGATCATTTCAAGTGATGAAAACTCTCCCCAGCACTGATGTAATTTGATTGATTTGTACTATAAAATAATTTCACATTTAGCCAATTACAGTTATGGTTTTGTATTTATCCAATCAGCCATGATCTTCTTCCACTGACAAAGGTATGGCATCCATACTAATGTATCAGCATAAATAAATAAATAGAATCTTTCCATTTTCTCTTTGGAACAAACTTGCCTTTAGCTACGAGGCTTAATCCAGATGGACATCACTGTTTATCTCACCATACCTGGTTATTTTTATTTTTTTTTTATTATTAAATGTTTACTTTTTATTAATGCCAAGTGAAAATGTGTCTGAAGAAGCGTCTATCGGTTTGACCGAAACGCAGTGCAGTTTTAAACGTCTAAATGTGGAGCGAGAAATTTGTATTTAACCTGTCCTAACTCACTAACGTGTTTTTTTCTTCTTCTTCTTCCTCCTTGCAGATTATTTGCTATCTCTGTGCCTAAAATGTCTGTCACTCCAAGGCGAGATTAGGGTTATCTGAGGTGCTCAGGTGTTGTACATTGGCCAACAGAGCAGCCTGCAGCAGGTAGACAATATTCCCCACATCTAAGCTGCTTACACTTCCCTCTTTGTCTCCATTATTCCTGTTTGAATAGGAAATTGCCTTCCGCGATCATTACACGTTGCTCTCTTGTTTTTTCCCGGCTTACAGTAATTGCTTTGGCAAAAGTTAAATAATCTTGTCATGCCAATAATGCCCGTTTGCATGAGCTAATTAATTCAGTCGCATAGGAAGTAGGGTGAGGGTAGGGTTAGGTGAAGGAGGGAAGAAAGGTGGGGGGAAAAACTGACAGAGGACAGAAAAGAAAAGAAGGAATAGATGGAAGTAGCCTTAGTATTGTATTTGGTATTGGGTATGTTTGTAGAGGATATTTCAAAATCAATAATTATAAATAGAAAATATAGACATTGATTAAAGAAAATGGCTTCCCATTGATGTTTGGCTCATCGAGCAGGTGGTCATGGTTTTGTGACGTTTACTTTAAACATAATGGTTTCAGGTCTGATGCGATTTCAGAAGGCAGAGACCGTCTCTGTCGTTTCATACGCAGCGTGGGTATCGACTTTCGCAATAACCCGTTATTTTCTGAGCTGCAATGTTGAGGAGAACAAGCCTCGGTGAAACCAGAAACATTATTTTTTCTTTTTTTACTTTTATTTCAACATGGAACCATATCAGGCTCCTGTCTGGGTCCCTCTGTTTAAAATGAGTTTTATAATGTGAATTAAATGTTAGGACCCTGCAGCCTTGGAGGAATAGCCAGTAAAATAATAACCGTGCATTTCTGACCCCGGGTTCAGCTGCATGGGGTCTTGCAGTGAGAGAAATGACATGGAAGAGGTGGAGCGGTATCTTCATTTGGGTAGACGGGGTGTGTGTGTGTGTCTTTGTGTGTGTGTGTTTGTGTGTGTGCGCGTGTGGTTGTAAACATTCGGTGATGACGGGGTATGGGATGCAGATAGACATGCAGCGGAAATTCCACTTGATGGTTTTGTGTAACCATTTCAGAAATATCCAATATCAACAGCGACCAGTCACTCCAGTACACACGCTGATTATCTTTTCCATCAAACAGAGCTGCGAGGCTACAGTTATACACATTTGAAGATTGATCCCGTCCTTTCTGGTGAGAAAGCAGGGAGGCGCGATGCAGCGGTTATTAAATTTAATGCTTTTTGTGCAACGCCCCACTTTTTAAAGGAACTCGGGAACTTTGACAGAGCGACAGGGCTGTCACTCCTGCCCTGCATTTCAACTCTTCACATGTGACCACATGTCTTTTTTAATATTAGATCCATACCGGCCAGTCTAATTAATTTCCGTCTGTCTGTTTTTAATAATCGCCGCCAGTTGAAGGCTGTCGTAATTATGAGTCAATCCCGAGAAGCCTGGGATGGCGGGGGGGTGGGGGTGGTGGATTCATCTCCGGCGGGGGTGGCGATTCATCACAGGGCACGAGTTCGGTCAGTAAGGCATGCAGTCATTTTATGAATAGTGCCCAGGAGCCAGTGTACCAGGAAAGTTAGATGTATATATATAAAACACTGAAAGGACATTCTTTCTGGAGCTGGACCATGATTTATGAAGGAAGTTTGCACTGACTTATTTAGAAGATGCTTTTATTCAGAGTGATGAACAGTTGAGAAAGAGGGGTTCAGTCAGACTCCAGGGCAAGTGGGGCTAAGGGCTAATGGTGACATCATTCTGCTGACCAGGGGTATGAATCATTGACCTTCTGAACACAGGTACAGAGTCCTAACCTACAGGGGCACAGACTGCCCCCATGGGCAAGTTCTCCTATTGCATTTCTTATGTTCTTAAGTTAATAACACTGGATGGGAAGGAGCCATCATCTCAGTTAGGTTAATGGGATGCAGACAGGGGCGCAGTAGATGCCTCCAGTGAAAGCAGAGGTAGGACTCTGACTGATTCTGCAAGGTTATATTCAGCTTCAGTCAAAATGCATGGCCATGCAAATGTATAGTGCTATACAGATGTGATATTTTTATAAAAGGTTATTCAAACAAAATAATAAACAAAATTTTAAAACATTTATTACGTGCTCCCATCTGCCCATCCATATCCAGGCTGTTTTTCCTTCTGATGAAAATTTATTACATTAATTGCATGTGTACAAATATAAATTTTAGTCTCACATAATCGTTAAAATGTCTTAATTAAACATGCTTAATGTAGTCTGAATACTGCTATTTGATGCAATATTGAATACCAGCCAATTGTATTACATTATAAGTTTGCATGCATTTGATTGCAATTAAACTAAAAGTAGTGCTTAGGATAGAGATCACAGGAAGTTTTAGAGCCTTGGTAGAAGTTAATGATGCTTCTGCTACGTTCTGCGATAATTATCCTTTGCGTATCTTTTCCTTGTGGTTACAACATTGACACAAGCATTAATAAAATATTTTGGTATCTTCAGCAGCGGTTTCTGCTGCTGAGGAAATGGGAAACAGAAAACGGGGCTGTTAGTTTGGCCCAAAGCACTGAATCATCTCACCCTGGACAGGAAACAGCGAGCAATGAGGCTCTGAGCAGGGAGGTCTGTCATGAGCTACAGAAAAGACTGGCAGGCTGGCCGGAGCAAAGGGGCCCTCGCTTATCAGCATCCTCAGGAAACATGAGTCGGGCAAGCCTTCGGAGCACAGCGGGGGGGCAGGGGGCTGCTGCATCGTGACAGAAAAAAGATACTTCTCTCTGAAACCTTTCATGGAGAAAATACCAGGCACTGAACTTGGCGATACGATGCCAGATCATTAAAGAGCTTAATTAGTGATGAAGTTGCTAAAAGTAAGAGCTGCTCCAAGCTTTTCACGCACCAAAGGAAATGCCGGCTATCTCACTTCGAACTTCACTGTCTGAATTATTTATCCTAAAATTCATACTGTAGCAATACAGAGTATAAAATTAAATTTTTAAAAGGCCATTAGTGAATTAAATGGGAAATAATTTTGATTATGAAAGCTTGGTGATCAACACTGTGGCCTCACACCATCAAGACTGTGCGTTTGATTCCGTACATGTGTGTGTGTGTGTGTCTGTAAATTACATTGTGAGGACCAAATGCCCTACAATGTGATACAGATATTTCGACTTTGTGGGGACCGTTTTATAAAATTATGTGACTGCAATCAAGAACCTAAAAAATGTCAATGTATTTTGTTTGGTTACTTACGGTTAAGGTTCGGGCTGGGTAGGGGTTAGGGGTGTCATTGTTGGGATTAGGGTTTTGCCTATAGGAATGAATGGACAGTCCCCACAAACATATGAGTGCAGGTGTGTGTGTGTGTGTGTGTGTGTAAAACCTGAAATTTCCTTACGTTTGGGGACAGCATTGGGCAATGATGGCTTAATGGTTAGAGATGCGTACTTGTAATTGAAAGATTGTATGTTCAAATCCCCGACCAGCAAGGCACCACTGAGGTACCCTGAGCAAGGTACCGCCCCCAAGCACTGCTCCCTGGGTGCTGAATTAGCTGCCCCCTGCCGTGTCACATATGGGGTAAATGCAGAGGATACATTTTGTTGTGGTTTGTGAAGAATGACAATTAATTGCAAAAATAAATTTTTCCGGTCCCCATTTCAATTACCTCAATTTTTAAAAAATCTGTGAGTGCAATCAAAAAAGAGATAATATCTTCTCGGAAGCTCAGGATATTTTGATGCAGTTGGAGTAAATATACATAGGACAGTTTATTAGCTACGCCTGCTTATTAACGCAAACTGCCTGCTTTCCCAAACAGAGAGTCATATGGCTGCAACTGAATGCATGCAGAAACCAGACAGAGTCCAGTGGGTCACCTAGTGTTTGGCTCAGCATCAGAATAGCTAAGATGTGTTGAACCTAGTGTGATTGTTGCTTCCAGACGTGGTGGTCTCAGCATCTCAGAAAGACCCACCACCCAGGAATTTTCACACACAGTAGCATCTGGGGTTTACAGAGGGTGATGCTGTAAACAGAACAATATTCAGTCAGTGGTAGCTCTGTGGGCGAAGACATCCAGTTAATGAGAGGTCAGAGGAGAACGGGCAGACTTGTTAAATCTAACAGGAAGGTCACAAGTGCAAAAAATAACGGCTCAGTACAATAGCGGAGAAAGTCAATAATAGAAATAATAATAATATTTTATTCCTCCTCATGGAGATATTTGGTAGTTTTTGCATATACCATCTGGCTCTCTATGACACACATGACTATAATTCTCAAGATGTCTAACCTTGAAGTGCTTCTGAAGGCAAACGTGGGCCGTAACAAGTACTACAGTAACTGCTGTAGGTGTCCCTAATAAAGTGGCCGCTTAGCGCAGCGCAGCTTCTCCGAGTCTCCAACGAGGTATATTTTTTTTAGAACATTCAATGACATTTTCGAGCATGGCTTCTCATAAATAACACCTGAAAAATGTGAGCCTAAGCACAAAGTTACACCTTTGTTTTCTGGTAAGCTCGCAGAGGAAAAGAACAAGGAAACCAGACGTCTTACAAAAACTGGCTCCGTTCCCCGGGGAATAGCACCTGTTGGGGTTCATGATGATGCAGCAGAGTTGAAAAGGGGCCTCGCCGAGGGTAGCCGGAGAAAGAGGCGGAAATTGTGGCAGTAATACAGGGAGCACATAAGAAAAATCTATAAGTATCCGTCTCCTGTCTGGTTATGCTTTTCTTTTCTGACTTGCTTTCCATTCCATACGACATTTCACTCTTCCATGTCTGGTATTTTTAAGCCAATTACTAAGTATTTATTTCATCCGCATTGCAAATTCTTTTTATTTAAGATTTATGTTGTTTTCTTTAGTACTTCCAAGAAAAGCATGCAATATAAACTTGAAATAATATTAATGTAGCAAATAGTTTTAAATAAGGCAGAGAAATCGAAGGGATTACAGCAAACTGTTTGTCAAAAGGGGCCGGCGTCAACCCTGCACATGCTGTAGTGTCTTCGGGAATCAGCCAATCACGATGGCGGCTGTCTGAACCACGCTACAAAGTTCAGCCACTGCAATGGGGAGAACAGTCGGCTTTCCTGGGGGGGCATTGTGGAGCAGAAGGAGAGGGACTAAACCTGAGATATCAGGGCTTTGGAAGGGCAAATCAGGAGACTTCATATGGGGAAATGAGCCAATGAAGTGGCCCACCGCTGCCAGATCTTCTCTGGAGGTACTGTAATCGCCCTCTCTCCACAGCCCTGCAGCCTCAGAAGGTGCCTGTTAAATCAGGAGTTCCCAAAGTCTGAGGTGTGGGATGACTTGCAATGGGAAAATATTCCTATTTAACTGCAACACAACCAGTCGATTCCGGTCGGTGAGATTTGCCGAGAGGAACCTCCCCGCACCACCAACCTATTCGGCCAAATCATCAAATGTACTAAGGGGGTAACCAACCAGCTCCCAGTCGGCAAAATCTGACCCCCTCCCCAGTTGGCCATATGGGGGTCGTGAGTCCCTGGCACTGTAATTTTAGGGTTTGTGGGCGGATAAACTTGAGAAGCCATGCGTTAAAGCGTTTGATGACGAAGCGTAACGAAGCTCATTAATCACAGCCCTATGTCATACACCAGAGTGTGAGTAGGGCACCGGAAGAGGAGTGTGGGTCATGCGTGAAACTGCAAACTTGCCCCCCACCCCCCCCGGACACGTGGGCGCCTGCCTTCCGCGCCTGCTACTGGCAGGGCTTCATTGAGGAGTGCCGCTCAGCCGCTAATGAGGTCCCTGCAGGCAAGACCCTGCCAACAGACTGGGATTTTCCTGCTCCACTTGTTGCCGGAGCCATGAACCTCCGCTGAGCTACGAGAGCTGAGTGAAAAGCAGCGGGCTGTGGGCCCCCTTGAGCCTGTGGCACACTCTCATCTCACTATTTCCATTTTCCAGCAGACCTCCGTAATGCGAATGAGGAAGTGATGTCACTCCCTTCTTCGAAAGTCAACGATGGTCAAGACAAAAAACATAAATTCAGTATAATATATACCATCTATCTATTATGCTGCTTATCCAGGACAGGATCACAGTGGGTCTGGAGTTCATTTCTGGAAGCAAAGGGCACCGGACGGGATGCCAGCTCATCGCAGGATATGTGCTCTCAATCAAGTACAACCTCTAGGCTGTTGGCAGCAAAACCTGCGAGGGGAGGCGTGTTCTCCAGCGATATCCACTGAGGCACCATACTAGCACCGATACAAAATATTCTGCAATGTAAATATGAAACTCAATTCTGGAGTTATACAGGAGAAATGTGTGAAATGATAGTTAAGGAAGAGAGAGTAGGGCAGCCTTGGGAAAACAGCAGACACATAATTATCCATGCTGCACAGAAACCTTTTAAGGACGCCACAATTGCGAACAGTTACGGATGAACAAAAGCCAAATTCGAGCAAAATGTTCATGCAAACATGTCTGAACCAAGTGAATGCAAAGCTGAAACTTTAAAGTCCACCAATGCAGAACCATACATATTCCATTCTCCATCATTCCTGCTCAGCGCTGTCAACATACCACGGAGGATTTATGTGTTTTGAGTGAGGCAGCTTCCCTCATTTTTATTGGTTTTGCCAGCGAGAATCAAGAAGCGAGGTCCATTTCGGGTGCCATGCCGTGGAGTGTGCCAGACAAATGCAAATTCCTGAAATTCGCCTACCCAAAAATTAAAAAAAAAAAAATTTTAAAACACCAACACAAAATATCCAGAAACACAATTCAGTGAGAGGAAATGCGTGAAAAAGTCTTCTGAGAAATTCCCGCAGATGCCCGTTGTCCTGCAGGAGCGATGCCATCATTTCTTAAGTAAATAAGCCTCTGATAAATGAACACAAGCAAATCTGTGCGGATACATTTCTGCCCTAATAATGAAACCACTGGCCAGGCTGGATCATGACTTGATTATTGATGTTGAGATGGGTGAGAAGGTGAAGCCGGTCTCCTGTCTGTATGTCTGCTGCATGCCATCATCTCTCCTTCTCGGTTTCTATCACTCAGCAACTTCCGGACAATTGATTGTTTCAAAATGACCACTGCTCATTAGGAAAACAATTTCAGTGCAGACAAACTTTTAAAAAAAACTTTTTAAAAGGCTTTTTTTTAAAAAAAAAAAAAAAAAAAAAAAAAAAAGAAGAAGAAGAATTCTTGTTAAATTTTGTCCAGCAGGACAGTTTTTTTTTGTTCAATTATGAATGAAATTTTATCTGGGCTCTGGGTTCTCATGGGAGAATTATTTGTGTAACAATAAACTTCTTTGTTCTCTTCTTTCAGTAATCCGAACTTCTTTAATACTGCACATCCATCCATCCATCCATCCATCCATCCATTTTCCAAACCGCTTATCCTTACTGGGTCGTGGGGGGTCCGGAGCCTATC
>JAODJX010000042.1:9566033-9583994 GCA_026776945.1 Isichthys henryi
TATTAACCATTTGTCAGCTTTAATTCGGGGTAATTTGTACAGCACTTCTCCAGTCATTTGCTGGGGCTTGGGTTTGGGGTGGGGGGCACAAAACCCCCCCCCCCCCCCCCCCCCGTAGCCGACAGCGCTTGATAAGGCAGTCCATCTCCTTACGGCCCTCTGGATGTGTGATCCTTTCTCCCTCCAAGCCCCCTCCTCCCCCAAACCCCGGAGAATGCATGGTGACTGGCAGTCTCACCTTCACTCGCACCCCCACCCATAAATCGGACCCTAACTGATGTGGCTGATGGATATCCTGGGCCCCCTGGCTGCCCGTACCCCCCCTCCCATTCGCTGTAAATTGACTCTCCACAGGGTCTGCTCTGTCCCCAGCAATATTTTATTATCTGCAAACGGATGTCGGGGTGGGAGAAAACGAGAGGAGTAGAGAGACGTCGAAATGGGGACATGAGGAAGTAAAATAAAAAAGAAAATCATTCAGGCTTCCCGAGCCCTGGCCTTAGCGGCTGAAGGTTTACATCTCGGCGCTTTTTAACAAATAGCGACATTCACATGCAACGAGTGCGTTATGGAAACCCAGAGATTGTGGGTTCAAGGCACAGGAGAGGTGCTTCAACCTTGTCTTTTTAAATCCCTCTGAAGAATAACCTGTACGATGCTTATTAATGCTTAACAATCCTGTCATAGCATGTGATTTTCAATAAATCCAAATTTAGCTGACTGATATGTATTTGAAACCCAGACATGCATTCGGTGCCCATAACTTTCACATGAAAGCCAGAACATGATCTTGATGGCAGGAGCTATAGTGAGAGGACAGTGTTTCAGGAAGTGGATGGTTTAGCGATGTGCTATTTTTAAGACAGATTTGAAGGTGGTGATGTCCTGTCACCAGCCACACAGGGACGAGCCGCAGGTCTTGCAGACTCCCACTCGGCCGTGGGTTTGTAAGCACCGCACCTAATATAATCCGGGCCCAGCCGCGCAAGTGCCCTGCGTGTGAGGAGGGGGTTTTTGTGGGCAGCTGCAGGCAGTAAAAAGCATCAGTCAACGTTGTGGGAGATGGGGGTCCTACGGGACAATGGGCCGAGGGTGAGACCTGCCGGAATCAGGAAGACGAGGCAGGAAGAGGCGAGAGGTAAAGTGCTCTGTGGAGGAATGACAAGTGCGGGGGCAGTAAATGAGGGACAGCGGGTTACACGTCTCCCAGAGGAAGCAGTCTGGCAGGTGACATGGACGCGACAAGACACCTGCTTCCCACCACTTTCTGAAACGACCTGAGTTCTTGAGACATTAAGTGTCATCCAGACCACAGTAGCGTGATGCTTAGTATAGAAGCCACTGCTGTGGCTGTACATATATGTGGCTGGCATGTTCTGCCCGTTTCTCTCCTCAGACACATGTTAAGGTGAACGCGAGTTTCAGGACCACCCATAGCTGTGAATGGTGTGACTGCCGCTGATTGGCTGGTGCCTCCTGCGGGCCTATAGACCCCCCTCCCCCCCAGACCTTGCACAGGACAAGCCGGATAAGAACATGGATGGATGGAAAGTCATATAGCCTGCCTTTTCTTTTTTTTAATACTTCGAAGATGTTATGTCAGATATGTTAAACTTTGTAAACTTACATTACACACAATGCTGCATGAACAATTAAATATACATTTTTCACAACTTAATATATTATTGGTAATGGCATAGAAGAGAGTTTGATATTGGGAGGGGCACAACTTAATTATTTAAATAAAAAGTTATATTTCAGTTCCTATACCTATGATTATACAGTAAGTGTTAACTGTTTTGTTTTGCTTTTTAATAAATTTGGTTTGAGTTATGTACTTGTCATAAACTTCGTACGTGTTAAAAAAGAATGGTACTATGCTCGAAGTTGAATTAAAGAAGTACAAAGACTAGTTATTGTGGGCTCCAGTAAGCCCAGTTTCATCATCTTCCAGGCAGGCTGCTTTATGTTGTCACGTAGTGCCACTACACACCACACAGGGGCGCCACTGAGCACAATGGCGTTAGAGTACTCTGATGGGAAGCTTGGCTGAGGGTTGTGCCACCAGAACAGGGCAACAGATTTCCTGGTTGTTCGTGCTCCTTTTCATAGCCTCTCGCTCACGACGTGCCAGCATTTTCAAGTTCATTAACGAACCTATTTCCATTCCGTTCCTTCCTCAAGGCAGCCGCTTACTAGGCCTACAAAACCAGTCACCCACAAGAGGTTACAACCACCCAGCCAAGAGCAGACACCCCCACCTCAGGGCCAAACGCCCCAGAAGGAGTACCGTCCTGACCCAGCGAATATGGCAGCACTTAAAGATAAACTGAGAAGCTGAGAAAACTTTGATGTTACGGTCATTTTGGACAGAGTGGGGTCTTTGACAAAACCTAAGAGGCCTGGCCATCCAGTCACCCTCTGCTTCAAACACTGAATTAAATAATTCCCTGTCCTGTGAGTCTGCTCATGTCTAATAAGTATTCTGACAAATTCTGACAAAAAATGTCCACAGTTTACACAGAAGCCTCCCTTTCTGATGGATAATTAGCTACAGCGTTGTACATACCTTCATGAATCTATATATAAAACTCCATTTTAATTATTTATTGATGCTTGCCTATTAACTTATTTTGCACTTAGCCATAACACATCACCTTTTTCTTATGGTTTACTATTATTATTATTATTATTGTTGTTGTTTTGCTGTTGTTGTTAATAATAATAATAATAATAATAATCCATCCATCCATCCATCCATTTTCCAAACCGCTTATCCTACTGGGTCGCGGGGGTCCGGAGCCTATCCCAGAAGCAATGGGCACGAGGCAGGGAACAACCCAGGATGGGGGGCCAGCCCATCGCAGGGCACACTCACACACCATTCACTCACACTAATAATAATAATAATATTAATAATAACGGAAATGTTCTTCACTGGATGTATCTTGGAATGCTTAAGCCATTGTCAGCAATGGTTTAGGACAGATTGCACATCTGGCAAGTGAGTTATTTATACTTATTAATTAGTTTCTTTCCAGACTTTTTTTGTTTTCATAGTGACCTACATAGCTTACAGCCATATCTATTTCTACACCTGGATGTTTACTTACTAGAGTATTTCAGGGTTAGAGTGCTTCACATTAGCAGAATCAAGCAGATAATTTGGTTTATGAAATTCTTATTGACTAAAGATGTTTTTAAATGCCAACATCATATCATTGTAATATTGTGATCCTTTTCCCTGAACACACACTTACACACAATCACACACTAAGCAAATTTCCCATACACGCTTAAAGAAACCCTCAACTGAGATTAACTGACAAAATAAGATTTATGAACAAATATGTCTTTGTGCGTGTACACATGGTGGGGAGGTATACGGAGTTTTCATTGGTTATAGGTATATGACGACATTTATTTATTATTTATTGCTGCAGCCTAATTCTATACACCTAATTATTCTTATTGTTTACGCCTGTAACTGCAGCCCGAAGCTGGCGTTATGACAGACTTATGCTTTATGTTACTCTCATCCGCACACATAAAGGCGAAAATCCCGAGCGAATCCCAGAATCCAATAAATGGGATGAATCACTGGATTTATTTCTTTCGGGATGCATCCGGACCGTATGTAACATTTACGGGGGCGTTTATCTGGTTGATCACTGCGATGGTGAAGTTTGGCGACGTGGCAGAGTGGCGCGCGCCGTCATTGTGTAGAGGAAGTGCGCTGAGCGGCTAATTGCAGGTTCGGTGGCACGCGGCGCGTCGTGCCTCGTGCTGCAGTTACACCGATGAGTTTACAGTAAGTTCCTGGGAAGAAAATCTCCTCATGTAATGAGCCTGATACCCAGCTATGAGACTAATATAAATTAATTGCACCACTGAGTTAATTACTACGCCGCTGATATAAAAGTGGGACATTATTATTATTATTATTACAGTATTCTTACTATTACTATTATTATTGTTGTTGTTGTCGTTATTATAAGTATTAGAATAACAATTATTGTTGATGGTATATTAAACAAACAGACAGTTCAAAGCCAGGGAAATGTGATTAGAACAAGCTAAAAAATATTAAATAAAGCAAACTGGGGGACCTACTGGGCAGACTGAAGACCCACAGTCCCCTCGATATCCCATGCAGAGATGGATATTTTATATTTATTTGTTTTAATGCAGAAAATAAATCAGTTCTTCAGAAACACATAAAATAATAATAGAATCTATTGTAATCTCGAAGAATCGGGTTCCCTTGTCGTTCTTGATATCATTCTAAATCCAGATGTAATTAACATTTCATATTATGCAATACGCATCAGCTCTGACCTCCTCCTGCGAGAGAAATCTTGGGAACATCAATACAATTTTATTGTCTCCTGCACACAGTAAACATAATTCATTGGCTTGCAGCTTGGTTGCCTGTGTTTAAAGATAATTTATTAAAATGATCATACGGCTTATTTGCTAGAGCATTAATATTTTTTATTAAACGGGTCTCATTACAACGCCCATGATACTCATAAATTGAGAAAAAAAAATAATCTTGATAATTTGTGAAAGTTCTTCAGTTTAATTGAATACATATTTCAAACTCGTTAATCTATCCCAGCCAGTAAGTCCTTCAAGTAACAGGATTCTGCTGTTTTTTCCCCCTCAATAGTATAAATTTATTACACCTGTGACAATCTGAGTGATGCATTCATTTTTAATGAATACAATAGTGTGTCATAGTGTGGAGTTCACAGAATGAGAGAATTAGCGATTACTTTATATCTTTTGTAGGCAACATTCACTCTATTTCTACTCTTCGATACGTTTTTTTTAAAAGAGTAAGATCAGACCTGCGCCTAACTTGCCAGAGAAAAGTTGTGTGATGCCTGTCGCCATGGTAACAATATTTTCATCTCGCTACTTTCTCTTCTCTTTTCAATAAACTTCAAAGACAATCTCTTTGGACACTTGAAGAAAATGGGAATTCTCAGAAAGTCTCTTGTTCTTAGTTTGGCAGGGTGCATGTTTTGGAGTTAAGATATTTGATTTTAATTTCAGTTTCTAAAGCCAGCAATTTCTCCTGCACAACACATACACACTCACCTGCATAAACATAAACACACAAACACACAATTTTAGGTATAATTGTGTTTATGACAATTTCCCATAATCCTCTGATTTTAATCAAATTAACCATTCATTACACCAAATCACCAAATATCAAGACAGAAGTTTCAGCAGCCTCTCCAAAATGATTTTTTTTCCTCTCTCTTTTCATTTTTATGTCTTGCTTATGGTGATAGATGTTAGTAATGCCAGGTTTGTTTCAGATAACATAAAGCTGTCCATCCATGCATATACATAGACAGTTACATACCAAGTATAGGAAATTCGTTGAAAGCATATAAGGCCTGCAAAGGTATCATTCCTACCTCGAAGAATTTTGCTGAAGTGGAAGTGTCACACATGGTATTAGATTTGAGTGCAAGACCCAAACGGGATAAGATGACTAATGTCCGATGCTGCTACAACTCCATGTATTCCAAGACGCGTCCAGCATATTCTGCTTAAGGGGTGACTAAGCATGGCAAAGGGGCATCAAACAAATGCTTCCTTCAAGTGACAGAATGGTCTTGGAATAGCTTTTGCTGACCCCTGCCTTTCCCGGTTTTCTGTCCTGCCAAGTTTTGCGGGCTAACAGCCAGGCTTCACTTTACTGTGTCACTGCTCTCAGCGGCCAAGCTATGAGCTGACACAAAGAATGAAAACGACCACCACCGATCCCTCAAGCCATCAATGGGTCTTACTGGGGGCTGGGGCCGGGCTGGCCGACAGTTCTGTAGGAAGACTGAGGACGTGGGATCCAATGTTTCATCTCCATAGAAGCATCTCTGTTGAGTCCGTCTGCCCTCTGGACTCTCCCATCCAAAGCAAGTATGTTGGATGAGATATCATTTGTCAGCTGGACACAGATGATGAAATATGACCATCCTGAGGGGACGGGAGCAGGTCCCAAAGCAGTTAGGGCAGTCAACCTCTGTATTATAGCATAAAAACAGTAAGCGTGACATATACACCCAAGTGTAAGAATCAAAATTCAGTGAAATACACTTGGGCAATGGTAAGTGAACATCCCTGTCGCAGTAGCAGCTGCCTAAATGGCCTTTGAGATGAGAAAGTGAAATGCCTGACAGTATTATACACAGCTGGTCTGGTCCACCGATGCCCCAGACATTCCGTCAATGGGCCACTTTGGAAAAAATTCCAGAAATATGCTGTAGGGTCAATGCAGCAATGCAAGCCTATCAGACTGAAGGAAAATGCAGTGAGGATGGGATGTAACCAGTGTGCAGGGTAACAACAGAAATAATCAAACAAATAAATAAATATGAATGGACAGAGTTTTGGAAAATAAATGACAAAATTACTAAATGGTTCAATTTCTCCCCGCCTTGGGCCCATAGCTGCCGGGATGGACTCCGGATCCCCCGCGACATTCAATAGGACAAGCGGTTGCAGAAAATGGAGCGATGGATGTATAGATGGATGGATGGACGGAAGGGTTCAAATTTTTTTCACAAGACTTCTGCAGCAAATATCACATCGCATGATTTTCCAGTGAAGTTAATTATAACATGATGAACATGATCTGAATATATACAGAGGCATGGCTTGTATGAACAAAAAACTGGCAGGCAAATTTTTGGTGATTTTACATGACAGAACCTGCTGCTTTGTGTAGTACTTCCATTTGTCTGAAGTGTTACTTGAGCAATTATTGTAATCAGTCTAATTAATGATGTCAAAACTGGTTGACTGAGTTGAGAATGAAGGTGGGATTGAATTGATCTCTCTGCCAAGATGGAAAGAGGAAAGTCTACCACTTTTAATATGAATTTCCAGTAAATATCCTACTGTATTCCCCTCTATTAGTTCAAACTGGAGATATTTTGTGATCCCAGAGAATAGGAATTAAAAAAAATTATCCTCATACTTCATCCTAAACACAGACATGAAGTCCACTCAGTTGTACTGTAAGAACAAATAAAAGTTGACGTCTTGGTTAAGGCATTTCTGATTTCAATAAACCAAGCAAACTATTGGGGCCATTTCAATATTTCACAGGGGAGATGTTTATATATGCTGGGGGCAAACATTCAACCATATGCTAAACTGATAGTCTTTAGCACCCAGCTCTCATGTCCTGATAAAAAATGCTGAGGATTTTGTGATAAAAGTGAAAAAATGGAAGCCGTCTCCAATAGAGAATCAGTGTACAATACGGCGGTTTGATTAAACCAGACGAGATGGAATTAGGTTTGACTGGACTTTCTGCTCATTGTCCTTTCATTAATTCCCTGTTTCCAACAATTCTACTTTTAATTGAATTTAAAGCAATAGACTGAAACCCACATCTTCAGTGGAGTTCCCTCTACTCCAGTATTTCCCAACCCGATCCTTGGGGACCCCTAGACAGTCCTTGTTTTCGTTCCCTCCCGGGCTCCCGGTAAGAGCAAAAACGTGGACTATCTGGCGGGGAGCTGTGAGGGAGCAAAAAATGTAGATTGCTGGGGATTCCTGAAGACCGGATTTGGAAACCCTGCTCCCCAAATCTCCCAATTTGACCTTCCAGTCATTGCTACTTAATTAGGATAACGTGCCATATATGAAGCTCATTCCTCTTTAATTGCATGTTGTCTTTGCATTATTCACAATGTATCTGCTACCCGGGGCCGGAGCGTTTGGCTGTGGGGTGGCATGGCTGAGAATACCTTATATCCACACCTCATTAATTATTCAAAACAGGAAGCCAGACTCCTAAATCAATTATGGCCCTGTGTGGTAAAGCACTTGTCCTCTGCGTGTGCTGTGTGTATGTGCGTGCCTGTCCTTTTTTTTTTACTCTGTAATTAGTTGACTGGCCCAAGGTGCGCTGATTTAGGCTGGGGGGGAAAGATAAAGGCTAATAGAAAAGCCTGATAGAGATTGATGGGTCAAGGCTGCAATCAAGCAGCAGTCAGAATACAATTGTCTCTTTTACCCCTGAACTTCTGACTGTGGCAAAATGCAACGATTCCTGCCCCGTAAAGAAGCGCACTATCAACCCCTGTAATCGGTGGCTAGTAATTTCCCCATATTGGGCCGTTAGATCATATCGGAAACTTGAAGTAGGTAGTTCAGGTCCAGAGAAAAATAGCTTAGACCAAGTTTTTGTTTCAAGCGACCAGTTGAGGACTCTGTGACTGTGACTCTTTGTGCTGAACTGGTTGCTTGAAACAAAACCTTGGTTTGGACTTTTACTCTCTGGACCTGAACTTTGCACCTCTGTCCGAGAGGCGCTCGCTTCAAAGTAAAAAATCCTACATTAAGGGTGTTATTACACTCGGTCCGTTTCAGCCCTCACAATGAACTCAGAACTATTAGTCAGCACGCTTTGCTCATATGTGACCATTCCAGACAAACTTCAACTTCTCGGGAGATTCTCGGTTTGCTTCAAGTCTGCATTGCGATTCGCTTAACCTGTGCATTGTGAACACAAAGCATTCCCAGGTTCGCCTCACCTTTTTCCACTCTATCCTACAGAATACCATCCTGGCGCTCTGGGCTTGCCATAGGCAGATCACGTGCTCCTAGTGAAAGCTTCCCATAGTTCAAAGCAGTAAAGATCTGTGAGCTCCAGAGGAATTGTAGTGTGAACAAAGAGAACTGAGGCCCCATCAGAACTGAAGTGAACCATAAAAAGAACTGAATCCTCTTTCAAATGAACACACAATGTGAACACAATGAGAACCGAGTCACTTTTCTGTTGGTCCGCTTTTTGCTTCACTTTAATGGAACTGAGTTTGGTTTGTTTATAATGGGTTATATGTGAAAACACCATATTTGGACTGCATTTCTGGGTCGTCATGATCCCACTATGTACACTTTAACTTAAATATCAGGTTGCTTCTGACTCTATGCTGGATTAGCAGTATAAATGTGGAGGATGGCATCCTTGAGCTCACATTTACAAATGAAATCGGCAGCTTGTTTTCTCAGTGGGTTTGCCATTGAGTGCTGGAGAAAGACTTCCATCCAACCACTCTTTAATGGTTTTTGCTGGCCCTTCTGGGCATATAGAAGCTTTTTCCAGTATAGATTTCATATAAATGATCCCTGTGAAATAAAGTAGCCAATCTCTGGGCAATATGAAGTCATTTAACTTAACATTGGAAAGTTTTGTGTGCTTTATACCTGTTCTGTTCCTGTGTTGGTTCACAGTGGAAAGAGTGTACTTTCCTAAATAATGCATCAACGCATTTTGTAACAAGTCGCTCGGGATAACAACACCTGCCAAACAAAAATAATTAGCTGTGATTCACCTTGGTCCTTCCATCACTAAAACAATGGCCTGCTCGTTAATCTGTATGTGAATAACGGCGCCAACAGGCAGTTCATTATCTCCCCCGATGTGATCCTTATAATTGGAACTGGCTGTACCAACCTGTAACATCTCTGACTTGCCGTACGGACAGGGCTTGTTGCAGGCAGACATAGCAGAGAACGTCACTGCATCAGGCATGTGAACCTACTTCTCGTCCAGGTTCTGTGTAGAACATCTCTTTCGATAAATGTCAAACCCATTGCTTTTAAACATACTGGAAGCTGAACTCCAGTGTGGTTTTTGCAGTTTTTACCAATTTGATGAGTATTTCACTATAAAATTAATTAGCTCCGCTCTAAATTAATTAAGATATGTTTACCTTAACATTCGACAGACTTCAGAATGTACCTGCATAACAGTGTATTGAGACCTCAGAGGAATGCAATATTCCCTTACATCAGTATATATCCTCAAGGTTCCAGAGTGAAATTTTTGTTTAATTAGCATATTTCGACACATCTTCTCAAAAAAGGAGGCACTGATAATTAAAGGAATTGCAATTAAGAAAAATCAGGAAGCTGAAAAGTGCTGGAAATAAACTGCACACTGCACACATCAAAAAAAGATTTACTTTTTAAACATTGTAGCTCTCCTGTCTTTCTAAATATACATTTAATGTTTGTATTTTGTAATTATTGTCAAATTAGCGTGAGCATTCTTCTGACTAAGGAGCATCTTGTGAACGTTAATGTCTGTGTTTATTAGAAAACGTTATGTTTTATAAGCATTGCAGGTAAAGACGTCATTTAAGGTATGCGCACATTCCTTAGAAAATTAAACTGCATACAGTATTTGGTTGGTCGTGGTCTCCTGGGATGACTTCCAAAGGATATTGTGTGTGGAAATGTAGATATCCCCTTTTTCAGAAGCAGAATTTAAGATAATTACATCTCCATATTTGAATGTATTAGGATGTATTTCATGGATAGAGATTCCCTTTTTTTTCTTCTGGAAGAGTAATTTAATATATTTCCCAATAAGTATCAACCTGACTATCAGCGAAAGACATTTTCAGGCTCTGCGGAGGGTAATGAGAGATTCCAATCTCCCCATTCCACATATGGGGGGGATCATGAGGCATTAGCTGTCTCCCAGGACGCTGATCCCACTCCGGGGGTGCCAGCATGTGACTCCAATCCCCCACCGGCGACAGCATGGGTATCTGCAGACAGCTGCCAGCTGAGGGGCCAGACGCAGGGCTAGGAGCGAGCAGGGCGCAGCGCCCACCGGGCGGAAAGAGGCAGAGTCACTGTCCCGGGGCAGCAGTGACAAACCACCGTATGAGTGTGGAGAGAAGCCAAAATGGTGGAGAGCCAAGGAGCAGCATCCATAGGGAGAGTTGGAGGGCGGCGGAGGCCAACAGGGACAGAGCCAGTGTCCTGAGGGAAACAGCAGATGCTGCTTTCAGAGGAAGCCCACCTCCTGCCTAGGAGCAAGTTAAGGCCGTCTGACTCGTCATAAAGCAGAGGCAATTCTGTGGGGTCATCGCATGGGTCACCGAAGGCCTTGTCGTTACCCGCAAGGAAGGTGCTGACGCCCAGCTTGCACCGTTTGCTTCTTTCAGCTCCCTTCAGAGGTTCATTCCCATGCTAAAAGCTTCTGTCCATGTACATTCTGCATCACTAACCAATGTGTCATTGTGTCACGGGACAACAGAGGGCGCTCTGATGGCCCCAGAATTGACTCATAAACGGCCCAGTCACCCATACCTGTGCGGCACCTGTCACCAAATCTCTCTGAACAACATTCAGAGTCCAACTTTCTGCTTTTCAGTATTGCATGGGAAGCACACTAGAAAGTAAGTAATAAAATTATATGCCGTTTATAAGCAATAACATGCAGCTATATCATTGTGTTTTCCTACATATTCCATAGTTTCCATTTGTCAAAACAGGATCACAAGTGGCTCGTCCCCAGAATCACAGGCCAGGGACACACCCTTGATAGGATGCCAGTCCATGACAGATCACACATACTGTGGACACTTCATAATCACATCACCCAGCTAACTGCAGGGAATCCAGGAATGTCCAAGCACCCTCAGGGCAGAATGTCCCCCCTCCCAGCTGTTGAAATATAAAGCAACAAAGCTAATCACTGAGTCAACCTGCCCAGAGCTGCAGTCAGGCTCGCCTGTTTTAACTGGTTTTACGAGTTCACTGCACCCTTTTAGTCACGATTCTGATACTTTTCCCATGTTAGCGATCCTCTCATAACAAACATTCAAGAAATCACAATAATAATAAGGCATAACTCATGGAAGTAGGAAAGAAAATGTTTAAGAAAGGCATGGTATTTATGCAGAAAGCCTAGTCAAAAATCTTTTAAATTGTGAGCAAATGCCACCCTAGAAGTGTAATACTTCTAGTATCTGCTATCTGTGGGTCCTCTTTGCAAGTGCAAACGTTTCTGTGTGATGTTAAACCAACATGGAAGCTTCATTTTTCTAACAGCAATGGAAATTAAAGGAAAGCAAATGTGAGGATGTCTGATATTTGTCAGAATAGCAATGGCGTAAATGAGGACAAAGGGCACTGCATCTCGTCTTCTCTTTATAAGAGTCACAGTGACGTGGATATTAAAAGTCAGGGTCCATTTCATGTTGTCTCTTTGAAAGGGTCTCTATTTGGGGGGTGGCACCAAACCATGAAGTGTTACAGTATTTATTTACTTATTTATTTACTCAGGTTCCTTATACTTTTAGAAATTTGATTATCAATTAAATTATATATATATATATATATATATATATATATATATATATATATATATTACTATCAGTGACACAAAGCAGACAGTGGGAGTGCTATGAATTATTTAACTTTTTGTGTTGCATTATTAAATGAGATACTTGCATTACATGCAGATGTAATAAATACTTGATGCACCAAACAGTTCTGAGTTTTAATTAAGATGCCGATGCCTAAGTAATACTGTCGCCTCACGCCTCCAGGAGTGCCAGTGTGAACCCCACATTCCATTTTCTCCCTGCATTTGTGCCGGTGTCCTGCCATTCTGCAGGACATTTACCCATGGTGCACTGCATGTGTGGCCTGTGATGTGGCCTGTCTCCCGCCTTGTGCACTGTGCATCCTGGGAAGGGTAACCTTCACTGGATAAGTGGCTACAAGACGAATGGAATAATTCTAACAATCGCCAAGTAAAACCAGGAAGAAAATGGTAAATGGTTTGTAAATCTGATAGGTATTTTATTAATGGCCTTTTTTATTGTCTGTTTTTTTGTCAGATATGTCAAAGAGGCCAAAACACCAAGAAAAGCCTACAAAGCCTGACTGTTCAAGGCTAATTGGAGAATCGCTGTACGTTCGGGGTCTTACTTTGAGGTGAAACTCCCAGCTGATAAGTACGTCCAGCTTTGATGTTGTGAAGTACTTTACAAAATTGTTTAAGATGTAATAGTAACAATACAATAAAATAACTGTATCAACAATAAGAAGATAAAACACCCTGACATGCCCTAGGCGGGAACAGGATATGGGAAAACAGCTTGATTTCATCATGCCAGCTTCCATTTGTCTGCTATAAATGCATGATTTGCATTACGATAAAAATCACATCATGTGCATTCCGCTATGTCAACGACAGCCTGAAATACTGTCCACACATACAGCAGATGGGGGATTATGGGAAGGGGACGTCCTTGGAAGCTGAAGGGTTTCGCCTCGCTGATGTCAGTGATCAGCTGTTATAAATTCAATTTTATTTCACGTTGATCCAAAACTTACGACGCGTAGCAATTCGAGGCACCAGAAAACCATAAATAGTGTATTGGTGGAATCACAAGATCGGGCAAAAAAATGAAACCCGTTCGGACAGAGCGAGTGCTGATAAATCACTCACTTCGGGGAGGATTCACACGTCAGCGATCCGTGAGGATCCCGTCAACGTGGTCGGTGATGTGAGCATGTAGAAAGTCTGCTTAAAACAGAATCCGAGGATCAACAGAGGACGTGCCATTAAGGACGGGGCCCTGGCACCACGTAAAAGCTGATTGGCCCCCTGGAGTGTCGCTCCCAATGTCTCAATCATTCAAAATACATCATTGGTTAATCATAAGGTAGGCCTTTTTATATGAATTATAGCCCCTGTCATACCCCTCCACCTTAAAAAAATCCAAGAATTGCCCTTACAGCTGAAAGAAGTATTTCCCAAATTAAGTCTATAAAATGTGCTGTTAATTGTAAATATTACAGACAGAACTTACAGTATCAGCACCCCTGGCCCATGCCTCACACTTCGCCCCCCACCTCCCACACACTGATGCTCACGTCGCCCTCGACTGTGTCCCACACGGACCAGCGGAGGTGAAGGCAGGCTGGGGT
Source organism: Isichthys henryi (assembly GCA_026776945.1). Classification (NCBI taxonomy): domain Eukaryota; kingdom Metazoa; phylum Chordata; class Actinopteri; order Osteoglossiformes; family Mormyridae; genus Isichthys; species Isichthys henryi. The sequence goes on from JAODJX010000042.1 coordinate 9,579,804, forward strand.
GGAATTACCCAGACCCCTCTCAGTGGCAAAACGTGTTCTGGCCTGATTCCATCAGCCGTACAGTATGTGCGCTATATATTTTCTAATAAATCCTAACCAATGCTGTGATGCTGTTTTTCCCAACATGTTTTTTGCAAGGAAATTTTTACAGTGCCCTCCGAATAACCTCCATATTTAAACAAATGAATCATTTCAAAAAAAGTCCGTCTTTGTTTCTCAATGGGAAACTCATCCTACAAAACTACAGTATAGATTTTAACGACTTTAACAAACAAGCAGAAAAAGAAGTCGGCTTTGGTGGCCCATTTGTCATGAGACACGTAAATGTCATTTTAATAGAGCGGAGGCTCGTCACTTAAGCTTTTTCTCCTTCAGCATTTATAGGTGCAGATGATGAATTATAGCTCTGTAAGTCCTTCTTCATCAGAGCCATCTCTGCTCAGGGATCAACGAGGCCACCCTGCACGTGCCTGTAATTTACCTCTATAGGTTATGATCTCATTAATTTCCAGTGAGGTGTCCTTTTAATCCCATAAACAGAAGGAAAGAATGCCGTGACAGAGGTTACTGTCAATCCATCTGCCACTGAGAAGATTCAGCTTGAGACTTTCCATTGAAATTTTCATATTAATGTTTCAGGCACTGCAGAAATATAGATCAGTGCTCAGTTCAGTGTTCCCTACTCTTGCGGGTCTGGAAGATAGACTGGCCTGACCTTGCTGTTAAGGAGCACTGACATTTAGAATAATGAACACAGGTCCCTTGCTCCCATCCCGGAATGCTGTCTGCTCCCAGTCATAGGAAGCCACCTCAGAGAACCATTAACTTGCCAGCTTGATGAATTGGGATTCTAGCACTGAATCATGGGTGTGACGCTGGCGTAAACTGGAGCCTTAGAGACACCATCTCAAAGCAGGAAAGGAAGGTGACGTTCCAACAGTCTGGTGAGATAATTATAGTAAACACCAATGCACATGAGCACATGGAATGGCTGACCAAAAACATGTAGACACAGGAAGGAGCCATGTGTAGAGACTGATGGTCAAGGTCTTCCTCAGTGAGGTGCCTTGGGAAGACAGACAAAGTAGCCACACTAAGGTACTTGGCAAGAGTTACTTTGTGTTTAAGTCATTTTGTTCTTCTTTGTTTGGCATGTCTCCTCCCAAGTTGACAGGGAGAATGCCTTCATATGTGTAGGATGTCGTAGTGATATCTTGTAGGATGACTGGTTCTCAGACTGGTCCACAAAGTCTGATGTTGAATGCATGTTTTCTTACTACGATGAATTATTTGGCTGCTTCTAATATAATGTGCACAGTTTCTGACTTCAACAATATTTAAAACCTGATCACAAGTTCAGCCTCTTGAGGAATTTTGTCTCCGGAGCATAATTAGGACTGGAAAGTGGCATTTTGTCAATATACACTGATATATGTCAATATAGAGTTAACACTTTAAAAAACCATAACAGTGGCTTTGGGGCTGGCTCAGTAAGTCCCACACTTCCACTCTGTGTGTGTGGATGTTTCCCATGTTCTCTCCATGTTCTCCTCATCTTCTCCCCATCTTTCTCCATGTTCCATGGGTGCCCTCCAGGAGCACCAGTTTCCACCCACAGTCACGAATTCAAAGATTCAAAAGGATTATTGCCATTTGTACAAGTACAATGAAATGTTTGTTTGCGTACCTCCCTGCAGGCTTGAACGACATGTAAAGATGAAGAACACTACATAGCAATAATGGAATAGTGAACAATACCATACAATATCCATCCATTTTCTGTACCCACTTGTCCTGTGCGGGGTTGCCGAGCCTATCCCAAAAGCTACTGGTGCAAGGCGGGGAGTTAACCACGGAACTGGGCACTAACCAATCACACAGTGCACACACAGACACACACACACACAGACACACACAAACCATTCACACCGACGGGGAATTTAGCATGTTTTTATGTATGAGGAGAAAGCAGATGAAATCTCATGATGACACGGGGAAAATATGCAAACTCCAATCAATATACATACAATATACATTATATATACAATATGGAGGGGGGGGGAGGGGGTCATGGGTGTGGAGTGCATTTTCTCCCTGTGTCATCTTGGGGTTTTCCCTCACAGTCCAAAAACGTATCTGCATGTCCTGCGATGAGTCGGTGCCCCATCCTGCATTATTCATCGTCTTGCTCCCATATCTTCCAGTATTGGCTCGAGACCTCCAGTGACCCTGAATAGGACAAACAGGTACAGGAAATGGATGGGTGGACATACAGTAACGTACTGTAGAAGTACGACAAGGTGCTGAGGTTTCAAGGGGGGAGTGATGAATAACTAACTGGTGATTGGCATCATACTGGGAGTTATCAGCACATACTCAGCTGGGAAACACTTCACATGAAGCTGTCATCTGTAATGCATTATACTACATATGGACAAAAGTATGGGGACACCTGGCCATTACAGCTAGAGGAACTTTTATGACGTCCCATTATGAATCCACAGGCTTCAGTATGGAGTTGGTCCCCACTGTGCAGCTATAACAGCTGCCAGTCTTCTGGGAAGGCCTTCCACAAGAATTTGGAGTGTGTCTGTGGGAATTTTTGTGTTGCTTGAGTATTTGCGAGGTCAGATACTGATGTTGGATGTGAAGGCCTGGCTCTCAGTCTCTGTTCTAGTTCATCCCAAAGGTGTTGGATGGGGTTGAAGTCAGGGCTCTGTGTGGGCCAGTCAAGTTCTTCCACGACAAACTCACCCAACCGTGTCTTTACGGATCTTGCTTTGTGCTCTGGGGCGCAGTCAGAACAGAAAATGTCCTTCCCAGACTGTTCCCACAAAGTTGGAAGCATAGAATTCTCCAAAATGTCCTGGCATGCTGGCTTCACTGGAACTAAGGGGCCCAGCCCAACCCTTAAAAAATCTTAACCCTAAAGTGCCTGCCCCCCCCCAATCCCAACTATTTTTACAGTTGGAACAATGTAGTCAGGCAGGCAACGTTTTCCTGGCATCGGTCAAACCCACTCGGTCTATGCCCCATGCTCCAGGTGACCAGAACTGCTTGATGCCTCTTTACGTTCCCGGAATGTTCTTATTGGGTTCTTGCTTTGTTAGAAGTTGTTCTGTAGCTCCTGCCCCAATCCCACTTACACTCATACCTGGACAGGCACTGCAAGCTCAGCTTAGCTGCTCTTATGTCAAGTTGACAGAATGAATGTTTACAATGTGTTATTTTGCCTCAGTTGTATGTCACTTTGGACAAAAGCATCTGTTAAATATGTTAAAAGTACAAATCAGAATACAGAAATGCGAGACTTTGATTGGAATGAGATTGCCAGCATGGCACACGTTGGACACTGATATTGTGTTCAATACTGGGAAATATTATTTTATTCTTTTTTCTTCCTTTGCACTTTCTCTATGTCTGAATAATCCAGGCCCAAAGCCAGGTTGTGGGGGATTTAATACCCCTCGCCTGGTTTGTCACTGCTTATAAACTTCACGCAAGGCTCCCTTTGTCTCTGCAAAGTTGTCTGATGTGAGAGGTGCATTGAGAAGCCTGCACATATGTGATAACACTTCCCAGAGTAAAGGGAACCTTCCAGGGTCTGATGCCAGCAGGCGTGCGATGGTATCGTCTCGCTTATTCAAACACGACGGTGCTGCACATGCCAGGCATCATTTTGCCCGGCCGACCGACATCGCCGACCTCCCAAGATGCATCTGGCTGATGCATTAGGCAAGGGCCGGGTCCACGGAAAGCAGGGGGGGGGCCGCTGGTTTGCTGCAGCGCTGGGTGTGTTTGGCCACAAGTGCTCCCGGAATAATCCTCCTAACTCTCTGAGGAGGTAAGGTCAGCTCGAACAGATATACTCTCACAAAGAAAAGGTTAAAGTCTACACACACAAACACCACACACACACACACACACACACACACGCAAACATACACACACACACACACACCACAAACACACACATACACGCACATGTAGGATATACCTATCCTTTTGGGGCCCACTCATTCACTTCTATGGGAAAAATGCTAACGCTAACTATGACAACCTTAACCCCCACCCTGCCCGAACCAAAACCAGCAGTGACCAAGAAAAATACAAGAGTTTTTGCATTTTTAGTTTTTTCATTGCAGTCACAGATTTTTATAAAATAGAGTTTTCCCTTATGGGGACCAGGAA
>JAODJX010000042.1:9588961-9600071 GCA_026776945.1 Isichthys henryi
CCAGGCGGAGACTCGAACCTGGGTCCCAGAGGTGTGAGGCAACAGTGCTAACCACTGCACCACCATGCCGCCCCGGCTATCAAATTAATGAAGATATTTAGATTTTGACTTATGAGTATTGAGTTATGAGTCCATTTAAAAGACCTCGTCTTAGTCGGTGAGTGCTTCTTGTGTGAGCGTTTATACCGCAATGGACTGTGATCCTGTCCAGAGTTTCCCCAAACTTTCAACCTATGCTTCCTGAGTCACACTCCAGCCTCATCGTGACTCCACACTCGAAAAGCAGTTATGGAGAACGAGTGAATTGCAACATATTCTCTGCATCTGTAAACGCATTTATTTTATTTCAGTACAAAGGATAATGACAAAGGATAATGGCCAATAGATGGATGGCATGCATGGTGCTCATCATTATTGTGGAGAAGACAGTGAAGGGCAATATAATCCCATTGGTACAAATTGCAGATCCCATTCCTTTAATCATCTTTAATCATCTGTTGATTAGTTAGAATTTATCCATTTGCTCGTGCTGCAATTTACAAAAATTTTAGATGTCACCCTTGGTCAATATTATAGACACGGGCTGGTATTACCATCTTTTTTTTTGCTTCAGGTCCACTTAAGCACTTAATCATTACATTAACAGGAGTCCCCTAGTCTGAGGCTCCTCCTGTAGTGGCTGCAGCGTCGCCCTGCCACGATAAATCATGGCGTTTGGCTTCACAAAGACAAGATGCTGCCTAGTTCCAATCAAGCCGCCTATTTATAACTTCATATTTTAGGTTTATTCTTCCAGGAAGCTTCTGCGTTGATGAATCAGCTCTTAAATTCCTAATGCAGATCATTTTTTTCTGTTTAATTACTTAAAAAATTGGAAAAGGTGCAATGTGACATCAAGCCCTGCAGCTCACTACTGTGTGACGGGAAGCGCGAGTCCATGTTTTCTCATTTAGAAGACTGTGGCCCTTCAGGAACCGTTGACAGACTGAGGGGGCTGTGCAGCTGCCAGGCCAGGTCCAGTTCTTTCATATCTAGAAGGTTCCGCCAGAGGCCTGTAAAGCACACAGGGCACAGGGGTGGGGCACACTCTGGATGGGGCGCATGTCCATCACAGTTCCCATCTACCCTCATATATAGAGGGTCTAATTACTTAACTGCATGCACTGGGATTGTACCAGAGACTCCCACACAGCACTGGGAGAACGTGCCAACTCGACCTACACAGAGGATCCGTGAGGTTTGTGCCCCAGTCCATGGCCACTAATCACTGAGCTACCGTGCCAACTCCCCGTAATCTAATTTCCATTTCTTTTTGCAAAATGTTGACTACAATTTAACATAATTAACATTCATAGAAATTGCCCTCATCCAGGGGAATAGCCAAAGTCACCCTGTTATGTTGAAGTGGCCATGCAGGTAACAGGTAGGCGGGCATTACTTCCCCACTGACATGAGGATTTTGATCGAACCCCCTACTCTGTCCTTGTGGGTTTTGTGTCTCACCTTCAAAGACACTGTGTTCCACCGAATTGCTGACTAATATGTAGTGTGTGTGTGTGTGTGTGTGTGTGTGTGTGCGTGTGTTTGAGTTAGCTTGCCTGTATGTGTGTGTGTGCAAAGGACTTCTTTTATTATCCAAGGTGTACACTGACTTACATTTACATTTATTTACCTGATGGCTCAGCGGGCAGGGCTGTGAGCTCCGGACTAGATGGTCAGATGTTTGCTTTCTGAAGCATTCCAGGTATGCAGAGTCTGCCTGTTCACCTGTCTTCCAGGATTCCAGCTTCCTCCTCTCATCCACAACTATGAGGTTTAGGGTAATTGGTGTAAAGCATGTGCAACATCATTAGGACTGAATTTCTAAGGACGCACAAATAGACAGGAACAAAGTGAGAGGAAATCAGCCAATCAGGGTGAAGTGAGGAGGTCAGGGCAGAATTACAGTGTACAGTTTTCAGTCCATTCATGATAAACAGGAGCAAGGCTTTGGTCCTGGTGCTCAGGGGAGACTCGCTCCATCACAGAAGGGCCAAGGTCAAAAAAGAGAGAGCTTTTTGATTTTCAACCTTTCAGCCCTGGCATTGCCAGATGACCTGATACAGAGGCAGGCAGTAAACCTGAAAGGGCCTGGAGTTTAATGACATCTTGTCGATAACGTGCTTCTCTTCCCTTGTCTGGCTTGTCTGTACCTGTGGCGAGCTCTTGAATCTGACAAGAACTACAAACAACAGCATGGAGAGGGGGTGGCGGGGAGACCAGTGATGGTGTTTTGAGTTAGCTGGGGAGGTCTGACTAGCCGGAAGCCCAGTTAGCTGCAAGTTGACCCAATCTATAGATAAACTTGGATTGACAGCGCAGTAAGACACAGGCAGAGCAGGATATCGTGTGGCGTGGATCTGGAGGACCAGGTTAGACCCACTGCGTGATGAATGAAGGCAGTGCTCTCGCCAAGCACAGCGACGAGGTTTTTGACCGTTTTTGATGCTACTGTTCAATTGTTTAGTGTGTGGGTGGTGAAGTGACAGACTGGCTGAGCACACCCAGGATAAAGAGCTGGAGGTGACAGCCATCCATGTCACCCAGATATGTAAAAAGCTTGAAGGAAAGCCTTAATACCTGGTCTCATCTTATATCATAGTATACTGCACATTATGTGGTTGGATTTTTAAGTAACACTGATATTCTGGCCTCCACCCGAGAGTCAGGTTGAGCTGCGGTTTCTGACTGTTTCAGCTCGTAATGCATGTTGTTGCATTTTGTACATGTGATGGAATTTCGAAACCGTCACTGCGAAACCTGCAAGGTCGGCAAGTTCTACACTATATGCAAGATTGCCGGGCTTTACCGCAGTGCGTGCTGAAGCAATTCTTTAATACCATAGTATACCATCATTTTAAATACATTTTAATCAAATATTATAATATTGAATACTGTAAAGTAACACTGATGAAAAGCAACCGAAAAATGAATGCACAGTTGACCATCGTGCTCCATACATTGACCACTCGGCCGTGTTATGAAATCATTTATTCCACTGCTATGGCTTCTATTATACTCTTCGTTTTACAATTTGAATTACAGTGTAAATTATTTTTTATTAAATTATACTCATCTAATCATGGGCTGATTGTTCCATGTTCTATTGAAATTATTCACCTCATCAACAAACAGAGCGCAATTGTTTAGAAAAAAAAATTATTTCAGTATGTCACAAAGATGCGGCGTGGTTCTTTGAGGGCGGTTGAGCACCCTTTGAAATTGGTTTCTCTAATCGGATTACGCCTGGTGGAAGGAAGACTCTTGACCACTTAAAAGCGCAAATCAGGTTGCATCCTGCATATATAAAGCGAATGGGTGATTTGGTCACTGGTGCATTCATGAAAAAAAAATTGTGATAGAATAAGGAGTTCACAGTATTTTGCATAGACAACAAACACAGGCCAGAAATGAACAGAGGCGATTAAAGGGAACGGATATTATGAGGATGGCTCCAGAAAAGGTCCTGTGCATGTTATGTGTGCTCAGTTTATCTGAGTTGGATTGAGAAAGGCACTGAAAACTGAAGGAGTTGAATAAGATAGGCGAGCTCATTGTAGGACACACCATGATTTGGATTTCCATTGAGTGGCCTTTTTATTTCCCATTACAAAACGCTGGCCTCAAGACTACAAAGGGGATTCTAGCCGCACGAGACTTTAAAATGTTTGGCCGAGACACAAGACAGAGCGGATAGCGTCACGTGTCAGACTGCAGAAGCCCCAGTTGCCAAAGGAAGAATGTCTCGTTCCCGGTGTAGGACACTATTTACTCTTAAATGGAGCATTCATCTGGCTCACATGCTCCCCTGGTGCTGGTTCTGCTGCCTAAGCTGTCATTACCAGGACAAATGTTTTGTACCCTTGGTATTATATAGGGCTGTAGGAACCTCAGGTGCAATTCTAAAAAGGGCAAATGATGATGGAAAGAACAGCAACGACAAAAAAAGATCCTTTGAAACTGAACAAATACCCAAACATGAACGTGCGTGCATGCACACGTGTGTGTCTGTGTCTGTGTGTGCATTTGTGTGTGTTTGTCTGTGTGTCTGTGTCAGTGCGTGCATATATATGGGAATTATTTTAAGGGGCAATTCTTTGACCCTTAAGGGGACTCAGACTCCAAAAAGTAGGGAGCGAATTCGCTTAATGGATTAAGAAAAATAATTATTCAGGGGGGCAGAGACTAAAAAATATGGCCTGTGGTTTACAGTAATGCTCTAATTCTCCAGTTACCATCCATAAAACATATATATTTGTGTTTTTTATATTATTTTATTTAGTTATTACTTCTGTGTATTATGGGAATGACCTAAAAGGTGACATCAGGTATCTTCATGATGAAACTGTGAGCAAGCTGGTGCACATCATCTTGCGAGACAAGCGAGCCAGTCGTAGGTATGCATCTTCTTCTTGCATCATCAAAGACCATGACTCCGCCTCTCTCCCTCTGTTCTCGTACCAAAGTCCGGCACATGTGTCCGATTTCAGTGTGACAAGTCCTCCATCGGATTCTTCGCTGCACTTTCTAAGTAACTGGAGATCAGGGAAGCGGCAGGGGGTGGCAGGCGGTGGGTCGGCATTGCAATGAGTCGCCGTATTTACAGTATACTCACCGTCCCACACAAGATGCCCCCCCCCCGCATTCCCTCCACGAGTGTGTCTGGCGAGATGTCCGAGAGTCCATTCCACAGCTTGGCGACACCACAGGTGGTCAGGACACAGACATCTCAACGGCAAATGGAGGCCAAGGTCCCGATTACATGAAGCTGGCGCAGTCTGCGGAATGACACGTTAAACAAGCCAACAAACCAACAAACTGAAAGTGCCGTGGATTTTCAATCCCACTATGAACTACAAATTGAAATCTACAAATCTATTGTAAAAATATAAAGTCCTGTTTTTTTTTTTTAAAGCAATATTACTATATTCTTATTCAGTATTTTCCACAAAGAGTTACATTGGTTGCCCTCCAACAATCCCAGAGTTTAGAAAATTCCACATGAAATATAAATCATAGGCCTTGTATAAACATAATAAAATCAAAAAAACAATTAAATATACATGAATTGGAAACCACCACTTTACAAGGTCTTCTGTGCCCTTCTGTGCTGATAAAGGTAAAATTTGATATGCCAAATTTACAATCCCGCGGCAATAAAATGAATCAAATCACAAGCTGTACCCTAGTATTTCCGTGCAGCCAAGAAATCTCTATTTTTCATCTTAAACTTTACCAAGTAATGTTTTGGTAACACTTTATTTGAAGCTGCCATGATACCTTCATAATGCATTATAACGGTCAGTACAGGAATTTATAAAGCATTGCAGCGCCTTCTATTGACAGGCATAAGGCATTATAGTGTTGATTATATTACTTCATTATATTAGCTCCGATGAAGCTCTCATCCTTAATGCACTATAGATGTCTTCATAATGCATTATATTTCTCGGTATAAACACTAAAGAAGCTATCTACTGCATTATGAAGATATCTATAGTATATTATAGATGAAAGCTTCATAAAGCATTTATAATGCATAATAAATAAGGCTATAACGTGATACCTTTTTATAAATTTTTCAGCCATGCTTATAATTCTTTATGACTGCATTATAATGTGTTATGATTGCGTACTTAGACTCTTATAGACGTGGCATCATAGAAAGTTTTAACACTATTTCTTTTTTGCCACTGTTCATGTTAGATAACTATAGTAATAAATAATTCTTAAAGAGTAGCTTAAAATGATAACATATTTCAGTGTCCAAACATAATTTCAGATTGGCCAGAATCAAAGTGATTGAGTCTGATTATTTCCATTATTTCAGTGATTCGTGGGAAATGCTAATTGTCTTGACATATTAAATATGTATAATGCAATAATAATATTTGTTCTTCAGCTGATGCTTGTAGTTTCTTAGCAGGCTAGGTGCGTATTTTTTTTCCTGTTTATAAGAACAACAACACACAGTTTTAAAATATGTGGTATGCTTTTTTTTTAAAAAAAAAAAAAATTCAAAAACGATTGCTTGTTGTAGGTACAATATAACGAACCAATCCATAAATATTAATACAGACATGCTTTAATAAAGAAAGGCGAATTGATGTCAATATGAAGGCCTATCTGATTTTAGTGAGAGCCCGAGGCAACAGAAATTTAATATATGTTCTGAGTTAATATTTATAGCTCAGTAAACACGAATCCACTTACAAAATCAAAAAGAAAATGCAAAAATATCATTTAGTTCTAATTAACTGTTCTGCCGCTAAGTATCTCATGGATATAGTTTCATAACAGAATGGGCAGAACTGAAATTTCAGAAGTCAGGGTCGGTGTAATTACCGTGTATGTCAGTCGTAGGGGGGTTAAATCAGCATTTGATTGACGGTGTACTATAACCCCACCCATTACTAAATGTAACCGCTGGGCTCATCCCTAAAACCATTTCAGTTTTATTTTTTAATCAATCGCCATCTCTTCCCCAAACCGCCCTGTGCTCATCGCATCAGGATGTGTCGCATCAGCTGACACGTTCTTGGAAAATTTGTCCGGAATCTGCTAAGACAGCAACCTGAAACGTTGTCTGCTTATTGCCAGTGAAATTAGCCCATTTTTGTATTCTGAGAAGGGTGGGAGATGTTTCCCTGGAGCAGCTGTTTCTGTCTCGTCTCCGTCTTGATGGAATCCATCAGGTTTCATCCAGAATGCAAAACGCTCATTCAGACTGAGTACCCACCCCCCATCCCGAACCATTTCTGCTTCATGCTGTGGTACTTGAATGGGGATATTTGTTCCTGTGACATTTATGCTGCTATAAGGCAGAGGTCACAGATGAACTATGTCATGTGTGTGTCCCCCCCTCCCCACCCCACGTCATGACAGATGGCTGAGACGGTATGGAGAAGAAATGGCAAGAGATGGTACTGTTTGTGAACTGTGAAAACATCTCATAGGTCCATTTATAGAGGATGCTAAAAATATGTAGGAGAGGTATGGACCTCTTACCCAGGGTTAAAGTGGGTTAGATCTTCCCTTCAAAGAATTCCATACCACATAAAAATGAATGATGAGTCAACTTTAATTTTCTTCTGAAACAGAAGAGCCATCTTCTTTTCTCAGAGGACAAAGCATTTCTTTTGGGTCTCCTTAAACGAGCATTACCTCTTCATGAAGCATACTAAAAAGCTCTCCGTGGAACACTGTGCATGTCATTTTCCGTATAATGAATCTGAGATGATAATTGGTTCATGTACTGTATAATATGTATTAACTGTTTTATGGGTCTTTGAATGGAGCTTGATGCTACATAGGGTGGGAGTCAAGCAACAGTGTCTCAGATTCTCTTCAATCAGGGAATCTAAGGCAAAAGAGTTTAGAACAATATATCATGTGTATGTAAAATGTCAAGTAGTATATCAAAGCGTAATGCAAAGAGCTAGTGGAAAATTCCCCTAAAGGAATACATATTTTTATGCAGCACACCACCTCTCAATACTTAATCAAAAGCGAGGAGAAAATAAGACTGACTCGGGCCATCAAAGCCATTTTAATGTGGTACACGGTGCTTTATATCGAGCTGCATTCTACAGTATACTCACTAACAGAACGGGTCGGGCCTCTCAGTGACTAGTCCAGAATATATTTTTTTCTTCAAACCGAATCACAACATTCCGATTACACGGTCAGTTTACCTGTATTCACTGTTTATCGACTCAGAAGCAGCTGTCTTGTCGCTGTCTTGCTGGGAACGTCCCATGACTAACTAAAGCGACATAGACACTGAGGAGCTAAGCCAGAGGCTTCATTACTTAATTGAAACACTTTAAATCATAAAAAGTTCTTTCCACACATCTACTGCAGCAACATTCCTGACTTTTTTTTTGTTTTAAATAAGAATAATACTGTACATCATTTACCTTGTATAAGCATAATGAAATCAATGACAATTAAGTATGAACGAACTGGAAGGCAGTGCTTTGCAAACTCAATGTGATGTCAGGTGGGTGAAGTATGAGACATGCTGAACACGAGAGGAAAAAACTCCTTTATTTACTCGATGAACCAAATGTAAACTAAACCAGTTAGCACTGAACTTAATTGCTCAATTAAAGCAATTCAAATCATAAGATTACTTTTCTCCCATTTGCCTCATTCTTTTCACCTTTTTTAAAAAAATACTGTACAGTTCTAAAACTATTATATATAATGATGATTGCCAATGTCGCTTGGCATGGTCTGTGCCTTCGCTTTATAGCATATTGCAGACTCAGTAAATCACGTTTTCTGCCACCAGCTAGTCACGCCTGGATTCGTTCCCTATATAACAGGACTAAGGAATATTAAGGTAAGCTGCTGCAATAAAAGAGACATTGTGGTAGGAATGGATGTATCACAGCTGTTTGTCATTTGCAGTTCTGCCCTTTCCAAAACCTCACTAGATATACAGTTCTGTTCTGTAGCTATTTAAGCTTGTGCCTGCCTTCCTGTTCATGATTGTTCTGTCTGGCTGTTTATGGTTATGCTTCTTGCAATGGTACACAAATATGAAAATATGTTTTGGTGCAAAGGAGGTAGGAATGATGGATAGATCGTAGATCTCCTTTGAACAACTCTGTTGTTCTCTGCAGGATCTCAGGGACTTGCCGGTGATTGGGTGCTCAGCTAAGTAATCCTCAACCTCCCCCTGCCTTTCCCAGGGAGGTGTATCCTTGCAATCTTTTCATCTTCCAGGCCATCTACAAAGACATATGGAAAATGATATCCGAGAGATCACTGCAAATTTGGAATGAAAAGGTTTCAAAATGAAGGAGTATATGAAGGTATTCCTGCTACCGTTCCCCCGAGTTTGTTTCTGGTTGCAGATTCACATTTGTTATATGAATATATGGCTTCAATATTAGATAATTCAGCTGTATAAACTATCCAAAGGTAAGACATTTAAATTACTGTCAAATGAGAGAATGCAATCTAATGAGGCTAACGAGTGCTAAAGGGTTCATCTTTAATGCTGGATTTAAATGACCCAGCAATTCTCTGCAGAGACCAGGCAGGAGTGACTGAGATTCCTCCACATCAGTGTCAGAGGCAATCATCGAGTTTCATGGTTAATTTGATCATTTTAATTTATTTCATTAACATGTCGCTCCTGAAACATGCTAAGGAAATGCCAATGACTGTGTGCTGTAAAACAGAATACTCTATTAGATCAATTTAATTTTTAAATTAGTCCGATAAATGTCATAATCACCATAAACTTTATCTTATAAATTTATGAGGAGGATTCGCAAAAAGGTGAGGATTATAAATCTGAGTCAAATATCTTGTGTTGTTAATTGTGGGGAAAGAAATTGCTGCAACTTCAGGTGCTTTGTCACGTGCAGCAGGGTCACATGCAGCAGGGTCACGTGCAGCAGGGTCACGTGCAACAGGGTCACGTGCAGCAGGGTCACGTGCAACAGGGTCACGTGCAGCAGGGTCACGTGCAGTGCACACAAGCTGATGCTCGCACACACCCCAGCAGCAGCAGCACGCACCTGCCAGTGAGCAAATTCCTGCAAAGGTCAGTGCCTCGTATGGCAGTGCCCACACAGTTTTTGGTCTGAAACGCCACCGAAAGGCACTGGGAAGCTACCGCCTTGTCTTTCTTGTCACCGGTCCTCGATGTACTGTAAAAGCAGACGGCCATGTTGGTCACGCCGCGATGCCAGACAAATGGAGCCAGAGCCGACCCATTCATTGGAATTAGCCGAAGATCTCCATGAATCATTGGACAACTGTCCCAGGCTTTCATAGGTGACTGCATAAAAACAGAGTGAGGTAATTGGTACGGGACGTAGTCCACCAATAAGGTGTGAGAACAGTGACATAAACCATGTCAGGACCCACTGTCATTCCTGTCTTATTTCTATGAGTTACTGCAATTATCACTGCCACGTAGTTCAAAGCCGGCAGTCGGCAGTTTCATCTAGTGCCTAGTGAGATGTGTGCTATTCATCTAGACCACGTTGCACCTTTCCTTGGCACCAAAAACTCTTTGGAAATTAAAATGGAAAGAAGGGTATCATCTGGGTAGCACTGGGCTCAGTGACGTTTGCGTGTTCTAGCTGTGTCATGTGGTTTCCTCATGCCATCCGAACACATGCAGTTACACTAAATGGAGTCTATTAATTTTCCATAGACTGTGTGTCTGTGCCCAGTCCATCACCGGACGCACACTGAGATGGGTTCCAGGCGAGCCTGACCAGGATACAGTAAGTGGCTAGAAAAGAAATGAATGAAGTCTTCTTTTTGAATGTAAACATCGCATTATAGAAATGCTCTTTTTACGAGACATTGATTGACAGAGAATTGCATGAAATACACATGATATATGTTGTGTTAAATACTGAGAAATATTATTTATTTTCTATTACTTTTAAGAAGCAAGTGGCCTTCGGTACAGCCTGCTAACAAATTTCTCTGTATGACTGAAGTGCTCGGCTGGGGGAGCAGCACAGGCGGGGCTGAGGGTGGGCGGGAAGTGACACACTGATGGAGAGGGAGAGGAGCACAGAGGACAGCCATTTGGAGAAGGGGAATAACAGGCAAGGAGAAGAATACGGGCGTTGGGGCCATGGATGGGCCTGAAGTGTGGGATGTGTGGTCAGCCCTCTCTTGGGACAGAAAGAGAAGAAGTTGTATATCTTCAGTAAATGCTAACGGGCACCTGGTGTCTCCCCAGCCCAGGATGCCTATGTCCAACCACCATCTTATAGCGGGGATTTAAAAAAATGAGTCTGATTATGAGTCTGAAAATGATGTGATTATCGTTCTCACAAAAGGAGTCATTTCCCAGGTTCAGGGGAACAAGCGGCAGGACAAAGAGCACGGACCCACAAAGAACCAAACGGAGAATTAAATTAATTCTGATATTATTGATCACTTTAATCTCTTTTTTTGCAGAAGGATAGGGCAAAGTTTCAATTTTCGGGAAAAAAAATCCAGGGGCGGCGTGGTGGTGCAGTGGTTAGCACTGTCGCCTCACACCTCTGAGACCCGGGTTCGAATCCCCGCCTGGGTCACATGTGTG
>JAODJX010000042.1:9618021-9630544 GCA_026776945.1 Isichthys henryi
CCCCCCCCCCGCCCCCCGCCCCCCCCCCCCCGCCCCCCCCCCCCCCCCCCCCCCCCCCGGAGTTGAGCTTGGTATCTGACGGATAAAATAAAATAATGATAATCCGCTCAATGTAGGAAAACAGCTCTGGCACTTTCAAGACAAGTTCGGCCATCACAGCGAAATCTTGGAATGGATTTTTACTTTCTGAACCTGAAATTTCCACCTCTGGTGATCGTGGGGGGGCATAGTGGCCTCAAACCTGCAGCGTTTGCTGGTTTGAATCCCAACTCTGCTCCGTGTTTTTCATGATTCCTTTCGTTGTTCTCCTTCCACAGTTTAAACGTGCAGTTAGGCTAATTGGTCCTGTGCCCTCACTGGCTTGGCTTCCCATCCAGACTCCAGGACTGTCCATCACACCGACTAGGATAAGAGGATAGATGGATGGATGTATTCTCTTCATCTGTTTTCTTATTTTATCTTCTTATTATTTTTTGGGGGGGCGGCATGGTAGTGCAGTGGTTAGCACTGTTTCCCCCCACAGTCCAAAAACATACTGAGGCTAACTGGAGTTACTAAATTGCGCGTAGGTGTGCATGTGTGTGTGAATGGTGTGTGAGTGTGCCCTGCGATGGGCTGGCCCCCCATCCTGGGTTGTTCCCTGTCTCGTGCTCATTGCTTCCGGGATAGGCTCCGGACCCCCCGCGACCCAGTAGGATAAGTGCTTTGTAAAATAGATGGATGGATTTTTTTTTTTGGATGATCAGATTCAGGGGAATTCCACAAAGTAGGACTTCCGAGATAGCTGGAAAACTTAAAGCCAAACATGAAAACTGCCCAATAGGAAGAGAAGTGACATTCATATTGGACAATCCCTGCTTTTGGCTTATGTAATCTGGCTAATGAAGAAATCCTGCTTTGACGAGTACCACACAGAGGTTACACCAGAGATAGATAATTCAGGTCCAGAATGTAAAAATCCAGAGCAAGATTATGTTTCAACGAACCAGTAAGTACTCTGTGACTGAGACTCAACTGGTTGATTGAAACAAAATCTTGGTGTGAACATTTGCTTTCTGGATCTGAACTATCCACCTCTGGTTACGTTTCTATTGTGTTGGCTCTTTCCCTGCCCAGTACTCTTCATTAAATCTTTAAAACAAACCAGTTCCCTAGTTTTTAATTAATGTGATCATGTCCACTTTCTAACTCACTGGTTCTCATCTACTGTACTATAGAACCAGGGGTGTAGAAAAGGTTAATGTGTTTCAACGAAGTGTTTCTTTTGTTGCATACTGGTCTTATTAGTGTTGCGGAATTAAGACAGAACTTAATTTGAACAAGATTATATTATTATTTTATTTTGGAATATTTAAAGTACAGCACTGTGAAATAAAAACAGACTGTCTGCTCTCAAGCGATTCATTTAGCCTCATTAGCTGACCAAGCCTTTTCTAATACGTTGTCTCTGCCTTTGTAATTCTGACTTAATTAAATCTCAACCAAAGGGATTTGTTTGACAGAAAAGTAAGTGAAACTTCTGTCAAAAAAAGATCGCATTTTAAAATCATGTCGTGTTCTTGTTCTCGTAATATTGCACATGGATTTCCTAATAAACCAGAAAATTGGCTCTCCTTTCACCCAGCATTCATGAATAAGAATCACACAAATGCTACTGCCTTCATGATTGAACTGAAACCTGAGGAAACAAAATTTAAATGAATTAATTCTTCAAAGTTCTGGAGCAATTAGCTGGAGATGAATACTGTGTCTCACTAGTTTGCTGTAAGGGTCACTAAATGACTCAACAAAGAGCCCAACTGGTGCTATTTTTTCCTCCAAAGCGATGGCCATTACTGTGGAAAAGGGCCGCAAAATGAAGGGGACAATTCCAATGATCAAAATGAGGTTTGATATTTTCAGCAAAGTCGTCTTCACTTCAAAATCAGTGCACGTCTGTCCCATAAGACCAATGGATTGTTTTGCTAATCAACACCCTTGAAATACACCATCCATCCATCTATCCATCCCTCCATCCATCCATCTCCCAGCCCATCAAGAAGTACTGGTTTCGGGGAGCCTGGATCCTTTCCTACAGTCCAAATAGAGAATTTATATCCCCAAAGTTCACATAAAGCTGCAGTGAATACAATGCCATTTTCTTTAAAATGCTTAATCTATATAACAGTCTTAAACACATTTAGATGCTTCTGACATTTTAACCATCGACATAAAGCGTTATTGATTATGTCATTATAAATATTTTTGTAAAAGGCCAGCAGAATTGTTGAAAAAGCAAAGCGCAGTAAAGAATTATATAAACGATATACTGTATGGTTTACTGCATAATAAAACGGGTCCAAAATACACAAGACTCCATTTTTTATATCTTAAAATGTTTTACAATAATAGTCCCTGATTAAGTAGGCGTGCATAGATATCTAACCATGTCATACAAACAAACGCAAGCATTGGGATGGTCATATTTTAGGTCTGGGTGTACTTTGTGACACATAGCATTACTTCAGGACAGTACACAGTGCAGAAAGTCTCACAGAGGCTGCAGGAATCTGCAGTATTTCCTGCCCGCCCAGCAGACGCACTGACTTTCCTTCACATGTTAAATGCTCCTTGCCATTCGCCCATCTTACTTCCTGCAGTGGACAGGCAGAATTTCCTCTTGGCCCTAATCGACTCTGCCGTTTCATTTTGGATCAGCGGTGGGCTGGTTAATGTGCCTTAATACATCTTCCAGATTGCCACAAATTTGAAACGCATGGATTTAAATCCATTTGCTGTTTCAGATTTCTTTTTTTTCAGTTTAGTATTACTTGCACAGTTGCACTGCAATGTTAATAAAGTGCAGTGCGAGTTTTGCATGATCGTGTCATATTTTCAGGTTAGCATGCAGACTTTCAATCAAAGCAGCCATCCACAGACAGCATTGCCTTTATTTATTGAGCATTTTGTCACTAGAATTGTGTTGGGAAAAGAGAAGTTCAGTTTATATAAGAAATAGCTACCTAGATTAAATGGAAAGTGCACAGTTCATATTACTAATAGCTCCTTCTCAATATATCGGCAGGGTTCTGTCATTTTGCATCCATCCATCCATCCATCCATCCATCCATCCATCCACGTACCCGGGTCAGGATCTTAGGGTGGCCTGGAGCTGATCCATTATGCCACAGCACAAAATGGCCAAACATGCCGGACTGGGTGGCAGCCCATCAGAGGGTTACTTTACACAAGCTTACTTTACAAAGAACTTCGCCTCTGAGTTTTCCTTAGCCTGCATGTCTGCGGAGTCGAATGACACCCGAGGAACACACAAACTCTACCCACTCAGAGCAGGCCTGGGATTCGAACCCCCAACCATACAGACGTGAGGGCTACCCACTGAGCCACTGCATCACCACGCAGTGCAAAAGGAGCTGCGAGAGATATATACTTTTTTTCAGAAAGGTAGCAAGTTAAGAAAGTTTTCTTGGTTTAAGCATAGTTTTCCATGAAAATGATATAAAAGGAGAATGATTGTGTCGGGAGTGGGTGGATATCGGGAAGTAAGAAGCGGGAGAGGTGGGCTTGCTGGAACACAGGCGGACGGCTATCCCTGGCCTGGTGTTTGCACAGATCAGCAATCCTGTGAGCCACAGACAGATGGAAAGAGCAGCGCCCCCTTTCCGGCCCACGTCCCGCTGGCGTGGAGCGGGCCCCCACGTCACCATGCCACGGACACGCATGGGCAAGACAAGGCCCTATAAATGCTCCATAGTCTTATTTCAGGAATGCGAGATCAGTTATAAACACTGCAATGCCAAGAGATTTGCATTCGATGCATTTTGGTGTTTATGTCTTTATATCTGCAGTACTTTGGTGTTCAGGAATGGGGGATTCATTCATCAGTACTTTACCATTCAGGAAAGAGGGACTCCTGCCCCCAGTACTTTAGTGTTCAGACGGGATTTATATAAAAAGTACTTTAGTGTTCATAAGGGACTTATATCCAACGTGCTTTAGGGCTCCGAAGGGACTCATATCTACAGCAAATTACTGTTCGTGGGGGAGGGATGTATAACACTGTGCTTCATTATTCAAGAGGGATAGGTATCTATAGTACTATTCTGTTTGGGGAGGGGGATCCATAGTGTTGCTGTTTAACTATTCAGGAGAGAACCCGCACAAAGCCTTGGCCACCCCCACTAATACCCTGGAACCATTTTGGTGGTCTATTCTGGAGCCATATGCACTGTTGTATTTAAAGAACCACAGCAATGGAGGCCAGCATTTGTCTACCCCCTCCCAAATTCACCGGCCCCCTGGCCCTCCTTCGTCTGGTCCACCGTCTGATTTCTGCTTAGATGGCAGATTGAGGCCGTAAAGACTGGGAATATCCATATTGTGTGTTGAGGGGGTCACATCTGAAGACTCACAGGAGATTTTCTCCCCCAGGGGCTCTGGAGTTTTCACAGGCATGCACACACATGCGCACATGCACACGAGCTCACTTGGCGTCCACGGAACGCACTTCTGCGATAGCTTGCCAGGTTTTACAACCCCATTTACAAAAAAGTTGGGGCGCTGTGTGAAATGTAAATAAAAACTGAATGCAATTATTTGCAAATCATATAAATCTTATATTTTATCGGAAATTAAACAAAGACACATCAAATGTTGAACATTTGAAATTTTATTCTTAAATATTTCCTCAATTTGAATTTGACTCTAGCAACACGGTTCAAAAAAGATGGGGCAGGGGCAACTAAAGACTGGTAAAATTGTGTAATGATAAAACAAAACACCTGCTTCAATATCTCACAATTAATTGTTAATTGGCAACAGGCCAGTAAGATGATTGGGTATAAAAAGAGTCTCTGTGCAGTGAGGATATAGTGAGGTTCACCCCTTTGAAAGACTGCATGGGCAAATAATGCAACAATGTAAGAATAATTAACACTAAAAACAGACATAATTCTATAGTGGAGATCACTACATGGGCTGAGGAACACTTCCAAAAACCATTGTCTGCGAACACAGTTTGTAGCTGCATCCGCAAATGCAGGATGGAACTCAAAGAAGAAAACATACCTAAGCATGTCCCAGAAATGCCGCTGACTTCTCCGGACCCGAACTCGTTTAAGAAATGGAAAAATGGCAAAATGGAAAGCTGTCCAGTGGTCTGACGAATCAAAATTTCAAATTCTTTTTGGAAATCATGGATGCCGCATCCTCTGGGCTAAAAAGGAGGTACCATCCAGATTGTTACCAGCAGACAATTCAAAAGGCAGAATCCATGATGGTATGGGCATACATTAGTGTCGGTGTCTTGGGTAGCCTGCAAATCTGGGAAGGCACCATTAGTGCTGAACGATATATACAATGTATTTTTCAGAGAAGGCACTGCATATTCTAGCAAGACGATGCCAAACTGCATTCTGCCTGTTTTACAGCAGCATGGCTCCAAATTAGAAGAGGCTTGGTGCTAGACTGGCCTGCCTGCAATTCAGAGCTGTCACCCATTGAAAACATTTGGCGCATCATGAAACAAAAATATGACAAAGGAGACCACGAACTGTTGAGCAGTTGAAATCCTATATCAGGCAAGAATGGGGCAACATTTCACTTTCAAAACTCCAGCAACCAGTCTCTTCAGTACCTGACTGTTTACAGAGTGTCGTTAAACGAAGAGGTGATGCAACACAGTGATAAACATGCCCCGTCTCCCATCTTTTTTGAAATATGTTGCTGACAGTTAATTCAAATTGAGCGTATTGTAGCACTGGAGCATGCTGGGCAATTGTACATTGCCCCTTGTTCATGTTATTGTTAACACTTGTTGCATTCCCTGTTGTTACGTGCATGCTTGCCTGTGTCTTGTGTGAACCCTGTCCGGTCTTCGCATGTCATTAGCCGTATAAATTACCCACTGTACCGTGCGGTCCAGGGTCACATCTCCCCAGCATTCCCTGCTGTATTGGTTCCAGTGTTTGTGTGGACCCTATGTTAGACTTTTTGAGGCCCTAAGGGAAGCATGTTATTCCCCTCAGCAAATAACCTTCTTCGTCTTTCTCTGCTGCTGCGATGCCTCGGTCTGCCAGATGTTGAGATATTTTATCATAAGAATAAAACTACTCAGTTTAAATGTTTGATACTGTATGTTCTTTGCTCTATTTTCAATTAAATGAGGGTCAATATAATTTGCAAATCATTGTTTTTATTTACGTTTTAGACATTGCATCAGCTTCATTGGATATGGGGTTGTAAAATTAAATAAGTTTTTGTTTGTGTGATAAGGCCAAACTGCATTCTGCCTGCATTCTGCTGCGTTGAACTTTCCCTTTAAGCCACGTAAGTCTCTGCAAATACAGGAGGTCGGTAGGCACAAGGCAGCCATTATCTTCTTCCTGATGAATCACGGAAGCAGGGATGCTGGTTCGGGAGAATGACAGCCACTATGATTTTTCAGAATGTATTTGTCTGAATTTATGTAATATTAGGCTCTACGGGCTGCGTAAATCAGCTGTCAGTGTCAAATGTCCAATTAAATAAATCACATACTCCATTCCAAACATTTTTTCCCCCTGAAATTTCCACAGCATCACTGCTGAACTGGAACGGTTGTTTTTGGTGGGAGGGGTGTTTCCTATGTGTTTGCACAGGTTTCTGCTGGTCACCCAGATTTCAATCCAAAGACATGCAGTTATGTGAGCTGCCAATATAACGGCACAGCATATGACTGTGTGTGACTGTGTCCACTGTGACGGACTGACATCACATCCAGGGTAAGAATTAATAAAGCATTGCAGGGATTTGTTTTTTCTATATACAAAGTATTTTAAATACCTTTAGTCTTTCCCTTTTAATATTTATCTTTAATTTTATTTGCTAACCTTATTACACAGTCTCAGGACCGAATCAGGGTACATTTCTCTGCATGTTGTGCTTGTATGTGGCAAATAAAGAATCTTGAATGTTGAACATCTTCTATTGACAGCCATAAGGCATTATAGTGTTGATTATTATACTTCATAAGCTCCAGTGAAGCTCTCATCTATCATTCACTATAGATACATTCATAATGCATTATAATGTTTGGTATAAGCATTAAGGGTGCTTTGTCCTGCATTATGGATGTTTATGAAGCTCTCATCTGTAATGTACTATAGATGTCTTCATAATGCAGGAAGGTATGCAGTAAGGTATATAAGTGCATTATAGATAAGAGCTTCATAAACATTCATAATGCAAAATAAACACAGCTATAATGTGTTGAGGCTTTTTAAAAAATATTTATAGCTATGTTTATAATGCTTTATGAATGCATTATAATGTGTTATGGATGCGTCCAGAGATTCTTATAGAGATAGTATTCATAGAAAGTGTTGCCATAGACAGATAGTAAGATAGATCTAACTTGAGCAAACAAACTAAATTAAAATATATTTAAAAAATACTTTCATTTTCCAGTTCAAAACATGACAGATTGTCACAGCATAGTGTTGCTTTAGCCATTAGGATGTAGAACTGAAGTTGGGTTCATGTGTGAAACTACCGAAAGGAGATATATGCGATGGTTGTGAAGAAAACTATTTCGCTGCTGTGTTTCAGATAATTTTTTTCTTCTAAATTTAGATGACCTGCTTTTGAATCTAATTTTTCATGTAATCCATCCATTCATCCATTTTCCAAACCGCTTATCCTACTGGGCGATAAAAAGAATAATAATATTTTCTCTTTCATTTCTTTCCATTAGAGTAATCATGGTCGTTGGAGTTTAATCAGTCTCTGTATGAGTTTCTGCCACTTAGGTTTCAGTTTACATGTCAATGCAGTGTCACTAAGTCAAGTGAAAAATAAGAAACAAACATTCAAGTGGACCTGAAATGAACATGCAGGTAACTTGAGTGCATTGTAAAAGGTTAATGCATCAATCTGTGTTAATAAAGAAAGTTGCCACACACTTTAAAAACAGCTCACCACAACGGCACTTAAATTACTGTGAGCTGGGCTTCAGATGTTTCATACATATATAAAAGATGCAAACAAATTGAGTCTTTAGTTTAGCATCACTTACTGTACACACTGTCTACAATTCCCGTTTGCTTCAAAGAGTATTCTGATAGAATTCCGAAGACTGACCAATGGCTGTCAAGCTCTTTGCTGACTTGATAGTTCTTTCCTGGGCACCGCTGAGCTGGGTGATACTGGCACCACACAGGCCCATGTGTACTGCTACACATCCATCTGCTGCAGTGCCTAGCATAAGGATCCCATGTCTTGTGGCTTTATACTTCACTTTCGGACTGACAAAAAAAAAATAAAAATGCATATGGTCCCTAATCTATCCAATTGAGTGGGCCAGGACTAAAATTTTGCGATTTTGATAACTTATTTTATCTGGTCTCTGGGGCATTCATCCAATCAGGGTAAAGCCTTTGGGTGACCAGGGTGCGTTTTCAGGCAGAAGGTTCCCTAATTGAGCCTCGGCTCTCTCATGTGGTCTACATTTTGGGAAGTTTAGTTTCAGTGAGGACTTGAGACGAAGATCCATCATTTCAGCTTCAAAGCAAGTTGCCGCGGTCATGCTCCTACATCTGAGAGAAGCACATCGGCTTCTGTGCCCTTTGTAATTTGCGGCACGTTGCCATGACAGCTGCCGACTTCCTGCTCGGACCAGAGGCCCTGCCAGCGGGCCCCCAACCCATGCAATGCTGGGGCAAGAGGGGCAAATCTCAGCATCCCCACACGAGGCCTGTTACTTAAGCCACCCACTTTGTGCTTAATGGCCCGTTGACGAGATGGTCTGCTTAGGCATGATAATTAATAAGAAAGCTAACTGCAGAGGCATCACCAAAACTCAAAGGGGCATCGTTGCCATTCAGCTGCACTGGTCCCTCCTGTTCTGAAGCCAGGTCTGCCACTGTAAAGGTCTTGGGTGAGCTACTGGACAGATATTGGGCAATTTCAATAGCTACATTTCTTCTAAACTTACATCACGGTGCACAGGGAAAACTGCAAAGCATCCCAGCCATAGCACTGCATCCCCTGCCATGTCTCATTGCATAAGGGGGACGAAAAACGGAAGAATGGATGGATGGATGAATATGCAGCAAAAATAAGAGCATTAAGGTTAATAATGCAGGGGTAATTAACAATAACAAACTTTCAACACATTTACATATTAAATGCTATTTTTATATTTGCCTTATTTAGGTCAATTTGAGTAAATACCAGAGTGCATAGTGAAAGCAGACTGCCTCAGTGTTTTCCCATTTTCCATGGCTCTCCATCGATCCTCCGCATACACTCTGTCCTCTTGAAAATGACCAGATGCCCCATGGTATCAGCAAGCGACACACATCTTAGCACCTCGGAATGCCGCGCCGCCACTGCCCCAGAGCTCCCCAGTGCAGCCCTTGAGGGCGGGGCATGCGGCAGTTTTGATGATTATCATTTTAAAAATCCCATAAACCCTTTGTACCGATCCTGAACACGCAACGGCCGGACCGTGAAGGTTAAGCCCATTATTTCACATGTCTTGCAGGGGCATGGTCCAGTGTATTGTTCAGCTGACATTTATTAATGCTGTTATTTCTGTTTCCCGCTGTGTACCAAGATGTATGGAACACAGGAGTACTGTCTAGTGTTTATATGAATCTATCTTTCATGTTACCGGAAATTCCCCTCATCTGAGCTTAATTCCTCACATGCGAGCGGCTTTTGGTGAGGAAGGCTTTATTTCTGGTTGACTGTATAAAAAATTGCAGAATTAGTAATGAATAGCTAATGCTGAAGCAACATTTTACTGATTTGGCTGAGTAAGTGTTTCCCCTGTCACAGAATGTCATTACAAAAAGAAAATATTTGACATTACCTTGAGGGAATGTGAAACGTGCAACAAAGAATTTCCGACTGTACGCGTTGCCCTTTTCTTCGGAATGGACGCTTTCAGTGCCCCGTCAGTGCCCATTGCTTCGGCGGTCGCTTCGGAGATGATGGCATATGGCCGCGGAAGCTGTTCCCGTGGCAATGGTTTCCATGGCACTGCAGTCTGTTCTACTCTCAACTTTAACAAGCTGCCACTCCATGGACGCGGGGCCTGAATGTTCCTCGGGAAAGTGAAATTCATCAAGAGCGATGCTGGTACACAACAAGAACACACAGACCTTTCACTGATAACGCCATTAACACATCACAGTGCAACACAGCCACAGACACTCTTGGGGGAAAACATTGGCCTGGATTTAACAACTTTTAGAAATGAATATATGCTTTATAAAAATACACTATTATAAGGGAACCACTCACCGATGTGGTTCCAGCAAAACATTGATTTATTATACAGCAAAATAATTCATGTGCTGTGGAGTAAACATACTCCAGGTATTGAAAGTGAGCTCAGGTACAAAATAAGGGCTGGTCTTTACCCCCTGTATACCCCGCAAGACCCTCCTCGACCAGACAAAGTGTGACTGAGCTCATTTGCACACGACGGAGTGACCATGAGTGGAACAGGGGGTGGGATGGTGAGAGATTCTCTCCCTAAGCTGCCGAATCACTAAAGTTCAGGTCACTGCATTGTACTGCATACTGTGGTTAATATTCCATCTTTTCTGCACGTTATTGCTACTGTAGTACATCTGTGGCACTATTCCCAAGCAACACAAGTGACAATACGAACGTGGAACTACCCACAGTGGCGAGTGTGAAAGTAATCATCAAGCATCCCAGCCAAATGCTAGTTCAGTGGTGCCAGTTCAAAGCCCCACTCAACCACTGACTTCTCCAAAACCCATAATCTGCTCTATAAAGTCTATATTCATGTCATCATTGCGAACATTTGGAGACCCTTAGTACTCTACCTTACGACACTGGATTTAAGTATTTACATAATGTTTAACCAAATTTACATTCTCATTTCCAAAGTCACCCCTCAGTTACATTTGCCCAAATCTAAATTTAGATACATGACTGATTCCAGTGGCTGGTCCTGTGTATAATTCTATCGCCCGATCCTTATTTACAGAAATAACACACAGCCTGTGATGAAAACCACATCGAAACTCTCACTGGATGACATCACAGTCTCTCGTATCTCCACCATGACCGCGTGCTCACAGACACTGATCTTCTCTGACTTAAATTGAAAAAATACATTATTTACAGTGATGTACCTAAAAGATCAGGAAAAATGAAAACAAAATTTGATTTGGTCCTCGAAGCTCTTGGTGTCTCTTTGACTTGCGGAATCAATAGACCAAAGCTGAAGTGCCAAGTGATGAAGGAAAGCATCTTAAATGACATCTGCTGACGAGTCCTTAAGCAGGACAGTAACCCTCCCAGATTGGCTGGGTGGGGATGGTATCAGATCCTCACTGGCTACCCCGGATTGCACAGTCAAAGAAACGTTAATATCCTGTGGCAGTGCGTCATATTGCACGGGGCTTGGCTTCTGGAAGCAGCTCTGGGGCCACTTCAATGGCACTTGACTATTTCGTTGGTGTGACGCTTTAAGTGAAGCTCTTCCCACCCCCAGAAGGAGGCCTTTGTATAGGGATGTGGGGAGATTCATTTTTTTCCATTTAAGTCCACAGATTGCTGGGTCAAGCACTTCTGGAAACATTCATGAAGTAGCAGAACTGAGCTTGAACTCAGTCAGATAAGTAATCAAATAAATGCACAATAGGCAACGAGAAAAAGCACTTTTCTTTTATCAATAACCATGAGGGACTTCATTAAAAAAAATTTAAATCAAATGGTGTCATTCTCCCTGTTTCACTGCCTAGCATGAATAAGAAACTCATTTTAATCCACTTCAAAATTGTGTGGGAGCTGACTGACGTATATGTTGTATTTTTAGTCAATACAATTCTCAACACGGCAGCCGAGGCTAAAAGCCAACCCTGCCGTACGTTTCATAGAAATGTCCTTAACATATTAAAACAATAAAACATGTTTCATAACTTTCAATATGCACGTTCTACCCAATGGCTTTAAGGAACACGAGACCAACCATACGATGGACAATTATTAAAATGTATATGAAATAACAGAATACAATTTCAGTGCAATTACAGATATAACCAAAAATGCACTCGACACTACAGTGCTGTTGTATTATTATTGTCACCTGCAGAGGTCCTTTCTAAAATGGATGGATGGATGGATGGATAGACATCCCTGCACGCAAAGGGTGAAAACACCCTTTAAATGTGAGAGTGCTGTTTCCCTGCATGCCCTTTGGGCTGGAGTTATGAGAGACACTCACTGAGCTCCGGCTGCTTTTCTTGGGTTTAAATTACTGTCACATTAGGTTGTTTACAGGGCACAGCGGTCACCCGTTAAGCCGAGGCACCAAGCACTTCTTGCTCTTCCCTGGTCGCATTTTTTATGGCGAACGAGGGGGCCGCCAGGCCACATTGAAATGGCCGGACGGGCCATCAGCCCTGACGCGATTTATGTCAGACGGGCTCGGGACCGTGCCTGGCTGCAATGCGGGGGGGGGGGGGGGGGGGGGGGGGGGGGGGGGGGGGGGGGGGGGGGG
>JAODJX010000042.1:9630554-9641425 GCA_026776945.1 Isichthys henryi
GTTGCGCCAAAAGGTCAGGCCGCTCGCAAGTTTGTTGTCTTTGGAGAAGAAAGCGGGCTACGGATGGCGCTCCCCTCATAAAATAAGCAAAGCGGAGAACAACTAGATTTATGAAGCCATTCGACTCCAGCAAGCGAAAGGTCACTGCGGGAAGTGCAGGGACCGAGCAGGACATCGAAGGCAGTGTGGCAAAGCTTGCACCTTCAACCATCATCATCATCCTCTAAAAAAAGTCACCTCATCATTGGTGCCTGAGATCCAATTCTCAGATTCTTAAACTGCGCATAACATCATCATTATTATCTATGAATGGATGGATGGATGGATGGATGGATGGATGGATGGATAGATGGATGGATGGGTGCATGGTCTGATGCAGGGGCGGTCAATCCAATAGGAAACATAGGTGAGTGCCAACTTCTGAATGGGCCCCGATTTGCCAGCCAGTTTCACTTTTCCTTAGACAGGGGGCGCCGGCAGTGATGCTCATCTAAGGTGAAACATCAGCTATAACCAGTAATGGATTAAAGGATGATAGCTGAGTGACAGACGGACAATAACTAATAGTAATAAAAGTATTTTGAGAAGATGTGATAAGCACATCAATGCACACTTACATTGCAACCTATACATAACGGTAACATTTGGATTGTTACAGTACATCTGCAGATTATCACAGCTGCACAGCAGTTCCTTTTGTAAAGGAAATAAATTCAGCAGCACTTCCAAACTGGCTGTGCTCTCCCTTGTCTTTCTGGAAGATTTGCTGAGAGTTTCAGAAATATTTTGCCCAAATGCAAATGTTAGTCTTTCCTGTTATGAATGCAGCAACCCCATCTCAGGGTCACAGCTCATTGGATTGGTAGCGTTACATGGCCGAAGGCGGTGACAACACCACTGTCTAGCTTATAGTTATTAATGCGCCCTTCTTTCCATCCATCCATCCATCCATCAAACCACGTATTTATTACAAGGTCGTGAGGTGGCCTGTAGGGTATTCCAGGTAGTACATGCAAATGACAGGGAAATTTCCTGGATGGGATGCCAGTCCATTGCAAGGCACAAAATGAAACTTTAAAATGTGAAAAATCCCCTGTATCGCTCTGCGTTTCCCTACCAGGGAGATGGGCTGAATAATGCAAGAGAAACAATCGATCAGTTTAACAGCTATGGAAATTTCGAAACCTCTCCTGGTTGGTGTGGGGCAAGTGCTTCCAACTTACTTGTCACCGCACTTTCCAAGGAACCCATCAGATCGCGCCATAAAACACTGAGTTCCCCCAATGTGTTCTTTTCTCCCGTTAACGCAGAAGAGCCGTACCCTAAGCCTAAGCGTGCCATACAGCAGGCATGTCACTGCAGGATGCTTCCGGCCCTTTCTCACCCTCTTACACGAGATTCCCGGGGAACTTTATGCAGGTTCCACCCGACCGCTGCCCGCCTTTGTAACAATAGTGTTGCCACAGTGATTAGAAGTCTGTCAGCCTGAACAATGACCGTAAAACCCAGTGTTGCCTGAATGTGACTCTACCTGCCTGGAGACTCACTGTGAAATGTTGGCAGGTGAATCATCGCCTTCAGGATTAAACAGTATCTAGAGGGACACTATTTGTATATTTAGGAAGCAAACTGAGCACCATTAAGGTTGTTACTGAACACAAAGAAGCACTGATTTCAATACCAAGCCACATCAAATTCCCTCTTATACTGAAGAGCACTGAACTGATTATTTACATTTATTTAGTAGTTGCAGTTATCCAAAGGAGGAGGGGGGTGGGGTACACTTGAGAGAGCAGGGTCAGCCAGTCCCTGGAGTAATTGGAGGTTAAGGGCCTCGCTCAAGAGCCCAAACGCGAAAGCAGTCTGCCAGCTACAGGATCCACAGCTTCAACGTTCAGTTCATGGACACGACGTTCCTACCTGCTGAGGCACACGCTGCTCCATTAAGCTTATTATTAGTCACGTTATTAAGCAGTGAGAAGCACTACTGTAGATTCATTTTTGAATACTGAGAAGCACCGAAGTCACTAATTCAATCTAATTTAATTTAAAAGAGCACTGAATTCACCATTGAACCCCTAAGAGAACTTTAAATTCACTACTGAGCATGAAGTATCTCTCAGTTCATCACTGAAAAAATGAAACACTGAAAACTCAGTCCATTGAAGCACTGCTTCACACTAACGCTGAAGAGCATGGAGTGCACTACCGAACACTGAAGAGTACAGAATTCATCAGTGACCACTGAGGAACATTAATGTTACACACTGCACAGGTTTGCTGGCAAGTGCAGTGGCTTTGAAAGCATGAACAAAAGACTCACTAAAGACACAACTACTCAGTGTGGACAAGGAACGGTTAAGAAAACTGTAACAGAAGTTGGGAAAATGCAGAAGTTCAGCGGAGGGCTTAGATCGTTGAACTTTTGGGCAAAGTGCTTCCATAACAGTTTGTCCAGAGTGCTTTCTATAAAAATATTCCACTCTGTAATGGGGACACATATACAAAAATATTGATTTTGCAAACAGTGGAGACCAAGCATCCATATCTGCGATGCGCTAACCTTTGCTAAGCGACAGATTCGCTGTACCAAACCGCCCCAGTAGCTGGAGAGGACATTCTTTCTAGGTTCACTCTAAGAATAGGAGAGCAGCCTGTAGTGTGTGCATAGGGAAAGGTTGGAAGCAGGTGTCCTTGAAGCTGTCTCCAAACTGGAGCCGATTGCACAATCTCCCCTCAGGACGGAGCGAGGCACAGACAGACGCTGAGGTTTAATAAGAACGTTCTGGCAGCGTGAGGATTTCGAGGTGCACTCCCGAGAGCGCACCGACGTCCCGCCCTCCTCGGCAGGCGCGGATATTTTTAGCCGGGGGGACGGTCCCCAGTCTTCCAGTGGCCGGACTTAAGCTGCGCACACAGTCATCTGTGTTAATTAATGTCAGTGCTCCATCACCTGGGCAGTGCCAAGGAACCAGCAGTGTAAGCCAGCTTGTCCCGCAGCCCAACCCCCCCCCCGCCAGCCCACCAGGGGTGACCTCGGCTGCGAAGTATCCCCTCCACTGGCAAAGCGTGAAGCCAAGAACATGCGCTGACTCAGGTCCTGAGACGGCATGCGGGGCTACACCTAAGCATCCATCACCGAGCCCATGAGGCTGCATTCTCTGCCAACGCGCACCCAGCTCTGCAGGATCTGGCGAGTGACACCGAACCCACACACAGCACACACCAAAGTCCGGGGTCGTCTCGATCTTTGATCTTCAGCAGTGCACGTGCAGGCAGCTCAATGACAGGACACCCATCCGGCTCAGTATCTCACAAGGAAAAATGCATCCAGAGGTTCTCACCTGCACAGGCTGCAGCTCAGAAAGTTGGGCCTTTGGATTAAAGGTCAGGACGGGGTCATAGAGGGGAGATCATGATCTCTCTGCATGTGATGAACATCAAACCAAAGAAGAGCCTCTGACTCCATATCCTGCTATAAGGTGTTTCCTAGCAGCACGTCACTCATCTGCTTCCCATTCCTCCACGCAAAACTGCTTATCCAAGCAGGGCTATGGCGAGCCTGGAGCCCATCCCAGGAAGCTCAGGGAGCCAGACAGGGGACACCCAAGCCCAGATGCCAGTGGGATGCTAGTTCTAAATGCACTGATTGGTACAGACCGCTTTGGGTAAATGTGTCGGCTAAACAATGACTTAGCAACAAACATAAGGACACTGTTGCTGTGTGAGCTAGGAGACAGGTACAGGGAAACTACGCCAGCGTGTCCAGAAATGCACTGCAATAATGCCTGCATTTATAAGTGCACAACAGTTACATGACTGAATATTTTCCTGGAACAATTCAGACTAAGTACAGCATAATGGTCAAATGTCCAGCAGGAGCAACACTGCCAGTTCACCACTACACTAACCATTGCCCTCTCTAAAATACATGACAATGTTTGGCCTTCCTGCCTCCCCAGGGGCAACCACAGCCCACCAGTGCCAAATTGCACCAAAGGCCCCCAGAGAAAATGTAGAGGCAATAACCAGTTTCCTGGGAGGATTTCTTGAGGAAAGGAAGAGGCCAGACACTCCCTTGCCCTCCTAATCATTCCAAGGGCATTTAAGAAGTCTGACCTACCATCTGGAAGCAGATTGTCGGTGCACTTTACCTCACGTTGAGCTCTTGTGGTAAATGCACTGCGTGTGTATAAAGGTTCCTCCACATGGCGTTTGTATGCAATCTGTGTGGGGTACAGAACAGGTCCAAGGTGACCTACATAGCCCAAGCAGTTATTTTTAGGGTTTACCCTCATATGAAGCCAGAGATTTTACCGGAACAATTAAGGACCTCGCTTAAGGGTACAACAGGAGGTCCATCCTGGACTTAGGTGTGTGCTAAATGAATCCAGCCATCGCTGGAGACTTGTTATAAACTGTCATGTCGCATATGAATTTTCTTCTCCATTTAATCGAGTAAACGGGGCATTCGGAGCGTGTCTAGCATGGCCCTGGAACATCTTTATGCAATTATTTACAAGGAATCAAACTAATGAAAGTTGAAATAAACATCTTTAATGTTCCCGAGAGAATCCAGGGTTGCTTTTTGAGAATGACGAATTTGTCCGCTTATTGAGTTTGTGGTTTGGTGACGCGTAATAAGAAAAAGATCCAACTTGCAAGCATGCAGGGCTCAAAGTCAGCTTACCAACTACGGTACAAGACAGGACAGGAAGTAAATCACTCAGACAGTTGTCTGATTAGTTTCCATGTTACATATATTACAACCGTTTGCAGCAACAACAAAAAAAGCCTCGTATTGAGGCATGCGCTTGTATTGAGCTAAGACTGAGAATGACTGCTTCACAACAAAACTCAACAGGCATCTTAAAGATACATTCGAATTCCGAACTGCTTATCCAGTATAGGGTCGTGGGTGGGTCTGGATCCTATCCCAGGATGTACCGAGCAGAGGGCAGGAGATACCCAGGATGGGATGCCAGCCCAAAATGCACTGGTAAAGACTGCTTTATAAGAATGTGTCAGCTAAACAATGTGATTATGATAAACCTAAGAGGACTGTTTCTATGTAAGCTAAAATTTCCGGAATAATCCATTGGCGTCTTACATTTATTAAACAGAGGCTTCAATTGTGAAGGCAGGATCAGACGAGGGGGCGGCATGGTGGTGCAGTGGTTAGCTCTGTTGCCTCACACCTCTGGGACCCGGGTTTGAGTCTCCGCCTGAGTTACATGTGCGCAGAGTTTGCATGTTCTCCCCATGTCGTCGTAGGGTTTCCTCTGGGTACTCCGGTTTCCCCTCAGAGTCCAAAAACATGCTGAGGGTAATTGGACTTGCTAAATTGTCCGTAGGAGTGCATGTGTGAGTGACTGGTGTGTGAGTGTGCCCTGCGATGGACTGGCCCCCCACCCTGGGTTGTTCCCTGCCTCATGCCCATTGCTTTCTGGATAGGCTCCAGATCCAGTAGGATAAGCGGTTTGGAAAATGGATGGATGGATGGATGGATCACATGATCCCTTTGGGGGTGAAGGGCCTCCGTCAGGGTCCACATAAGAAAAGCACTCTGCGAATCTGGGGATTTGAACCTGTGACCTTCCAATCTCACAGAATTCACACCCCCTGAGTCAACCACCACTGTCCCACATGTGAGTCCAAGGATTCGCTTGACCGGCGAATGTTCAATCGCGTTGCAGTTTGCTAAGTTAGTGATCATCAGAGATTAAAAGGCAAACTGAAATTCCCCCCCATGCCACCAACCAAAGAATTCTGCCTTCTGCTCTAATAAAGACTTAGGCTTCTGATCGTATGTGTCCATCATGGTCCCTCCTAAGCCACACCTCCATTCTGCTTGCTCAATCTTCTCGCTACCTTAAATGGGACATTCACTGCAAGTCCAGTGACATAAAACTGAGTCTGGAGCACATAAGGGATACTGCTAATGTATGCAGTATAAGGCCCACTTTGAGCACTGAGGAGAGCTTGGAGTCAAGGCCCATCTCGTGTGAGTGAGGAGGGATTGGGTCCAAGAGGAAACAGGTAGGTTTAGATCAAAAAAATCATCCACCCATTCTTTTTCTATACCTGCTATCCTGGCAGCTATAGACACAAGGCAGGGAATAGCCCCGCATAGGGCACCAACCCATCGCCAGGCACACACACAAATTCAAACCTACGGACAATTTGGCAACTCCACCTTTGCATGTTTTTGGCCAGTGAGGGGACACCGGAGAACCCAGAGGAAACTCAACGACATGATGGGGAGAACATGCAAACTCCACACACGTAGAGCCAGAATGGAGAAGCAAACCAGTCCAAACACATTCCTCTCTTCTTTCCTGTCAACACTGCAGCACGGTGTCCCCTCAATGTCCCCGGCACTTACACCGAAAACACTTCGCGGTTACAGGGACAGTCGCACGGCCAGCCGTTCAGTGGGATGTAGGAAAAAAAGAAATTAGAAAAAGAAGAAGACGGCAAAGGAGAGGACAAAGGAGGCGTTCATGCGTCGCGAGCCCCTGCTGTGTGGCGTCAGCTTGCCGGCTAGGGAGGGAACATCCCTGCCATTTCGACACCCACGTCCCGAAGACGCGGCTCTCTTATTACACGACTATTTTGAGAGCTGCGTGATGAGCTTCCCATCATCTCTGAGCCTTTTGGTGTCAGTGGCTTTTCGTTTGCACCTTTTGCAAAGGTTGCGTCATGATTCACAAGTTCTAGCAGTTGATTTCCAGCGGCCATTGCTGGAGTACAATTTCTAATAAGTCAGGGATGGTAAAACACATCTCTCTATCTGCCTTTTCATGTAGACAGTAGCAGGTATATAATTAAAGACATTTTTCTGCCCTTGTAGGCATCAATAACAGCCAAAAAGCCCTTTGGACTCCCTGAGATGGTCGGAACGCACCATAGTGTGGTTACTGCATATACAACCATTTTTTCTTTTTGTTCGAAGATGGAACGTAACCACTGCTACAGTTTAATTGAGCCGCACAAGCTCTGAATATCGATTTGAAGGACCTGTCACTGCTTATGACTCGACACCTCAGGCATTAATGGAAAATGTCACACGAAGTCCTTCAAGAATAAAACCCGGAACCCTATCAGAGTCTGAATCAAAGCGTGGTCCTAAACAGTGGTCGTAAGAGAATTGCACTCGGCTATTGACATGGAAGTTTAAGCATTTGGGAGCCTGAGGAAAATGCACCAATCACATTCCAGGGGATCCAGTCAGGATGTAAAGGGAGCAATATGGCAAAAAAAAAAAAAGGAAAATAATGAAAAGAGGCGACGCGGGAAATAAATGTCACATTTTAAACACCGTGAAGATCTGTCGTTATTTATTTACTTAAAAATGCCTGTAAGCTGAGTTTACCATCTCCCTATCAGCTGGTGTTCATGTCGCTTAAACTAATTATCTTCCACTCTGTATGCAGAAACTGCTGGGGATCGTGTGTTTTGCTGCTTTCCAATACAGCTTATATCCGTTTATTAAATTGCTAATGTAATAGCACAGATAAAAATGTTTTTTTTTTCCTCCTTTGTTTCTTACTCTCCTTCCTCTCCCCTCGTCAGTTCCCGTTTCCTATCTCGCCAGCTGGAAGCCGAAATGTAAATGAAGAACAATAATGTCGACGAGCTCCGGAGAATAACAGACGCACGTCTCCCTCTGAGTGTGACTCAGCTTAGCGTTACACCAGCAAACGGAGAAAGCGTTCACTGCCTCCTGGGCTCTTACCTGTCCTTAGACCGTCCTACCGTCTCGTAACAGTGACATATACTTTATCCTGTATCCATGCTAAATAACCAGGAAGAGTGCCATCCGCAGAAGCAGGCTGTTCCTGGGTGTGTGACAGGCTGGATGGTTTGTTATTTACTGTGATCAATGGTTGGATACAGCATTTTTGCCTATTCCTGCACTTTTCCTACAAGTGCAAAGTTGTGACAGGAAATAAATAACAAATTTGTAATCATAAGACTTTTTCTCTTGTCCCTAATCTAGAAAAATAAGACCAAAGAGAATGAAATCCAGCTCAGCTACCCATATAAAGTACTTGTACAAACATGGATTTGCTCATTAATTGATATTATTGCAGAAAGTAATTAATGACGTTGGTGTTTTTAAGTTATTAGGTGTATTATTTATCCATGTTTAATTGCGGTAGTTTCTTTTAAAATATTTTTTTGACCTATGATCATTTAAAAAACTTTGATATTAAGGGAAAGATATTCTCTTAAAAATACATATAAAACGTATCTCTGATTACAATACTTTTTGAATGGATATTTTTTATGTGAGTGCGATAATGATTTAGAGATTCTTCTACACATTAATATTAGCTTCAGCAGAAATGAATACATAATTTAAGCACATATTTTCATTCAGATTTAATTTTAACATTCATTATAAGATAGTTGTGTATAGATATTAATTAATCTTATAATTAATAAAAATGTAATAAAACTGTAGTTAATGATGCAAGTTATTACCAGCAGTATATCATCTACCTGTAATTAAAATCTTTAAAGTATGAAATTACATGCCTATACTAAAATGACTACTTAAATATTATAAATACATTATACATAATTTATGCTGTTTGAACTAGTTATCCTATCTTTCAGGATATCTGTTTAAAAAGTAATATCCTTTTGAATAAATAGATTAACAAGCACTGTTTTATAATTCCACGGCGTTATTACATAAAAATCCCTTAACCCTTCAAAATCTGTAATTTCACTATGAAATATTGCATTGCATGTTGGGCTTATTAAAGTGATTGGTCCATGTGTCACATTATAGACAATAATGACCTTGACTAAAGTAATGCTTTTCATATGAATGACTATTTAATGAGCCAACAATTAAGGATTATGTTGACCATGTACTGTACACTCAGTCCATTTTCAGATCTTATATACATGTAGACGATCTGTTTCCATGCATCCAACTTTGAACCACTTCCCTGTTACAAGGTCTCAGCCAACCAGACATGCCTCAGCAAACATGCTCTGTGAGGTAGGATCAGCCAGACCCTGTCCTGGACAAGCATCCATCCATCCACCGATCCATTCATCCATCAGTCCATCCATCCAAACATCCGTCCATCCTATACCCCCAAGGATTATCAACCTTAATTAAACCAAAGACACCCAGAACAAAAAAGACCACACCTCAGTCACAGATTTGACTAAAAATTGTGGAATGGAAATGGAAATTAAGGAAACTAATTACAGTGGTTTGGTTAAGTGTCCAGGACACTCTTACCTCTCGGAATTTAGTTAAAATTAAAGTCTAGATTCCTAGCTTACCAGCCGGAATGGTCTTAAGTAACATTTTTGGGCTGATGACACAGACGTCAAAGATACCTGACATTAAAAAGTAAAAATAAAACTGGATGTGTGACATAAAATGTCAAGGTTGCCCAATGTCAAAGCCATCTTCCAGTGCAATGTTCAGATATAAAAAAAAAACATTGAACAAGGGCCTCAATTAAGAATTTGCCCTCTATAAACAGATCAGTCAAGGTGAAAAATAGCACAGGCAGCAGTAATAACACAAACCGTCTCCATAATTTAGTTGTTCCTACTATAAAATGTAATGAGATCCTGATCATATTTCAAAGTTAATAGAATCAATAAAGTAAAATACATTTCCTTGGTTTACCACCATGATTGCTTTGTTAGGTCAATTAACAACCACTTTAATTAGATGTTTTTTTCTTGCTTTGTAATGCAAGGCCATTTCATTTGATTAGTATCAATGTAAGTTTAGTCAATAACAACAGTGTTTCTGCTCCTTCACAAATCTCTGTATAATAGCTTAACCATAGGAAATATTGCCTTGGAATGAAGTGGAAGCTTGTCCATGATATCCCAGTGGCTCCATGTTCAAGTGAAAGGCCGTGACTGGGGGGGAGGGGCTTGAGAAGGCAGGTGATCCATAGCCACGCCCCTTGGAAAGACAGCTTATTTGTTTTAGGATGTAGGCCTTTACTAAAAATTTTAATTAAAGACAGTATTTTTGTTGGATGGCATTTGGGTGGCCCCCATGACGACGACCCTGCATGGATAAATTAAATTATATACCTCTAAGTTTGAGAGATGTTATTCTCCGAGATGCTACTATTATAATTAGCATAAGCACTGCATTGTGGAGAGCAGTTCACAAAATAATAAACGGAGAGGCGAGCACTTTGGATATGAGAGCTCACTCTCCGATTCTTAAGGTTTGCAGGTTTTTGTTCCAGCTGAGCCTCTTATTTAATTACCCCTTTGCTTTCATCGAGCCATTTGCTAAATGCATCTCAGACCTTAACTCTTGGCAATCCGGAAAATCAGGGGCACTGAATACCATTCAAATTTATTATTAGCTGAAAGACACCTGTTACATGTTAGAATTGTGGCGCTCCTGTGATTTAATAAACCGTGATTGACTGATAGTGAGTTTAATTCAGGCGCGTTCAATCGCTTGTAATGTTTCATTTATGCAAAGTTGTTTGTTCAATGGCTAATAAAGACTGAGTAATCAGTGGAAAAACGAAATAATAAGCATTGACTGTTTTATTCATTATTTACATTGGATTTCTTTCAGTCTTACAGGTATATGTCAGCAGCACAGGCTGTTTTTAACGCTGAGAAACAGAACAAATGTTAAATGCCGAATATGAGCTGATTTGTGATTAGTGATCGGCTCTGTCAAAGCGAAAAGGTTAATTAGTGAAAAGTGCAGTTACATTTTAAAAGACGATGTGGCCAAAAGCTTGCCAGGCATTAAATGTAAGACCCTTGAACGGGGATGGGGGGGGGGGGGGGGCCCCCGAACCGATGTCCCGGGGCCCGGGGTCAAGGGGGGCCCAAAAGGGCCCCCT
>JAODJX010000042.1:9651835-9668018 GCA_026776945.1 Isichthys henryi
TAGTGCTGAGTTTGTGCTGTGTGCTGATTGGTCAGTCCTCTATAATCATGCATGTGTCACTGATGTTAATGTGAAACAGCTGAATTAGGAGGTCTCCATAGTCATAGTACACTTAGATACATCTAAACAACCTTTCACTGCAGAACTTTTATTCCTAGGAATGGAGCAGAACAGTTCCATAGAGCTGTTAGCTATGGCTACTGTAACATGAACCAGGCCTTGGGCTCCATCGCTGTAATATGC
Organism: Isichthys henryi; assembly: GCA_026776945.1. Classification (NCBI taxonomy): domain Eukaryota; kingdom Metazoa; phylum Chordata; class Actinopteri; order Osteoglossiformes; family Mormyridae; genus Isichthys; species Isichthys henryi. The sequence continues at coordinate 9,652,079 of JAODJX010000042.1, forward strand.
ATCCTGCCGTTTTTCCAAAGTAGTCATTACTTTCTCATGCAAATTGCTGAGTAGAAAATGAACGGTAAATGCCTTGTAAATCAAAGGTCAACAGTGGCATGACTTTTGGATTTTTGAAATATTAAGTAGGCAATTAGTCACACAGCTAATACAGAAGATGTTTATTCCATAAAATGTGGCACTATGGACTGTGCCACCCTGAATGAAAAACACATTTTTTTTTCAGTAGGGGGAAACATCATTTATTTAGGCGTTTGTTTAATGTATAGCTGTCTGTCCAGCTGTAGTTTGCCGGTATATAGTATACATACACATTTGTGCACGCATGTGTGTATGCGTGATCAGTGAATGAAACAAATACATCGTCCCTTTCCCCATCCAGAATCAATTTCGAGAGCACGAGCACCTTATAAACACTCAGAATGCACTTTAAGAAAGTAGTGTTTCCTATAAACTTTTCCACAGACTTTCAGTTAGCTAAGTTATCGTCATGGCCAAGTGCATTTATCATTGAATCAGCCGTCCTGCCGCTGATCTGCAATCGTTGCAGGCACACAAGTGCTGGATGCATGAGTGCCCGTTCTGTGGCTGGCTGTCACGTTTCGGGGGGGGGAATCTAAATGTCTGGGTGTGAGCAAACAGGAAATCGGAACACAGCTGGACGAAACGAAAACGGGAGTATAGCTGAACACTCTCCAGCCTCCTGTCACGTTCCCCTTCCCTCCCCAATGCCCTCCTGATCTTGCTCCTCTCTCCATTCCTCATTGTACCATTTTTTTCCCTCTCTGCTATATTTTCTTTCTCCACATCACATTAAGGTGGCCGCAGTTACAGGGGAAACAGAAGGGGCCTTTTCCCCGCGATCGATAATTCAAGCTTCATGGAGGTCAACCAGGAGGCAGGACGAGGAGGTCCCGGAGGTGAGGGAGGAGGGGCCTGTGGGTCACCACCTTGCCCATGGGGGGGGTGTTTGTGGGTGAGAAGATGGTGGACTGTGAGGTAGAAATGTGAAAACAAAGATGTACAAAGAGACCTGGCAAGAACTGGCCAACAGCACTGGCACCTCCCCAGTGCTCTGGCATCTTGCCAAGCAGGAGTAGTGCAGTGAAGTGTGCTGCAGTGCTGCTCTGTCCTTTCTGTGGTTTCCTCTCATCTTCAGCGAACGCCAGTACACAAGGAGCTGGGGCTGCCACACCATCTTCATATATACATTAGCACAAGGACAGGAAATGCATTGTGGGAAATGACAAGAAGTTGGCATGCATAGGGCAGTTTGTGCCTCAGTGGCTTAGGGCGCTGTGCGTGTGCTCAGAAGGGTGCGGGTTCAAATCCTTGAGTTTCACAGTTTCACCTCCTGTGCATGACCTGTGACCCCAACTTGCATCAGGGATTGTCTGACCCTGCCCTCTCTAAAATGTCTGTCGCTTTGTATGAAAGGCTCTGCAAAATTAATCAAATGCTAATGTGTGTTAATGATAGCAGCTGGGTTGCCTGAATTATGAATGAATATGGACATCAAGGGTTAAGCTTCTTTCTCTTCTGTTTTAAGACTGCATGGCAAGCAGATTCGTATGACACTGGGAGGAAGGGATGGAGACTTGGCTTTGCGACTTTAACAAATGGAAGAGGTGAAATGACTGAAGTGGCGCAATTTCAGACTTTAGCTGTGGGGGAAGACGCAAAAATAACGTAGAGGTCAGGGAGGTGTGACGAGGTCTAGCTGTCAGGGGCCGAGAGGGAAGGCTGTTTCATAACTGCAATATTGTGAAAGAGGTGAATGAAGGGCTCATAACTTTGCCCCGCCCCAGGATGTTCATGGCCTACTGCCATCTTACCCTTATTACCCAGAGTGCCTTGCTGCCCGTGTGAATAGGGCACCCTGTCCGTGCGTGTGACCCGGTGCTAACATTCACATAATCAACGTCGGCTTTCATGGCCGTGAGCGTGTTACACAGCTGGGAGAGCCGTGCAATTACGGAGTGGCTAGGAAGGTCCGGTGGTGTCACCCGGAATCGCGGCACATAATTTGGCGGAGAGCGGCATGTGACACAGCAACGAGGCGCTGTCCTCTCCCTAGGGGTTTTCCGGCGGAATGTTTCAGACAGACCAGCACTGGCAAAAAAATCAGGTCGTTGGGCAACTCAGACTGACTGCTGCAATTTACCTTTAAAGCCAAGTGCCGTTTACCTCAAGCTCCCTGCACCTTCTTAATTCTACATCTTTTTTAGTCTCTCGCTGACTTACACACACAATAATTTCCCTGAAGTCATCTCAAAGACTGTACTCTAAGATAATAAAACTCTACATAAAACCGATTACTGTAATACTCTGCCCTGGAGATTAACTTTGGAAGTAAATAAAATCTCAGGAGAGCTCTATAACGATATTGTTTCTTTTCATTTTGAGATTAAAGAGGTTTTGGCCTAAATAGTCTTCAGATTGAAAAAATAAAATCTCATTGAAAAGGCCCAGACACCGAACTTAGCAGCAAAACTGTATAATCATTTTCTCTGTCTGATATAAATTAATTTCAGCAATGTTACAAGGACAGAAAAGTCTACCAGCACTGGTGAAAATAAACGTTTCACTCTTGAGAAAGCTCACACCTGCAGCGTCCCAATTTTGTCAGATTCACAGGTAAGCAGACGAGATGCTTTGCTCGTCGAGACTCCGACACACACGCAGAGAACCTTAGGGCACAGTGCAGTTCACCGCCTCCTAGGAAGGAAGACACGTGGCAGCCCTTTGCTGGAGGATTAGGTCTAATGAGGCCCGAATTTCTCACTGCTGACATACGGCTATGAGGAATCCCCGCGGTTTTCGCAATTCCAGGCTACGCTTTTTTTGTCAAACTCAGGTAACCGCCTGCGGGACAAAAGTGAGGACGGTAATTCAAAGTTTGACCCATATGTTTCTTAAATGCAGAAGCGAAATCCATATGTTGTTTTTTTTTTTGAGAATATCGTGCCATTTCAAGGAATGTTGTTTCTGGCAGATACACCAGCCACAGAGATAAATGTTCACACAAAGAAACATCCAGATGTAACTCTTTACACTATAAGTTTAAGGAAAATTATGAATATTAAATGCTAATGTGTATCAGCTAAACAGAGCAATGTCCCTAAATCAGACATAAAACACAAACAGACTTAACTTTCAGTAACTCTTATAGAACTCTGAAATATAGCAGCACCTAACAGAAAAAATAAAATTCTAAAAGAAAAAAATTCTCCAGAGCTTTCCACCCATAGAGTTATTAGCTCTACTCATAATCGGCCCTGAATGATAATGGGGGAAATGTAAACTGGGCTTTTTTTTTGGGGGGGGGGGGTGCAGACTGTGTGTTGCACGGAAGTATTAGAGGTAACTTCATGCCTCCAGCGGAGAGTCTGATTAAAAATTAGTGAAAAACACGGGAATGCTCAAATTTACAAATTTGAGATGCATCCATTTTTCTCGCCTAGGTGTATCCGATTGCAGGGCTGCAGTGTGACACAAGCAACTCCAGCAAGTTTGAGCTTAAGCTTAATTGTTAAAATAACAAAAACATCAGACTTTACTGGAGATGGAAAGAGATTTAACAAGCAAGCCGCTACGGAGCACGATAGTACTTTCCTCTCTACGAAAATTGGGGCAGCCGGCGAAAGTGACACCGGCACGTAAAGATGATGACTTATAAACAGGTTCATACCCCTGGGGAGATAATTAGCTCCTTTCAGCAAACTCTTAATAAGAATTAATGAGGGAATTTACATCAGGCCCCATGGACAGGAGGCTGCAACAGAACATCATCACAGGACACTGTCCTTCCCAACCGTGGGCACAATGTCCTAGGAGGAAAAAAAAAAGCAATCAAGGTCGGAAGTGATACAGTCATCCATCCATCCATCCATCCATTTTCGAAACCACTTATCCTACTGGATCACGGGGGGTCTGGAGCCTATCCTGGAAGCAATGGGCACAAGGCAGGGAACAACCCAGGATGGGGGGCCAGCTCATCGCAGGGCAGACTCACACACTATTCACTCTCACGTGTAAAAGGCAATTTAGTAACTCCAATTAGCCTCAGCATGTTTTTGGACTGTGGGGGGAAACCGGAGTACCCGGAGGAAACCCCACGACGACATGGGAAGAACATGCAAACTCCGCACACATGTCACCCAGGTGGAGACTCGAGCCCGGGTCCCAGAGGTGTTAACCACTGCAGCACCATGCCGCCCCGTGATACAATCATTCACAACAAAAAAAGCGTTAATAAATGTAAATGAGGCAAGAAAAAGTAAGATATACTCAAGTTGTAAGCATGATTTGACCCGATAAGGAGCCTTCCAGACAGCCTCTGGCCTGCGATGGCTTTCCGTTGATATTTCAGAAGGCTTTTGAGTGAGTTATGATTCGCTGAACACAATCCCACTACAACCTTTCTTTTTGTTGCCAGTGGATCTTGTCGCTTTTAATCTGCCTCCAGAAATATCAGATTTCCTCCCCACACATGGTGCCGTGTGATAGCGGCGAAGGCTAATCCCGCATATCCTGTACAGCCACGACTGACGCCGTAGGAGGAACGTCCCACCTGGGGGGAGGGCTGCCATAATGCCTTGTCTTGCTGTTTTAAAGCTTCTTCGCTATCTTCCTATACGAAGAAGACAAGCACGGTTTGACAAAGAGGATGTTCTCACTGTTTGACTGGTCACATGGTAAATGTAGTGTGGCGTCTATCTCTGCAGCAGTTGGAGCTAAGTAAAAAAAAGGTGGAACAGTGGAACAGTGGGATAAAATCCCAGTCATACATAGTGCACTGGATTCAGATCGGCAGTAACTGGTCAACTAATTATAAACTAGGCAGGGTAGAGGAGGTTATCTCAAAAACCTGCACCAACACCAACCCTCCATGCATCAGTCCCGACCCCTGAACCATAATGCAGGGCTCTTTAAATCTAAAACTTAATTCTAAATCCAGGCCTTGTTTTTGATTCTCTCAGGTAGGTAGTTTAATAATCGCTGATCCTGATTGGACAAAGAGGCTTCACATCGGTCAGTGCTCGGACCTTGAGGACCGTGAATAGGCGGGCCATAATGGGTTCTAGGTTCTCAGTAGCTGAGGACCTGAGCTGAGCTCAGAAGAATCTGGGATGTGGTTCTTATTTTAAAAGTTAGTACCAAAAAAACCCAAAAACAAACACAATTCAGTGTGTTACGTGGTGGAGCAAATTACATGAATTCATATCTTAAATTTTTTTAATTAAAAGTTAACCAAGTAAAGAGTGTAAGCTACTTTACCTGAAATGAAAAAAAAAACAGAAGTATAAACCCTTGAAAAAAATTAAATTAGATTGGCTCAATATAATGTTATGACGGATTATTCCGTCTTCTTGAAGCAGTTATATTTAATTGCTGTTGAGAGTCCTGCGTGATTGCTTTATGAATCTCCTTAAGTTTTTCTGAGCCATTACTGAGGTAACAGAATTATTAACTGCCGGAAATTTTAAACAAATATTGGTGTGGAGAATTTATAAAAACACAAACACAATTTTTCTATAATCCACACTATGCCATTACTTAGTCACGTAAGAGCTTTACACAGTATCTCTAATCCATGTCCTATCTCTCATTCTCTGTTTATAAAGTAAACATAGAGTAGCATTTATACATTCCCTTTTTATGGCAACTGGTAATTATTTAAAGGGATGAGGCACACAGTAGACAATTGGCAATATGGAGAAAAAAGGTCCTTTTTTTATTTTAGACAGTCAGCTACTTATATGTAAATTCTGCTGTCCTTTAACAAAAGTATTCTTCAGAATGAAATGAACAGCATTGGCTGCAGTGTCTGTCACGTTGCTTCACATCCTGTAGCTCAGCTTGAACATACACACGGCTTAGTTTGCAAGCTTAACTCCCACACTATTCTGCTAAGAAAATCACTGAATTTGAAAATTAAAAGATCAAACTCAAAAGTCAATGATAGCGACTTTATTTGCAGTATTTACAAATGCCAAGGGTGAAAGATGACATATGAAACGATAAACCGGCACTCTGGGTTTCAATGAAATGCTTCTGCGCACCTGCATGAAACAGAATGAATGAACACTGCCAGTCAACACCGCCGATGCCGTGTGAATGTATAGCGGTGGGCAGATCTTTCTTTCATATTTCAATTTCGTTGCATACTTTCAAAGTATCGATATCAATGTCAATTATATAGAACAAATATAGAAAAATAAAACAACAAAATACGTTGTGTGTATATGTTTATATATTGATTTGTTTGTTTGTTTACTTTTAATTATTAATTGCTCGTGCAGCTAATGCAATAACTGTTGAGTAAAAACCTCTCATGCTGAGATTACAGCCTGCCTGTTTTCACCTACATACAAGTGTTCTTCCACTCAACTTCAGCAGGGACCATGGACGTAGTTTAGGCATACACACATGTAGGCACTCAAGTAAATCATCGCTCACTGGAACTGTTAGTTTGGCCAGTGATACAAAAACGGCATAATTTGATCACACTTCACACCAATAGACTCGAACACTGCAACATGTAATTAGTGTAACAAAAAAATCACATTGGCTATACCACTAGTCTTTTTAAACATTTAGGAAACAACCATCCAAAGCTGCATAATGTTTATGTTTTAAGTACAAAATCTGAAGAGAAAACAATAAAAAATTTAGAGTTTACAATTTATAGTTTATTGTTGGTAAAGTAGGCCTACAGTTCTTTTTATAAGAGTAATATTGTATTGTCATTTCAATGTTGTAATTTCTTTACATCAAAAATCTGAAAAATAATGAATTATTTACCAATAAATGAATGCATTTGATGTTCTGTACTTGAAGCTGAAAACGTTTTGTGGGCACCCAAATGGAGTGGTCACTGCGACCTGAAATGGACCACGGTCTGAACCCACCACGTGACCAATCGGTATTGGCGATATCAGCCACAAAAATTTTGATATAGGATCCGAACCTTGATTTTGGGTATCACCCCTGCTGCACTTGTCAGTCCTGAGAATTAATCCTGGGTAGAGCAGCTTGTCTTCCAGGTGGGTCTAAAATATCTGTTTTGCTAGTGCATCTGGCCTAAGCAAAGCTACAAATTAAGTTGTCTTAGACACCCAGTGAAACATGTTGTTTGCTGGGGGGGGGATCGAAACGCACATCATCAGAGGTATATTCGGCAATACATTTTTGTCACTTCTCCATTTACACAAAGCTTACTAGAATCTTCTATAAGCTTCCATTGAAGCGCGGCATCAATGGGCATCTACGGGACAGTATTTGTCTTAGTTCCAAAGGAAAAATTTACGTATATATTGTCAAAACCAACTTCCGTGAAATGATCAGCGCTGTGGTTCAATTAGTAAGATAGATCACACTTTTAGATTACACATTGACTAATTAATTTTTTTTGGCAATTTTATGGGGGGTAGACGATCGTCCTGTGCAGTCTTGGAGTGATTGCCTGTTGTACACACAGAATCCACTTTCTATCTGAGAGTTTGTTTATGAAGTGCAAATGCGGTCAGCAAGATTCCAGGCACACTCACCTTTGCATTTGCCAATGAATACATTACCTTCATTTCAAACAGTCGTTCTTCTTCTCTAGCATCTGCTGTGCATGCAATGAAAGTTCGCATAAAAGAAATTAAAAACTAAATAAAGAAACGGGGATCAGCGACGCCACTTTTTTTCAATGCAGAACAAATTTTGTATGAAATTTTTGTCGGACGTTTTCAATGGATATATAAAGGGTTATGAGTGTCTCCTCTAATTAGCTAAGAATCTGTCATTTTTCTTTAAGTCTCTAAAGAAGGATTGTGGAGAGTGTTGGGGCTCAACGCTGCCTTTCAGGGTCATTGTCCTGGTGACCATAGAGTCAACAACGTAGCTTGGATGGCATTAAATCATTATCGTTTAGCTGTTGTGAGAACTGGGCGAACTGTACCACTATTAGCTTGTCTGGATGGTCATTTGTGTGCCGGTTGAATTCTTAACCTTGAAAATGTAATTTTGTGCAAAGATGTCACAGTGAAGTATATAATCAAAACAAATCAGATACTAAATCATGCCTGAATTGTCTGAGAATCTATTCATTCGGGTGTCTTAAATAGTATTCATTTATTTTCCTTTTCTTAAAAAATGAAAGTACTCGTACTGCTTCAGTTAATCTAATCTGCTGCAGTTGTAAAATAATTGCATTTCTTTTCTCTCATTTCTTCAAATGATGTTATTCCTGACTGTTTAGATACCTGGTGGTGTGTGTGTGTGTGTGTGTGTGTTTTATGTTCAATTTGCTATGTGCTTGGAGGGAAGCTCCGCAAATGGTGAAATATATTTTATTGGGTCTTCTTACATATTCCCCAGTGAGAAATCAGATTCCTAATTGTTGAAGTGTCTAAGGTGACATCAAGGAATTCAAATTTTTATGTCCCAGTTGTGCAAATTTTTTATTTTGCTATCAAGTTGTGCTTGATTTCCCTAAGGATGCAGAGTTTATGGCTCTATTCCATGTGTTTCTCTCTGTTTCTTTATTTTGCTTTTTCTAGAAAAGAGTTCAATTTTCCACTTAGGCTGAAGCTTAAGGGGCAATATAATTCTTCACAATTCTATACATTTATCTAAATATTTGGACAGCCTCCAGAGTTAAGTAGCACCGTGGCTTGTTTCTGTTGCTGCCTAATTCCATCTTTAAAAAGTATTACTTTGTTTTTATCTTTTAAAGTAAACGTTGCTTGGTGAGTTTCTTAAATACGGCGCCCCCTGCTACCTCGTGTGGTGAGAGGAGCCGACCTGGGCTGCAAATTGTAAATGGACTGCAGGTAACCGCACAGCTGAGACACCCTATGGCAAACCCACATTTCCTGCTACTAGCCCACTTAAGGGTAAACTGTCATTGCCTTTAATCCTCATGGTTTCCCCAGAAGCCTCTCACCTGTGTCCACTCTCCAGTGTCTTTTGATTGAATTAATAGTAGACGATCCCTGCTGGTGTATTGTTCCTCTGTTCTGTGCAGGGCCGTGCAGAGATCTTTTGAGAGCCGGGTGCTCAAAGGTCTGGAAGAAGGGCCGTCAGTGCCTTTAAAGCTTATCGACAAGTTCACGTTAAATAGTTTGGCATCACGGGCGGGTGTTTAGGGGCACACACACCAGGCTCTGTGTTCCTCAGCATCAAAAATCGGTTTGTGTGGAAAAGACACAGCGCTGGATTCACTGCCCAAATAAGGTGGGATCTTCTGCCTGATCTGGAACTTGGGGAATAAAAAAATGGAACTTAGTGCCCATGAGACATTTTTTATTTCAGCGGTTGTGCGTCATCTGACACAGACAGAAGATAAAATGCAGATATCATGAGGTGGAACTACTGTAGGGTTTCGAAGTGAGGAATCCAAAGAGGAAATTAATAAAATTGTTTAAAGTGATTTTTCCTCCTAATATACAGGTTCTAATTCAGTCATTAACCGAAATTGCTTCTGTTTTTGGAACTGAAATGAAATTTTATTGGTCATTGTGTTGTGGAACACAAAATCACTGTAGTAAACTGTGAGAATCTGATGTTATGAGTTGTAAATTAATTGACAAATTAGTACACCAAGTTAGTACAACCAACACAGAGAAAGAGGAAATGCAACCAATTGAACTTTCATCCACACCAGCAGGAGATCCGCATGCAGCTTTGGTTGGCATGGCAACGCCTCCAGTGTTGTGGGGTCAATTTCTGAGCCCAGCGGTCTGCGTGCGGGGTTTTCGTGTTCTCCTCATATATGTATAATGTCGCACTGTCTACTCTGGTGTCCCCTCACAGTCCAAAAGCACGTGGTACATTCAAGCATTATCTCAGTTACCTGAGAACATAGTTCTCCACCAAAAAAAGGTGGATTGCCCTGTCCTAGTGGGGGATGAGTCAAGCCCTCAAGCGGATGAGTGTAAGTGTCTCGGGGTCGAGTGAGGGAGCGGGCAATTGACAGGCGGATGGGTGCAGGGTCGGCAATAATACCGACGCTGTACTGCTCTGCCGTGGAGAAGCGAAAGCTGAGGTGGAAGGAAAAGCTATCGATTTAGCAGTCGGACTATGTACCTACCCTCACCTATGGTCGTGAGCTTTAAGCAGTAACCCATAGGGCGTCTGGGCTCAGCATTAGAGACAGGGGGCGGAGCTGCTGCTCCTCTGCATCGAAAGGAACCAATTGAGGTGGTTCAGCCATCTATCTAGGATGCCTTCAGGATACCTTCCTGGGGAGGTGATTCAGGCATGTCCAACCGGGAGGAGGCCCCAGGGCAGACCCAGGACACATTGGAGCGATTAAATCTCTTGACTGTCCTGGGAACGCCTTGGTATTCTTCCGGAGGAGCTGGAGGAGGTGGCTGGGGAAGGAGGGGTATGGGAATCCCTGGTTAGACTGCTGCCCCTGCAACCTGACCCTGGAAATGCGGCAGATGATGGATGGATGGATGGATGGATGGATGGGAGTATACACCCAGTTATGTAGCACCATTTCATCTATGCAGCCATGCACTGGATAAAATGTGTGGATAGATGTATATAATGTGAATCTACGGCAAATATATATATAGATATGCTCAAACTTACTTCAGGCTTATGCTCAGGCTTACTTCAAAAACATAAAATGTTAGGCATGACAAATTTCTGTTTAGCTGAAGTTATGGATTTATTGCATAATTCTTTGGTATCACAATTAATTGAACAGTATTAATACATCAGAGGTTCCAAAGAGAGCAGTGAATTCGAAGGACAAATTCTTACCGGCCCCTAATACATGAAGACCAGTTATACCATCAATCCATCGGTCCGTTTTCCAAAGTGATTCATGTCTGGTGTGGGACACCAGCTTACTCGTGTCATTAATAATGTTCATATCAGTGGATTTCTTAAGCTCGCACTAAAATAGAGAATATCCATAGAAGTTTCATTCTCCTGATTGCACTACAAAAGCACTATTAATATATGTTAACTTTTCTCTTGCGTTCACTCACTATTCATGCCATTCGAATAATGACACATCTTCTTATAAACTGTAGATATGTATATTGTGAGCCAGTCATTGGGCATCGGAAAGCTGAAGTTAATCCTGCCCCTGCTGGGAGGCTCGGGTATTGCACAGGATTCCGGTGCTTCCTTGGTTTTTGATCCTCTCTTCCCACATACTGTCAGTGTTTGTCACAGCGACAGTCGCTATGGCGTCGCACCGCCACAGCGCCTCCCCACCCCCCGCGGTGTCGCAGGCAGTCTGCGCGTGTACTCTAAATTATTCACGACCCACCCACTGGGGGGGTAAGCAGAGCGTGGAGCGATGTAAATCTTGCCGGTCGGGGGTCGTTTTTGTTTTGTTTTGTTGGTTTTTTTTGGTAAATGAAGTTAAGCATCAAAGTGAGCGCTGAAAAGATTCCTGCTGAATTATAAAATGCTGCCCTTTGCTATTCTTTAGCACTTGGTTATATTTTCTGTCATACTTTAGCCAGGTTGTCACATGTCACACTTAAAAAGGGGATCAAACTACATATAACGTAACTAAAATGGATTTAATAATTCATGGGCTGTGAGCCGAAAATTATTCGGGGGGGGGGGTAGTACCCACGCGAGTCATGTGTTAAATTAGATCCTGTCTTGCTTTGCTAACTCATGCCTTTACAATGCAGTGACACACATGGGTAAGATGTGTTTGCTCCCCACTTCACATAAACCTGGACTTCGTGTTCACACATGCAAGTGTCCTGTTGTTAAAACATCTCCCAAGAGCAATTATTCGTGCTTTGCTTATTTACAAAAACTTCTTCGTGAAATACTATTCGAGGGGCTCAATAAAAATAATTTCGGTAGATGGTTAAATTTACAGCGTAGCAGAGTCTCATCGTGTTACATTAAAGCTGACAGATATAGAGCAGAGTTCCACGTGTTGCTCCTTGCTGAGATCTCTGTGCTCCTTTGCTGTGACTGCCCACTGTCCCCAAATGGGTTGTTTTTTTATCACTTGTGTGTCTGGCTATTACCATCCGGGCCACCCAGCCAAAGCAGAGTCGCTGTGTAACTACAGCTCATGGGATCTGTCATTTCCTCTTGCCGCTTAGGCAAAGGTGCATTTTTGGGGCTGTTAGCTTACGATCCTGCATCTTTCACGCCTGGCTTCGGCTCTCACTTCTTCCCCTGGCCTTAGTGACGGCCTCTTCTTCTCCCATTGATTTCTGGACCTGCTTCTTCTGGCTTCTGGACCTACCCCCTTTTTTCTCCTCCTACCTTCAGCTCTTGCATCTCCTTCACTCCTGGCTTCTTCTCCCATAGATTTCAGGACGCATTCCTTCTCCCCTTGGCTTCAAGCCATTCCACTTCGTTATTTCTGGCTTTCACGTCCTGCTTCTTATGCCATTACTTTCATGGCCTGTATCTTCTTCTGCCAGGTCTACCTGTGACCATTAGCTCCTCATTTTTTCCTCGAGATGTGGATTTCATCGGATTTATGTGGATTGATTTAGGTCTCAGCAAATGAATTCAATCTCACTGTCAGTCCCCAGTGCCCTGTTATTCAAACTGGTTCGATAGTCTTCATAGGTACTTTGTCTTATATTTTTGCTTTATTTCACAGTGTTTTTTTGCAGACTTTTTGCATTTTATTAATTTCCCTGATGCTCTTGTACAACATGACTTCATTGACCATCAAGCCTAGTCATGCTGAATGCAAATAGCCATCCATTCGTAACAACACCACAGGAGGGGAATTTGTCTTTCAGGGCTGAGAAACATGCAAGTACCACATTGCATTCTTCTACTTCAAACGTCCTCCTGCCTCTGCACCTGCCCACGAACACAAAAATACTCCATGCTGCCCTATGACATATTCCTAGTGAAATGTTATCCTTTTGACATCATTTTTTTTTATATTCCCTGCCAATCTATATCAACAGGTACCACTTCTATTAGATCTTTCTGCCAGACTGCCGGTACGAACCACAAAGATTTGTATTTGCCTTTCGTGCGGACAGCTCAGGCTTCTGACTCCCGTATGCCGTTCACACTCCTCCACCTGGAATCGAACAGATGCTATTTTTCACTTATCTCTGATCTTTAGCACAAGACCAAATACATGCATATGTAATGGGAAACTGAAAAACAGCATCTATACAAACAAATCATTACAGACTATTACCAAATTGCATGTAATAGACTGGCATATGACACAGACCTATCTGGCCTGAAATAGACTAAAGGCTCTCTCTGTGTAATAAATAAGCAGTTGGAAATTTAATGATTGGATTAGATGGATATATGTGGGTGAACAAGAGCTGGAAAGACAGCGATTTTATATAAGAGATTTCATATGTTTAGCAAGGATTATTTTAACGAAAAGGTAGGGTCATGCTTTGTTTAACAGATATTACATATTTTCATTCATTGGAAGTTGCGCTTAGTTGCACTGATGCCATGTTGATGCCTCAGCAGATGTACATTCATGATCTGCCGCATCCATGCGTCTCTTTGGACAAAAGCAGCCACAAAATACATGAGATGTAAACGTAAAACGTGCAGGAATGGGTTTCCTCCAGTCGCTTTCGGTGTTCCTTTCAGACAGCCGGTGGTCTTTCACTCTACGCATAGCCACTCAAAGAAACCACCCCAGGAAAGATGGGAAACGATTAAAGACACCTTTTGCGCTCTGTGGAGCAAAACCTGATCAATCCACATCGATGTATCATGAAACGTAATTAGCACAGCTCTGCGGGGGTAAAATCCAATACCTCAGCTCAATTCGGACAGGTATGCCCTGCCTGAGCCTCCCACAAAAATTGAGAAATACAATTTCTTGCTCTACAAAATTGGTATTGTCTGAAAGTGTCCTCTTTCTGGCCCAATCCCTTTTTCAGGTTGACCTCAGGGCCCAGTATGACCCCATGCAGGGAGCCTAGGCAACAGCCCATCATCTCCTGCAGCTTCATACTTAAAGTGTTTGCTCTGACTAACATTGACCATCATTTTTGTCATCTAAACATTGTCATTACTTCCTGGATCCACATCCACACAATCGTTTTATGGCCACAAATTCCACAGATATCCAGGGATTTGCCTCTCAGATGATAAGATTTGCAAATGGGTTTCAGGGATCGAACAGCCATCGTGGTCTTGCTGCTAAACGCTAACGGCATCTCTGCATGCCTCCCCTTAGCTAATTATTGGGTAGATTCAGACTTCGTTTGTTATGGGTTTAAGTAGAACATAAGCTGGACGAATCTTCGCGTGGTTAAATTCATTATCTTCTATCCTTTCCCATGTTTGTCGGAATCCATGAATTTGATGAGTCATACCTATTTCTCCCCGAGAATAAAGCTCCATTTCTCATTCGTTGTCCAGCCAGACGGGGAAGTAAATTTACTCTCCTGACCGACCATAGGTAATTCATAATTGGGGAATACCTCGTGTTTGATTGGGGATTTATCTATGGGAAAAACCTGGTTCTTTGTGAAGGCGAACAGATCCACAGGACAGGACTAGAGGATGGCGCAGGGCGATTTTATTGCCACGTGCAGGAAATCTCAAGTAGGTTAACTGTGTAACCTACAAAACAATGGACTGAGCTCACTAATGAGCCAATAAGTGAGGCTGTGAGGGCCAGGAACTCCCTAACGCACATAACAAGCTTCCATTACAGGTGAGTAGATGGATTTGTATCCTAACCTCACGCTTCCCCTGAACCCACCTCAAACTCCAGGTATTTCACAGCTGATAGGGCTCATTTAGGTATTATTTTTCTGATTCCACTATTCCAGGAAGTTATAAACACCCGTGATTACCACGGTAATAGACGATATTCCTTTCTTGATTCTTCCGTTAGCCTGTCAAACAATTTTCTCCGTCTGTCACTGAGTCTGGCAGTCACGACCTTGAAGGATCACACCAAGAACAGCGACATTAGAGATCACAATGTTTATTAGACAGCAATAAACTAAAGCATGTCTCCAAAGCAGGAAAGTGACAGGATGAGAGTCTGAGATCAGACCCAGATCCTAATGGTCTTATTATTGTGTCTTATGCCGAACGATATTTTCCCGTATTATGGTCTCTGAGTGGCTGTGCTCTCAGCTCAGGGTTCATTTACTAAATATTTAATAGTGTATAATTATGTTTTTACACAGTTCAGCAAGGTGATGCAAGTGTTATTTATTTAATGTAGCAATATATTGCACTTGTGGAAAAAATAAATCCAGGTGTATTTGAAAAGGAGCTAATAGCTAGTTATTTTGCCTTTAGTGACTGGTGACTAAATGATACTGAATCTATTTCTTTTGAAATGTATGTTATCAGTGATATTTGCTGCTGTGTTAATCAGGTTACATTGTTGTGCAAACTGTTTAATTAACAAGAAAATATACCTGCAGTGGTCCCTGTGCTTCTAGGGAGGTATGAACGCTGGATGCATGGCAGTCAATTTAGGCTTAACCCAAAATTGACAGGAGAACCTCCACATTGTCACATGATTGGATCACAGCACCTCTAAGCCAAACATGCTGGAACAAACCTACTCCGTACAAAACGGTTCCTGCTGATTGGTCCCAGTGATTTGCTACATGTGATTTTGTGTTCTCTTCTAGCCAAACTGCGTGTTTATTTTTAACACATAGCTATCTTGCCCCCCTATTCTGCTTTGCCTCTCGCTCTCCTCTGTCTCTCTCTGAATACTAATTCTGCGTTGACATGCCAAGGTTCTCTTTGAAAGAAGATTAGTTGTGAAAGGCCTGCATCAGAGTAGAAGCCAGAGCAGGCACAAGCATCTCATTGAGAGCAGTATGAGAGATTGGCGGGGGGGGGGGGGGGGGGGGGGATTGAACGAGGGACGAGCTGACAGATAAAGGGGGCGCTAAGGGCGGGAAAATGCACGGGGGGAACGTAAATAAATGTCGTAAAAATCAAGACAAAATGTGTGACGGCAAAA
>JAODJX010000042.1:9712804-9732571 GCA_026776945.1 Isichthys henryi
CATGCGACGCAGACATGAGATGCAGAAATGCGACGCAGACATGCGACTCAGACATGCGACGCAGACATGCGACGCAGACATGCGACGCAGGCATGCGACACAGGCATGCGCGCATTCCTGTACATGCTCTGTTTTGAGCTTCTCCTCGCTGTTTTTTAATTTTGATTCAGTATACATTTCGATAATAGCAGGTAAGGCCATCCATCTCACTTCAAAGCAAATGTTTGTGTGTCCTATCTCCCCTTTGGACCTCATTTGGATCCACTTTCAATTGCTTGCAGCACTTAGTGAAATTTCATTTAAAAGTAATTTAACATAAATTGATGAAAAGCGGAATTTTCATAGTAGACGCAGTACATGAAATGATTACTGAGGTCATGCAGTAGTACATAAAGTATAGCACCCTTCCCCTTTGAGCCCTATTGGTATATTTATTGCCTGCTGTAAGCCAATTCAAATGCAATTCTGTGAGATGCAGCATAGTTTGTTGCAGATCTCGACATAGTTTTTCATTTAGTCACCTGAAATATTTAGGAGAAGCAGTGTATAAAAATTCCCTGAGGAGAAACGGGAAGCCAGAGTCTCCCCGGACTTGGTGTTGTCTTTGTTCTTTGTCTTTGTTGGCAGTTGGTCGCCGAATCGCCAGGGCAGGGACACGATACCAAAGCACAGCCTTCAACACCTGACTTATTTCACACTAATGGCGTGTGCTGATGGAGATCCTTGTCAGGGTGAAGGACAGGGCACAGGAAGACAGCGGTCACTGCCTCGCTTACCGGGCCCTAACATCGCTGTTGGAGATGTATCCTCAATGCAGGACCCGCTGCACACAGAACATTTTGGCCTGACAGGAACACAGGGCATGACTTTTTCGCCTGTTATGTTTTGACAAGAGGTGGCGACCTACAGTATGAAACAAGCATTTGAAAAGCCCTTGAAAAAATGTCGCATTTTAACGCTGATGATCTTCCGAGACGTCAGTTTAATTCCTACAACCTGAAGGGTACACACACACACACACACACACACACACACAGACCTGTACTCATATCGTTGCGGGGACTCTCCATTTATTTCTATGGGCATAATCCTAATCCCAATTTTGACGACCTTAAGCCCTGCTCAGCCCTAACCTTACATAAGCAACAAAACAAAATACAAGACTTTTGGCAGTTTTAAATTGCATTCACAGATTTTTATGAAACAGAGATTATGCTCTTGCAGACCCGTAAAATGTAACAGGTCTTACCATAATGTAATACTAACAGGTACAGACAGACAAACACACAAACACTGTAAATCCAGAATGTAGCTGATGCCCAGTGCACTGCCACTGTACCAGCACATAGTGACATATACAGCTAGCTATTCTTACAAGCAGAGTTGGGTAATTCAGGTCCAGAGAGTAAAAATACAGACCGGGATTTTGTTTCAACCAACCAGTTGAATACTCTGTGATTGTGATTTGTTTAAACTCAACTGGTTGGTTGAAGCAAAATCCTGGTCTGGACTTTTAATCTCTGGACCTAAATTACCCAACTCAACTTCTGACATCACCTACTAGCAGCAGGACGTCTCCCTCCAGTGTCTTATCTTGTATCATAGATGTTCAAAGTTGTGTTTTCATTTAGAAAATCAGAAAATGGAACCTAATTGGGCATCAGCAGGCATGACAGATGAGGACATGGAACTTAATGCTGCCCGATCAAATCTCATACAGGCTATTATGGCCTTTTAAAAATATTTCATTTAAATAAATATGAAAAATCAACATAGCCATGATATCAATAGTTAAATACTAACAACAAAAAAGCCACAGGTTACAGAAAAATCTAATTTCAATAAATATTGAATATTCTACATTTAAAAGGACACTTTTCAATATATGCTTACGTATTTAAAGTTTACTCCTGGCCACAATTGCTGCTAATTGTACATATACATGAATTTGCTGCCAGGGAAGAAGAGCATTTATTTCTCAGTGTCATTTGTATTCATGCACTAAACAGCACTACATGCTTTCCATTTTGAATAGATGACATATTCATGGTTTGAATTTGTAAATGGAAAAATGCTTAACTGGAATTGTGTTTCGGGTCGCTTTACCTCTTATTTAATGACTGAACAGAGTAATGGATATATGTAGCTGAGAATGAAATGGGATTCCTGCACACAAGAAGTAAACACATTGTGCATCTCTGTGCCACATCAAGCCATATAATTGCCAAGCGCTGGAAAACGCGATTCTGAAATCATTTCTTTAGTTGGGATGTAGGCTAACGTTGGTTCCTACGCAAGCTCGCCTGTCAGCTTATTTGTTACCCTTTACTCCCCACAAGTTAACTGCAATGAAAAAAAAAACAATAAAGTTACTCAGTTGATTAAGAGTCAACTGTCAAATGGTGGTATGGAGTTATCTTCACGCTGATATTTAAGGTGTGTGCGTCTGTCTGTTGGAAAGCAGAGGGCCGCAATTCATAACTTTATGCGTTATGTAGTACAGCAAAAAAATAAAAAAATTACTGACACTGGGTCTGAATAAAAATATATTACTTGGAAGCATTGATCAAGAACTGAGATAACCCTGCAAATAAGAAAACGATGTAAGAAAAAAACTGGATTATTCAAATGGCAACAACAGTGATAATGATGACTATGATCATGCCTGTCATTATTATTATTATTATTATTATTACTGTAGTAGTAGTAGTATTATTGTCAGTATTATTATTGCTATCAGTAGTAGTAGCAGTTGTATTTTAATAGTAGCATTTTTAAACCTCATTCAAATATTTGTTGATGTTTAGGAATGTCACATCAATCACCTGCAATTCTTTGGCCCTGAAGAGGAGTGTGGATTCCCCACACCAACCTAAGGGTTCGCATTTAACTGGGAAAATGAGCTGTAGAGCGGAGGTGAAGCTCGCATCATGGTATATACTGTAACACAGCATGCAGACTGTGGCAGTCAGTAAACAGGCCCCAATGCGAAACAGGAGCACCGAGGAACTAGAAAATAAAGCAAATGAATGATTATCATTTTCACGATTAAGGTTATTGTCACGGATATGTTTAAGTGCTCCATTTATGAGCAAACACTTTTTTTCCTAAGCCACCTTTAAGTCAATGCTTATGATGGAAAATGCATTAAATGCTACACAAAGTTCGATATGAGTAATCAGTTCTATTAGCATTGCTACATAAATAAAAAGCTAAAATACAATATTCGATTATATGGTTGTTTCATGTGTCATGTAAGAAACAAATATTAATGATGCTTAAAAACATACATAATAGATAAAGAAACTCATACAGATTCAATTCAAGCAACAAGGATAATTAAATTTAATTGAATATCGGCGTTACTGTTATTGTTTATCTTTATGAAGCAATTTACCTTAGGTGATTTGTTATCCATGGCGACATATGTCCTCCGAAGTATAGTGAGGATATTACGATGGTGCTGAACGGAGATGAAAAAAAAGAAATGGGAAACTTGAGGTGATTTGCTGGCCTTTGGGGGTGGGCTTCAGCTGTCAACCATCCTGGAGTGGGCAGCACAAATTACTCTCTCGTTGTGCACCCTCTCCATATTCCGCACTAACTGCAGCTAGAAAACTCTCTCCGAAGATTTACAGGAAAGGTTCCGGAACGCAGGATTGCAAACCCAGCACTACGCATCCCAGAACCCACAGGCGTAACAGCGGCGTGGTGGGAATCTGGCCACGCGCCACAGAGACGGACCAGCGACCGTGGAATTCCCGTTTTTCCGAGGTCATGGCGTTCACGGTTCCCATGGTTACGGCTTTAATTGCATCACACACGGTCGGGCGTGAGCGGGACGGGCGAAGCCGATCGCTAGCCGCTGCCGTAGCTCCGCTGTTTATTTTGATGATGGCGTGCTGGCAGGCGGCATCGTTTTGGCCCGATCCAGTCGGCTCAGCGTGAGCGCGCGTTTGAGCAAGAGCATGTTGAGGGTCTGCTGCTGGGAGTGTGTTTGCTACCGAGGCACCAGGACTTGGCTGAGCGCCCGGCGGAGGTTTGTGGGAAAAATGCTGGCCGGTGAGCACCTACCCAGCCGCTAGCTATCCACGACATCATTCTGTTGTTACTGCCAATGCCCGAGTGCACTTTATGGGATGTAGTCCTAGGGTCGGCTGTATTCTCTGCTGGATGATGTCACCGCCATGACACTGCAGGTCACATGATCTACGTCATAGCAAAGGCCTCATTGAGGAGATGCACTTATGCTGGGGTCTCATCAAGTTCAGGCAGGGGGCCACAAACCTGTCCGCCTGCCTGGTTCTACACAATGGAAGCTAAAGCTATAGAAACAGTGTCTCTAAAGGTAAACAGAAAAACAAGTTACAAATTATGCTTCTTTGATTCACCACATGAATCAAGGGTTTGCAAACCCGTCCTTCTGGGGCAGGATTCCTGCAGGTTTTTGAGAACTTTTTAATCAGGCCTGATTAACACGTAAAATACAAGGTGTGCTGATTTACTAATCAAGTAATAATGTTAATGAAGGACTGAGGATTGTGTGCATCGTGTACAAACTTAACATTTTTATGTATTAACGGGGGATAGTGAGTCATACACGTACCTTTCTTGCGTTCCTGTTTAGATGTACGTCCAGTCCTAGAAGACTAAAGGCAGACCATAATGTACAAACAGTTTAGGAATAGAAGGTGCTCCAAGCACTTAATAACCTTCCGTTACACAAGCCGTTAACAGGTTATGAACGGAATCCGTTCCCTAATTCCATCTTTAAGCCGAATAATAATGACGATTAATATTAAAAGAAACTACATACAATACTGTACTGTACCTCAAGTCGACGAACGCCAAAGCCATGCAATGTCTTCATGAGTGTCACAATGTAATGTGTGTCCATAAAAACTAACCACTGTATTTAAGCTGATTTTTTTTGTATACAGTAACGGGCTTAATGGTGGCCCGTCCGTAAGTAGGAGTTGTCCGTAAGTCAGATGTTCTTAACTGCCTGTAGTTCCTTAAAAATAAAGAAAATAATAGGAAAGTGTGCAGCTCTTTAAGAAGGAGTAAATATTTAAAAGCCCGTAATTAGATATAACCCCCGTGGATCTGGCTGCACAGCTGCAGTATTTAAGGACAAATAAAGCCACACTCATCTATATTCTTCAAATGAGATCGGCAATAAGGATCACAAAGCCATTAATTTACTTCAGTGTTTACGCATTGTAAATCTCCACATTCATTAGGATTTAATTTCAAGGACGATCTGTAGGTCAAATTAGTAACTGTTCCCATTTTTATCAATTAAACAGCAAATGTTTTCGCTTGCTTTCTTAGCAGAATTTTACTGGATTTGTATCATTGATCATAATTAATAGCGTTTTATAGCAGAAATTAGTGCTGCTAGCACTGCGTGATACTGGCCAGTGGATCCAGGGGTGCGGGGAGGGGGGGGGTAAATGCTTCAATCGGAGCCCCTTTAGCAAAGACATGACAGCCTCTATGGCATCTATTGGTTGAAGTCTGGCAACATTTTCATTAGACTGCATGGAATCAGTCACCAAAGATGTGCGTCTGCCTTTATCTGAGTATCGATCATGTGTCAATAAGTAAGATTTAAGACGATCAATTAGACACATGCTTAGCATTCTCCCTCAGCCACATGCAGTACAAGGAACAACTAACAGAATTAAGTAAGTAATTCACAGCCGATGATACTATAATAAAAACATACAGCAATATAAATGACTAATAAAGAGGCATAAAAAGGCAATAGCCGCTCTGAAACACTTAAGACATTATAATTAAGCTTAAGTACAGGGATTGAAGCGGTCTATATTTAACTGTTGGAGATTCAGACAGCTTGGGGAAGAAACTGTTCTTCAATCTGGTCAGTAGAAGATGCTGCAAAGCCTCCTACCAGACTCAGGAGACGAGAACGTAGTTTGGGTTCTGTATGTTTCTTTGTGCTGGTAGTTGAGATATACTTGGTCAACGGACTTGGTTGGGTCCATCTTATAGATGGTTATAAATGGGCAAACAGGTAGCCCCCCTACCCCAAATTTATTTTGGATAAATACTCCCCATCTTAAATGAGAGACAAACTAGGACCATCTTTTTATTCTCTATTGATTCCATGGGAAAGGTGTTTTCCGTGCTAAAAGTTTTGTCACTGAATGTACCATGATCTGTGCACACAGTAAATTCTGTCATTGTCCGGGCATTATTTGAGTCCCATGGAGGAACTGGGAGTGGTTCAACCTTGGACACACTGCAGCTAACCGAGTTTTATACCTGCTGCCCCCGCTTCCGCCTCCCACGCACCATCTTAGCGTTACGTCACCGCCGGCCAGTTCTGATACCTCCCGGTTCGTCTGGCGTGAACCGCGGCCACCAGAACAGGGAGATTCCAGAACGAGGGTACAGGGAACGGAGGAAAGGGCGGCAACTTGCAGATAGTACCCAAAGACTGGGGTTAGGAGCACAAGCATACAAGAATATTCAGCCTTTCTAAAAGAGCGTCAGTGAGTGAGATAATCAGCAATTCTGTCAAGGCCACATCTAACTTCAATCATCCAGCAGCCTGTAGTATTTTTGTAATGATATTTCTGCAGTGGAGGGAACAGTGATTTAAAGGTTCCCAGTATAAGACATATTTACGAATGTGCTACGAAGTTAAGCTCATCTTACGATATTATTAATGCAAGCCCGATGCGAGTGGGGTAAGAAATTGAATATAATTAATAAATGAAGTTAAATATAGAAATTGCATAGGGTGTATTACTTGATTATGTCTTTGATATACGATATATAGACTATTTTTTTCTAGAGGTTAATGTTAGGCTGTTAAACAGTCTCTATGAAGTTATTACTTGGGGGTGCTCACCTCGCACGGGCACTAGTGAACATGAAAAAAGGCGACTGCCTGGCTTTTATCTCCTCCTGCAAATGAAAGCTTAACCTTCGCCTGGCCTGCATCAGTCAGCATCCGGCCTGCGTTACGGAAGCC
The DNA here is from genome assembly GCA_026776945.1 of Isichthys henryi. Classification (NCBI taxonomy): domain Eukaryota; kingdom Metazoa; phylum Chordata; class Actinopteri; order Osteoglossiformes; family Mormyridae; genus Isichthys; species Isichthys henryi. The sequence continues at coordinate 9,719,811 of JAODJX010000042.1, forward strand.
ATACGGCAAAACAGAGAGGGCACCGCCCCTTTTATTACCGCGGATTAGAGAAGGATCCGCAGGACGGGACAGGAAATAGGGTGCACGGCCCGAGAAGTGTGACCTATCCGTAACTCAGACACGGCTCAGCTTTCCTCAAAGACATCGGTCCAATAATTCGATAGAAACGACAGGGCAGACATTTTTAATATTTCACCACAATAACTCCTTCCATTATCAATCCAGCTATTATTGTATATTGAGCAGGTTGCATATTAAATTAAACATATTTTGAAGATTAAACATGCTGCTTAGACATGCATTGAGAGAATAACGATTCTGGTTACTTAGTGCATGTTGTTTTGTTTAATTTTTTTAATTGATTTCATTGGATACTGTAGCATTTCTAATGAATGTTTTATGCTCCACCATTATGTATTTAAATTTTAATTAGTGTTCCTCTTTGTTAGTTTTCTTTGAGTTGAATCGACGTACTTTAATCTTATGCATTTAATTTGAATTGGATGTCTTAAGCACCTTGAGCAGCTTCCGGTGTTAGATACTCACCTTCTGTGCAGCCAAACCTTCACAGATCCAGCTGAGCTTTAACCCGCAAACAGCTGCTTAAAAGGCCCTCAGTCTCAGTCACTCCTTTGTTTTCCTTAGTCGGGCTTTATGAACTCTGTCCGCCTGTGATTGGCTGGCTCTATCCCGTGGTTTATGGATACGGACTGCATATGTGGCTGCAAGATATATGGGGGAGGGGGGGGCTGTGTCCGTTCTATACTGCTAACCCCAGACTGATTGTACAGTAATTAAACCTCTTAACTGATTAGGAGTAGGAAAGAATTCTTAAGATGATGTAATTCTGTAATTGCTGAACACAGAGGACGGATGGACACAGTGATGCACACCACACACACACACAGACACACACACACAAACACACACACACACAAACACACACACAGACACACACACATGCACACACACACACATACACACACACAGACACACACGCATACACACACACACACGCATACACACACACAAAAGACAGACACACACACTTGAACACACACAGACACACACACACACGCAGACACACACATACACACACACACACCTGTACTCATATCATTGTGGGGACCACCCATTCATTTCTATGGGCAAAACCCTAATCCAAACTACGGCAACCTTAACCCTACCAGCCCTAACTTAAGTAACCAAACTAAATACTTGCGGCATTTTTTAGTTTTTTTTTTTTTATTGCAGTCAGAGATTTCTATAAAACTGAGTTTCCCCTTTTGTGTCCCAATAATGTTCAATAAGGCTCATTCACCTACATCATGAAATGCAAATACATTCATGCTGGTCAGCTTGAATTGGCATTTATCTGTTACATTTTTTGTTGTGATTAGAATTTTTGTAAATGGACTCAGGTGTCTGAAAGGTCCTTCTTCATGGTAACATGGTATCATTAAACCTCTGGAGAAATCCAGCCTGTGTAGCTATATAAATAGGTGACCTTGTCCTTTACATCTCCTCCGGCAGCGCGCAGCCCACTGTACTGGGGTGCTGTGGGTTGTTTTCCTGTGAGTGATGCCCCAGCCATCAGTGGTGCTAGCCTGGGAATGCACCTGGGGGTAACTGCGGCCACCTTAGGCGCAGCCTGCTCACAGTTCCCATCCGCGCGTAGCTGAAGGGAGCGCAGTTTCCGATAAGATGGTGCCGGCAGTCGCGAGTTCCTTCCTCGCCTGCCGACGCACCATCGAAGTGGCTAAAAGCCGGGAGCTGCTACTGTAGACGCTTCGAGGCGACAATGTACTGCACCTCCAAAGAGCTTCGTGATTCCTAGACAAAGATGGTAGGAGACAGGGAGATTAAATCGAGTCCCACACCGGCATGCCGCTGAAGGTGCTGAATTAGTTTGCAAGTGTTTTACTAATGTCACCTAGTTAATTCAGCGAACAAGTCACCAGCGTCACCCCACTCATTTATGGGCTGCTGTAACCATGGCGTCCCCTGAGTCTGACTTGCCAAAGCTTTTTGTAAAGACATTTAAAAAAAAAAAATACCTGAAGGCTGAAAAATGCGATCGCAGGAAATTGATGTCTGCCTTATTTCCCAACACACATTCTGATTCGCAAATTTCAATCCATGCCCCCCCCCCGTAATTGCTATGTTCTCCTCTGAAGGCAGCTGGGATGTCCAACAATGGCGGCTATTTCTACGCACAGCCAAATGGAGCTCGTGAGCCCAAATGTGCACTAGAAACACACCTGCGCTTTTTACTGCTAACCTTGTTGAACCGCAGATATGCGTCCTGGTGCTCTTAATTCACTGCCCCCCTACCCCGCTGAGACAGAACCCGGTGGTGAATGTGAATGCGCTCTGGAGCATGCCTCTACTCCCACTGCCCTTTCACTGGAGAAGAAGTGGCGAGCAGCGTGAAGTCCGGCGGGCCGCCGATTCGGGGTCCAGAACAAAGCCGACCTCCAGAGTGGACGGAGCGGTGGAGCCAAATTCCAAAGCGCGGAAATAGGAGCGGCGCTAAAACGCTCCTAGCACCGGTGTATCTGACAGGAGCAGGAGGTGCAGCAGCCTGTTTGTGGGACGTCTGAAAGGTGCTTTATTTGGGATATGACTGCTGGTGAAACAGAGTGTTGGAGAAAAGCACCCTTCAGCTGAATAGATTTTAATGGCCTCATTTCCCTTTTTGACTGTTAAAGGAAAGTTTACATTTTTGAAAAACACACAAATGTTAGAATGGAGCCTAATTGGACTGACTCTGATTAAACTTGGATGGATGGATGATGGATGGATGAATGGATGATGGATGGATGGATGGATGGATTCATTTAATTAGTTGTCATATACTGATAAAAATGCAGTAAAATCAACATAATAAATAATTAAGAATGGATTAATACTTATTCATAAAAATATGAAATTATATGGATGGATGGATCAGAGCGGTAACTTCCTGATACATGCCAGTTGACGAGCGAGTTTTCTACACACAGAACACGTCTTGGTGCCCAGATTAAATACCAGACCTGGGCTTATCGCAGCCTGCCATAGCTCCATTAAATCCTGGAGGTATGCTGTTTTCTCAGCCTTTCAGATTACATCATCATCTCTCTGCATCATAATTCAAAATGAAAATGAACGAATGAATCTTCAGCCAATCAGACCAGTCATTTGCTGTGATGTCACTCTGATTGTTGTGAAAGCAGAGAGCCTCAGTGTTCAAACAGCATGATGGTTTGACAGTTTAATGGCATGCTGGATATGTCATCTGGGTTGCATCACCTAGCGTGAATTTGCACACACTGCAAATGAAGTTTATCACACACATTTTGTTGCCTGCCCACATGCTTTGGCTGTCGCACTTACAAATACAGAGAGTCACCAGGGGTCTAATGTCATTTATTGTCAGTGAGGCCCAACGTAGCACCTGCTCTAGTCGGCCAACCAGATGCATTCCCTGAGACGCTACAGGCCCGGAGGGGGTCAACTGGGGGACAGCCAATAACCAGCCTAAGAAACTGGATCCCTGACTCTGTATCTGCCGACTGGCCCGCAAAGACAGGGGAGCAAAGCGAGACCAAAATATCCACAAAATCAGCAGAAATCCTCCGTGGGCAACATATTTAATTACCACTGTTATGAGACAATGATGCAAAAAATGACACAGTGGCCACTGGCTACTTTCTGTAATGGCCCAGACTGCAACGCTAATGTAGCAGAGATGGAGAGGGTGAGCAGAAACTGACAGGGAGGAGAGGAGGGGCTCTGACACCCCCAGGGAGAAACTGCGTATCACGAAGGAGCCTCGGAGGCCTGGATGATACGGAAGCACATTGGTCACATGGCCGGCAAATGCAGCAAAGGCTGATATCCAAGCACCCGGAGAAATGCGATGAGCCGACGACTGACATCACCGAATGGCGCAACCCAGTGGATTGACACGGTTACTGTCGGATTCCATAATGCATGAAATCATATTTTAAAAGAGAACTTTGTCACCTGAATCGAGATTTTTTTATTATTTTTTTCTCGCCATTGGCTGTTTCGGCGAAGATGGTCAGTGAAACATGTATTTTTCTACAGGGAATTTACTGAGATCTTGGGGATGACGGGGGAACCAGACAGGTTACACAGACGGGGAGGGGGCAAAGTCTCCTGTTATTTATGTAATTGTCTTATTATGATGTCAGGCATTCAGAGATAAATGTGAAAGGTTGGTAGTGTATGATTCCGGTGTCCCCCCCTCTCCTCCCCCCGCACATGTGTCTTATAGACCAACGGGGGGCGTTTCTGCTGGATGGGGAGGGGCAAGACAAAGTCGTTGAGTACGCTGGCAAGGTGCAGCTGATGGAGGTCGCGTCTCTGCTCGCATGTTGCTGGTCGCTGGGGGATGTGTTTGGCTTGTTGGGTTAAACCTCTGTGCCTGGGATCAGAAGGTCACTGGTTTAAATCCCAGCCTTGGCATAATAATCTCCACCTGGCCTTTGAGCAAGGCTCTGTAACCTCTAGAAATATTCTATGGTTTGCAGATAAATGACACCAAGCTTCACTCCCAACTGTGCATGTGTGTGCGTGCATGTGGATGTTTATATTACATAGTGGGGACCATTTTTCAGGTCCCCACAAAGATATGTGAATGCAATGAAAAAAGTAAAAAAGCCAAAAGTCCCATGTTGTGTTTGGTTACTTATGGTTAAGGTTAGGGTTGGGTGGGGGGGTTAAGGTCGTCATGGGATTAGAATTTTCCCCTTAGAAATGAATGGAGAGTCCCCACAAAGATATAATTACAAAGTGTGTGTGTGTGAGTGTTTCAAAGGACAGTACTATGGGACGTCTAAAATGAGGCTTTCAGATGTACCTGTGCTCTGCCAATCTCCTCATTAAAACGACCTCGTCAGCAAAGGGGCCTCCTTTTGTGATGGTCGCACCTCTTCCTGTAGGGAGGCACCTTGCTCTTTTCCAAATTTTAATGTGCCCGCCCATTCAGCATAAAAGCCAGACCCATTTCCGTGGCGTGGTGTGAGATTCATGTGAGGATGCTCTTACCCGCCCCCATCAGTGGGGGAGGAGCGAGTAATTAATAGCTAACAGAGGGGAGAAGGCAGTTCTGCACTCGGCCTGAGCGTAGGCGTGTATTTTTGTGGCAGACATTCAGCCGTGGTGACTGAAGCGTGGTGCAGCAAGCAGTGACAGAGACGAGCGATGCTGGGGACAATAAAGTCTAGATCCTAGCCCCCCTTAGATACAAAGGACAGGGGGCAACACGTAGAGTCACTTCAGGGGCAGTTTGTCAGGTCCCGGTGACAATAGGTAGCAGTGAAGCTCACCAACAGGGGTATTATAAACCCCCCTACCCTCCCCATCTGACTCCCCAACCACCTCATGTGGGTGACAAGCCATCCCGGAGATGGGGGGGCGGTTGTAGGCAGACACCAGCTTGAGGAAACACTTCTTAAGGGGGTATATAGCCTGGATGTGCTTCTCAGGAAGCTGGCTGTGATGGGAAGGGGGGGTATTTATGCCTTTGTGTTGCTGTCACGCCTGGGGAAGGTTTGTCCTTGTTTCTGGATCCTTGTACACGATTCCCGGCTCGCTCGGCCAGTGTGCCTATTGCATTACTGTCAACGGCCTCCCTGTGTCTCTCTTCCACGTCTCCGAACACGGTGGAACAACACGGGCTCCGGTTCTGACAAAACCCGGCTAGCCGCTCGACTCCGAACGTCAAACCGGAAGGGATCTTATGCAACATGACAAGTGCTGGATAGCAGTGCATGTAAGGAACATGAGCCAATGACAGGAAACCTCTGTCAGATCTTTCTAGAACTATTAATGGTAAAAGAGCTCAGAGAGTGCAATTAGCTGCAGGGAAAGAAAATTAGACAAAACAGGTCAAAAAAAGTGGAACGTGAGGTTATGGTGGGAAAATAAGGAAATGGTTGTCAAAGTCTACACTCATGTGCTGTCTATACAAGGCAGGGTGTAGAAGCTTCTGGAATACTGGTTCCAGGACAGTTCTTCATCATTAATATCAGTTCACAGCATAAGCCAGGCGGGGAGCAGTTAGCAGATGTCTGGAGAAGTATTGGCGAGAGCAGGAGTATGGTGGCAAGTAGCAGCTGTGATCTCGGGGAGGAAAGGATCTTATCTCTTAGGGACAGAGAGGAGGATGCTGATCAGGTGAGGCATGCCCTGCTGGGAGACTGGTCTACCTTCAAGGCTACTTGGCACAGGTGAGGTCTGCTCCGTAAGCTCCCGGGGTTTGGCGAGAGGCAGGGTCAGCACATGCGGTGTGCCAGGGTGGGAACGGAGGCAAGAGAGTGTTAAAAGGGTGACGGTGAGGTGCGGCAGTTCGTAAGACGTTTGAATTTTGGATGAAGAGGGACTGGAAAGAAAGAAGAAGAAAGAGTCTCAGCAACGGGGTGAGCTTAGATCAGAGGCAGAGCATTCGGGAGGAAGAGCCAGCGAGGAGCCGGAAGGAGGGGCAGCAGCAGGGCAGGATGAAGGAAAGGCAGATGGCGAGAAGATGGACGGTGCGAAGGTGCAAAGGAGAAGGCAGGTGGTGCAAATTCAGATGGAGGGAGCATGAACGAGAGAGGATGGCCTGGCAGCGTGTAGTGTGAGCTGAAACTCGGTGCTTAATGCACCCTGAACACGAATAGCAGCTTCCCTCTTTACCATGAGTGCTGCGCTTAGCTCATACTCAGTCCTCCTTGGTACAGGTCATTAGTCATAGCTGGTAACGGCGGTCCAATGCATTGCAACGCGTTTTTACAACTGTGTGATTCCGGAGTGCGCGTCGCACCGTTCATTAGGTGCTGTAGCACTCTAGCTGCTACCACCAGCTATTTGCACTCTGAAGTGTGATACTTCTTGCAAATGATTATCTTTAGGAAGGTGTTGGAATCTAATTAAATGTTGACACTCGCTAAACTGGGGGGTGAACACACACTGCCATCTGCGTGCAACATAATTGCTCTAAACCGTTATTTATAAATAACAAAAAAAAAAAAAAAAACAACTCGTGTAAATGATCAAATTACTACTTAATACAAATCACTACACAAACACTGTAGGAAGCAGAGGCGCGGTAAATGGAGGCAGGCCGCCTAACAGAATCACTTTATGTGAATTTAACTTTCTGCTGACGTTTAGTCGTGGTTCCTTTTCCCTGCCTTCTCATGGTACCAGGTGCCGGTACTTGGCACACGTTGAAGTAACAAGGAGAACCAGCTCAGTAAACCGAGTGACAGGAAGTGAACTTAACCAGATCTGTGGAGTTGAAAAGTTTATAGGTTATAGAAAGGGTTTCATGTAACAAAACTGGATGTGTATATTGCATATTTCTACAGAAAAGATTAGATAAGATAAGATACTGTAGGATGATGATGAAGACATATTTTCGAAATGGCTTCATGGAAGCTATGGGTCTCTCTGTGGCAGTCCTACATGAGGTCTGTGAGCCTTTTTGGTACTGCTTCAGTCTGGGAGAATGTTCTGAGGTCCTCAAACGCCATCGCCAAGCATCCTGTGCCCCTCTGTTTCCACCTGTCCCACTTTGAACATCAGTGCAGGGTCATCATGTGCCATCGGCCCTCCACGCCCGACCCCATCCAGCATTAGTGCTCCCTTTCAGGGGTCACTGTGCCCCAGCGGCTGCTCCTCCCTCCAGACAGACCGACGGCGCCGCCCTTGTGGCAGCACGCATCAGCAACATGGTACCTTCTACCGACTTGGGATTTTTAACGCCTGTTTCAGAGGCACATACTCGATCTAGTCTTGGCCTTGCCAGCACTTTCTTCCAGAAGCTCACAAGTACTGGAGCACTCTGTACAACATGGAGCACCAGCGCAGGTTGTGTTAAAAGTGCTCACACTACTTAACACAAGAAGACACACAACCTGGCGATTCTTGATTTTTTTTTTTTTTATGGTGGGGGACAAAACAGGGTGCATAATTCACACAGAGGAGCCAACGTTATCATTAGCCAATGATATGGTTTGAATCGGTGAGTGACAGAGGAGAGGGCATCCAGAAGCCAATCAGATTTCAGCAGGGGGCCAGTGCCCCTGTGGCCCCGGCCCTGCTGTTGTTATATCCTTTTTTGCGATGTGTGAGTCCAACAGAGTAGAGGGGAAGGTCACAGCTGCAGGGGGCAGGAGTGCTGAGCACACGCCTCCGTGACGGGCGTATATCACCGCTGCCACTATGTGCTACGCATTCTGATTTCCCGCTCCATCCATATTGGACATAGATCCGGTGCGGCTGATGCTGGACGCCAGAAAAATACAGCATTCTCCAGCAAAAAGAACGGAGACGGAATGCGTCACCCATCACGCTGCGATGTCACGCGGCACTTGTGTAATCGAACCACACGCCCTGGAGGGAGTGGGGGGGGAGCCACTGTGCAGGTCACGTGGAGAGTCTCCTCTCCCACTCCCGATGCTGTGTGGGGCTCGTGGCCGACGGACCAACCATGCAGACATAAATAATGTCCCCAGGATAATAACAGAGACCCCGCAACCCGGAGGCGGCTGAGGCTGGGAACACGATTGATGGTTTGGGGGAGGGCATCCATCAGGCAGGCCTTCAACCATGCAGAAGAAGGCGCTCAAGTCACATGCTGTGTAACTCCCAGGCACGCACACATGGACACGCATGGCTTCTGCATCTCCAAAGGAAAACGTGTTAAAAGGTCGCGATACTGGGGCGGCAAAGCCTCACATCTCAGCTCTTTTCCAAGTTTTATATCCCCACCCTAAACCGGAAAATCACCTAAAACAGCTATAATCACTGACTGAGGACCGCTACCTATAACATCCAACAATTAAATGGCTAGGTAATTAACTAAATGTACCACTATTATTGAGGGAGGGTTTCAATTGGCCGATAAAACGCAGCTGGTCCGAAAAAGCAACCCAGACGGAAAACACGTGTTTTTTAGCAGAAGCGGATCAATCCGAGATACGATTAGTCCGGTTTCACATGATGAGGCTTCCCCCTCGCTGGCACCTGGCCGCCCTTACTCCTCTTCCCCCTCCTCCTTTTTATTCTCCTTGTCCTCCCCTTCTCCTCCCCCTATCCTCCTCCCCTTCCTCCTCCTCCTCCTCCTCCCCCTCCTTTTCCTTATCCTCCTTCTCCTCCTCTTCCCCCTTATCCTCCTCCCCTTCCTCCTTCTCCTTATCCTCATCCCCCTTCTCCTGCCCCCCTCCTCCTCCTCTTCCACCTCCTCCATTTCCTTACGTGCGAGAAGTGACCTGAAGGGCAGAGACTGAAAGCCTTTAATAAATTAAAGTGTCCATAGGTGATGCAGCCCAATCAATAGCCGCATCCCCAGAGAGCCCTGCACTCAGCCTGCCAGCATGCTGGAGAATGGGGTGGGGGGAGGGGGCTGATGGAGGAGGGACCGGGGCCAGGGAGGCAGCCTTTCAGGGGTGTGTCGCTCTTTGGGATCTGCCAAGGAGCGTGCCGAAGATGGCCGTCGCTTAGCTGGGGTGACCCCGCCTCGTTAGCGCGGCCACACGGAACGTGCTAACACAATCATTAACTGGCTCTTGCGCGTTTAGTATTTTTTTATTTTTTTTAACGCCAGCTTGCGTGTTTTTCTCACTGCGAGCGAACAAACACGCTCACTTAGCAGTGCCTGGCCAAGAACGGCGATCGCCAGTGCGCACAGAGGGATCGATGACGGATACCCCGAGGACAGTTCACTAAAGAGCATGCTCCCTGTCACTGACAGGAGTGTTCACTAAGTACATGCGCACAATGGACAGGCTTGCAGAAAGAGGTGGAAACTTGTACAATTCCAGCTTCAGGGGGTGTGGCCCAGCAGCAAAGTGGCGTGGGTACAGTCAGAGACACCATAGCGGTGGGAGAGTTAGAACGATTCTAAGGGCCTCTGAGCAACAGGGACGCTAAAAGAATTTAGAACATAATTGGATTGGCTTTGATTATGGGCCCAACATCTTTAACAACGTATCTGGGTACAGAGCTTATGTCCTGTACTTTAAACAGTGCATCAACAATCCAGGCACAGATTCACCAGCATCTCATGAGAAACCTGCATCTTGGTGGCCTGACCACGGACTCCAAAAAGGAGAAGCTGGATTCATAGAGAAAAGGCCGAGCAGAGCCATGTCTGTCTAACAGGCTGTCTGAAAGGCAGCCCCCAGAACAATCTGAGATCACTTACTGTCGTTTACATTCTTCTTTGCCCTGCCATTTAGGCTCATGCACCTAGATTCTTCTCATTACAATTAAAATACGTACACAGGCCTTGAAAATGAGATATAAGTGTAAACTTTCTAATCCATGTGCCTCTGCTACCTCTCAGGTACGACCGAGTTCCGCAATTACTCTGTTATGCAAAAGAGCTTTTTTTTTTAATTATGATCTTTGTTCTTTTTGTGGTTACAATTTGTAAATTGCATGAATAGTTCTCCAGGCAAAAAAGAAAGAAATGAATATGAAATATAATTAGTTAACCTACTTTTTTTTTGCATTTTTTAGAAGAGTAATTACGTTCATGTTTTGATTAACTAAACAGTGAAATATCCATGAGACTTGCTTCGTCTCTGGGGACTCCCCCTAAATTCCAGCTGTCCTGTATTCCAATGCTATCCAGTGGCCCTTTCTGCAGCTTTTCAGAGAGGTGGGAATTGATGAGGAATGCCACAACACCCCAGGGGATCTCTCAGTCTAAGCGGGCTGCTCATCTGAGTACGGTTTCATTAAACTGCTCGCAAACATCACCTGCTCTTATTTAAAATAGCAGATTCTCATCACCGTGGTCAGAAGAGCTCCTTCCCTCTCCTGTTCTGCCCCGGATGAGACTAAGGCGTCATGTTGAATTCACTGGCATGGACAGGAATGACCCCGATGTCAGTATCACCATCTGCATTAGCCTCCATTTCTCTCTCTCTCTCTCTCTCTCTCCATTGGCTGATTGGCTGTCATGGACCATCCGTAATTCATATAAGTACAGCCCTTGAAATAAATCAAAAAGAGGAAGAGTAAGTGTTAATGAAGCATCATTAGAGGGACGCTGCTTTCTGCACGGCGTGCAGATCTGGTCTATTTGGAAGGAGGCGACTATGCACTCTGGGTCTCTGTGTCTGAGTCATTCATATGTCCCATCGATGTATCACATGTCCTTACCATGTCATTCATTAGGCTGGGTAGCACAGCACACATATATGCACACAACCTCTTAGAGAACATGTATAAAAAGGCAGATCGGGGGACACTGCAGCTATATTAGTGTTAGCTCTATGTTTTTTTTCCACTCATCCAATATGTGAAATATTATTTGGATGCTGGGGCCCTTATCAGAGGAAGAATCAAAACAACCTTATAGTGTACCTTATCACCTGACCCCCCCCCCCCTCAATTTGCCACTAGATCTCAGCCCCCAGATAATAAAACGATCACAAAAGCCATTGGCCGCGATTGATGTTATGATTTCTCGAGCAAACCGGGTGTAAGCGGCTGGCCGCGCTCAGATCTCCCCTTTGATATGGAAATATGTTGTAGTGATAGAGTAGGACAGCGCCGGCCCGCTTTCGCTGGCGCTCTCACGCGGCCACGGAACCGCAATTAAGACGAACAGGGGCCAGCGCCTTCAGAGCTCCCCACTGAAGAGGCGTTCTGTTTGAGGTTCGCCTCGCCGGCACGTAGCGATAGGCTGCCGTTGTCTCGGGCGCATCCGACAATCCCGACTCCCCCTTCTGCGTCTCTAACAAACAAACAATGAGGCGGCATGCAGGTCGAGGTGTTCGTTCTGCAGCCGGATGTTTATCTAGCCCATTACGGAAAGAATTTCTCATGCAGATGGGGTCCGGAAGCCCACAGGCTTAGTCTGTAAGCCGCATCCCACTGCATGGCACCGTTTCCCGGGCCGGAAGTAGCCTTTCTGTCTATTATTCTGCACTGAAGTAGATTCAGTTGGCTCCAGATAAACTGAAGAAAATGGATTTCGCTACCTGGCGTTTTTTTTGGAAGAGGGGAACTCATCTTCTCGTCCATCCATCCATCTTCCAATTGCTTATCCTGGTAGGACTGCGGGGGGGGCGGGGAGGGGGGGCTGGAACCTGTCCCAGGCCTCAGGGGCACGATGCAGGGGCACACCCTGGATGGGATGGCTCATCATTTCCAAATTGTTTTATTCATTAGAACAGAGCACTTGACAGAAATAAACCGGATCTCCCACTTTTTTGTCGCTAAATATTGACCTGTGCATCTATTTTGCAATTAATGTCACCGGATGTTTTAACTAAGCAGCAGATTTAAGTCGTAAAAGGGGGAATGAAAGAGTTGCTTAGTTCTTAAAGGGAAAGATAAAGAATCTTGTAAAATTCTAGTGCCTGCTGTTAGTCCCCTTTTCGTTTTAGACACATGCTTTAAAGGTTATGGGACTTGTGGAACTGATTCTTTGGAAAGGTTAATTATCAGAGTGTAAAAAACTGCTGTTCTTAGCTTACAGTTCCAGACTGTCCTGGAGAATCAGCCCCCTGCTTTCCTAAAAGTTTTAGCAACTGCATGTCCAGTGTTTTCTACAGAGTTTTTGTGTGTGTATGAGCTGGTATACCACAATGTGTGTGTATGAGCTGGTATACCACAATGTGTGTGTATGAGCAGGTATACCACAATGTGTGTGTATGAGCGGGTATACCACAATGTGTGTGTATGAGCTGGTATACCACAATGTGTGTGTATGAGCTGGTATACCACAATGTGTGTGTATGAGCAGGTAT
>JAODJX010000042.1:9737423-9750919 GCA_026776945.1 Isichthys henryi
CCCCTACCGCCAGCTTCCGCTTTATCTCTAATTAAACCATCCGCTTTGGAAACTTGACAAAGGGGTTACCTCTGCACATCACTTTGTGTCTATTATGGGATAGCCATACAAAACTGCTAACCTACCAACTGTTTTAGTAATTAGACACTTTTTAAAATAAAAATCAGACTTATGTTGCCAGTTTAACTGATTTCTGTGATTATACTGTATACTAAAAACTGTTGTTATACTACCAAAATAAATCAATTTGGTCTGTTGCTGCCATTGGCACTTTTACTTTCAGCATAGCTTTACAATATCCATCTCCAGTGTAAAAATCTGTGTGCCTGTCTGTCCGTCCGTCCATCCACCCATTTTTGACTAACCATATAATTGCGGTTCAGCATTAAATGCCATGTGCAGAATAACCTCAGCCAGCACCTTTCATGCCACTGCTATGCTCCAGGTAACTTTCTCCTCTATTTTTTTTTGCCAGATTTGGGTGATGTTTGTGACCAAAAATTGCAGCTGCAGTCCACGCCCCCCCCAAAAAAAATCTTTTTTCTTTCACCTCGAAATGAGGTTAGAAATCATTAAGAGAAGTCGACCTTCTGCAAAAGTGTGCAATTTCTGAGCCAAGTTTAACATATAGTTTTGTCAAGAAAGATTTTAATGTTTTATTTTCCCGAGTGTTTCTGTTTTTGCAAAGCTGTCCTTTGGATTGAGGTCACCAATGAGTTGTTCAAATCACTTTATTGTATCTTAGCACTTTAAACCGCTATTTTTAAATATATGACCAGCGAGTTATAGACCAGTCCATAGCTATTTCTGGTTCTATGGTCTGTTGCATTATGACCTATCAATTTGTTATTAACACCAGTTTCGATATTATATAAGTCATTTAAAATACTACATTAGTATCTTAATGTACATGTTGCCATGGGAATATGCACAATTAAGTGTATTAAATGCCATATGTATCCTATAGGTCTGTCATTTGTTCATGGCGCCTTTTAATTTCCACATAAACCTCTCAATACCAGTTGAATCAATTCCCTAATCCCCTGAAAGGTAGGAGCATCTGCTTTAGCGCCGTAGCGATTGAATTTAATACTTGGATCCAGACATCTCTCTCTCCACGGAGCACATCTGTCACCGAGCCGAGGCTCTCTCTTCCCAGGTAAGACGCAAACCGAGCTTTGGACGATGTAATCAGGTAAACGGGTTTGTCAGCCGCATGCCACATCGAGACGTTAGGCACCCACCAGAAATTAAATCGTGACGAACGGGACGTAGCGGTGACATTCACTTTGACTTCCGAGGTTTTCCAGTTAATTGCCTTCGGGGTGACAGTCTAGCAGCAGTGTCCGGAGCCTGGTGCCTCCGACCGCGCATTTTCACACGGAGCGACCCTTGCGAGAAGCGACGCTGCCAATGTCACCCCGCCGAGTTGAAAATGGGCTCTCTGTGTCAGGGAGGTGTCAGGCAGGAAGATGGCGGACTGCTCAGGCTATCCGAACATCCCAAAACGCAAAGGCTGCCTCGCATATATAACATCCCCCATAATGCAACGGGGAGGAGGCTGCGGTGCAGTCCGGGCAGGCCGTCGACGACGAATCGCACAGTCCCCCAGGGTTTTAAATGTCTGGCTACAGTTTGGCCATCCTAAATGTAATGAAGAGCCTCCAGGGTAGATTTGGAAGCTCTAGCTGAATGTCACATGGTCAGGGACTCAGTGGAAATGGGATGTCACTGGGCAAACCAAGGTCAACTGGTCTATTTATGGTATCATGAGTATCCAAAAGTCACAATCAGCAGAAGGAAAACAGCAGTACCAGATTGTACCAGATCACATGCTTCGATACAGTGACATCCGTTGAAATAAACATCTCAGGGCCGTCCTGTGTTATATCGTCCTTTATTACAGCTGTGTTGTTTTTTTTTTCCCGAACACAATGAACTTCCTGAATTGTTACAGGTTGGTTTTATTTCTTGTAGTATAATGGCAGCTATCCCCAGGTGCGATTCTCTTTTGAATTCCCCAAACTGTGTTTTTGCGATTGCTTTAGTTTGTTACCAAGTCCATAATTAAGGGCCAGCTATGTCTAAAGGCCTCTCAACTACCTCGAGATGGCCCTGATTTGTTGGAAATGTCATACTAAAACTCAACAATCTAGCACTTTCGCGAAAGGGCAAATCAATGTGCGCCCTGTGATGCTCAGAGACCTATTACGTTCTTCTGGTTTCTTCGCTACGCTCTTTTTTGATCTGTTTTTTTTTCACCTTTCCCGGTCAATGCAGACCCTTTTGGGCTCCCCTCTGTGTTATCTTCTTTGACAAAAGTGCTATTCAGATCCAGCTTTGGTGGAGTACATTGCTGCCGGTTACATTACGGATAATCCTCATCATGAGGAAGGTGTCAGTTCGACCGCGGTCCCCCGCTGGTAATCTCCATGTCTTCTTTCATGTGTTCCACATCTTTACACCCCCCCTCACCAACCCCAGAGCGATCACCTCCCTTCCCAGGTTTCCATGCCAACCGATGTTTGAACCTGAGGAGTATGCCAACCACGCAATGCCCACACCACCAAATTATTAATGGAAGATGATTCAGTGACAGGGTTCATTTACTGAGATGGCCTTGCCATTTTAGCCAGCGTTAGAGAGTATTAAACCATCATGCTGGTCCCACAATCAGGATCTATGGTGTTTGATGTATGATCAACAGGAAAATGTGGTATCAGTGCACCATCACACACTACAGATGTCAACGTTATGTTGCTTTGTTGTAAAGAAGTATATTTGTCAATATAAAAATGATGTACTGTACAATCTGATTTTCATGTTTTCTCCAAGGTGTTTTAGAGAAAGATCTAGACATCATGCATATTCCCTTGTAAAAAATAGTTACATCGGGAGTCCAAAACCACGGCCCAAAATAAGTATTTTACGGCTTATTTTTTTCTATAACTCCAGACAGAAGGTTAGAAGGGCCCTGATATTTAGCACCCAACCTTCAGCTGTCGTAACCCAAACTAGCCAGCCCAGATGAATGCCCTATTATCCGCCTCTCAGATCAACAGAGGAAAACTGTGAAATCTGACAAAAACTCTGCTATTGTAACCTTTCAATGTTACACCCGAACATCCCTGGTTAATTGTTCAGCTCTTCAGATATGCAGCAGAGATTGCGAATATACTGACAATAACCAGTAGTCTTAATTTAAAAATTCTCCGTGGCTTGAGAGAGTACAGTGACCACTTCTTGGGCCCAGGATTGTGTTAAGGACATAAAACACTATCTTGTTTTCATGCATTTAGTAACTCTAACCGAAACACTGACGGCACAATGGTTTCCTGAAGCTGATGTCTGTGAGGTTTGCCTTTCTTCTTGTAGAGAAGTTGTGTCAAACTCTGGTCTTGAAGGGCATTTTTGGGTTTCTCCTCATTTAATACACCTGATTCAACTCCTTGTGCTAATTATCACACAGCTCTTCAGTGGAATCATTTTGTACCCAAACTGGGAAAGAACTAAGCTACACAGAGCTCCGCCTCCCCAGGACTTTAGTGTGATACCCCTGCTGTAGATTATCTAGCTTTCATGCAGTACCTCAGATAAGACCCTCTTTTTTTCTGTTATTCTGTTATTTTTCCTCTAAAAAATTAGCCCCATTTTGCCTATTAATTTCCGCTTCTTCACATCTCACCCTGAGTGCGTTTTTACGTTTTCATTTATTGCCGCTCATTCATTCAGACATGATGTAATAATTCACCCCAGGCTGCTCAGGAAACAAATAATTGTTGACAATGCACCCAAAAGAAGCCCTTTGTCGTCTTAATTAATGATAAAATGTTTCGTTCACAGTATCTGTTACAGCATATACTGTAAAAAACTATTACTGTCTCTGTTGAGGGTCAATAAAAATGCATCCTGGTGAGTGATCACCTATATTTACAGTACACTGTTTAATTAAATATATTAAAAGTGAAGACAGTGCTGATAGAAATCCTGTGTAGATATAACAGTATTTCTGAAAAATTTAATGACAAATAAAAACTGCCGTTAAGAAGCTGGACTTAAGGGCCGGAGGTCACGGGTTCGATTCCTTGGTGGATCCCCTTGGGATGCCCTGGAGGCAGAACTTAACCTGAATATCTTCAGTTGAGCACATACTGCTGTGTTATATAATAAAAATTTATACCCTGTTTATATAATAGTATCTGCTAAGCATTTAGCAAGCAGGGCATACTTCTACCCCTTGTTGTTTTACAGGTGACGGGTTTCATTGCTTATAGATATATAATTGCATAAATGTAGAGCTTTTAGTGCTCTCTGAATTGCGTTTTTTAAAATCCCATATTTCAGAGACTATTCCGGGAGTTATGACGCCATGGACGGCCTTGACCTTGATGCGATGGCAGCCATCTGAACTGTCTGGTCATGTTTTATGTTGATCCAACGTTTCTAGAACCTTCCAGTGATATTAGATTGGTCTCGTCAGCATCCTCGCCCTTCGTGCTTGGCTACATGCATGGGAGTGGGGAGGGGGGGCCATCGTCACTCATATACAGACTCCCTGACAGTATGGAATCAGGGTATACAGAGACAAACAGAGACAAACAGTTCTGCAGCTGGTAACCGGGTCAGTGGTAATCTGGTTCATGTCAAAGGGGACCCCTTGGCTTCTCTTAATTTAGCCTGTAGATTCCTAGAATAATACCATCACAATAATAAAAAGTGGCCTAACGAATCAGAACACAGCAAGGGCAGATCGGATAAGGAAATATGCCGTACTTAATTCCATTAGAAACAGACTTTGTGATTGCTACTCTTAATTAGAATCACTTTCATGGAACAAGAGGAAGCCGATTGGTTGCCAGAAACATTGCAATTATATATATATTTGTTACGAATGACTTTACCCTTCGCAGGATTTTCCATTTATTTATCTCACACATGAACTGAGCATCAGGACAATTAGGAGCCTGATGCATGTAAAGAGGGATCTAGAAGCTTCCGAGCTGTCATCCACAGTTCGGGCAATGTGTGGCAGAGGTATCTGGACTCACATTTCGCCGGCGGACAGAAGCAGCCGTCGGTCACGTGACACTTGTAGCAAGATGCTTTGGGCTTTTCCTCTCGTCGGTGTGGTTCCTCGCCAGGTACGGGATTAGCATGCATATGCATGACACTATTAGCATGCCATGCATCCTGCTGCTATTTTATTATTGTCTTTAATTACGGTACCCAGCGTGACAGCGCATTTGAATGCTTCTCTGAATGGGAGCGAGAATATGAATTAACTGCACACCCAAAGAGTTAGACGAGTGCTTGCCTGGGGAGAACAAAAGTGTGTGGGAAAGTAAGTACCTCACAACATATGCTGCACGTATCGCGGAATGTCTACATGTGGCGAGTAGCAGTATCTTGATCTTGATCCACGAATGGCCTTTGGAAGACCGTCGCATGCTGCTATTGTGGGAGAAGCATAGCAGTAGTTATCAATTTCAATTTAAAAAGTCTTTATGGCCATTTTTTTAGAATTAAAAATGCATTTTGAGTTAAATACTTATATACCTGCCAGGGGTTTTAAATCTATTTTTAAAAACTTTAAAAATCCATTTCATTGATTTTTTTTTTTCAAATCTCAGGAATTTTATTCAAAGGACTATGAACTGCCTGCAGTTAGGAATACTGTAATACATTAGCATAGTCACAGCGGTAGTACAGTAGGTGTTCTGTTACCATGTTCAAGGTGACAAAACAGGTCTTCCAAAAGCTGCTAGCTTAGTTAGTTAGTCCTCTTAGCCTCGTCAGCTCATGTGACTCATGGCACCTTAACATAACTCATAAGTATGACCAAATTAGCAGGAAGTGGTGGCCTTGCAGCAGTAAGATTGTACTGCTACCAGTTTAGAGACTCTTGATGTGTGGTTCAGGGGTCTTTGCTGATGAAGCGTGGTCTGTCTTTGATGGTGATTCGGGGCTCTTTGTTGATGACGTGCGATGCGTCTGGCGGGTGGGAGTTTGTCATGGCACATGCTCTGCACAGTCACAGAGTGGGTCCACAGTGCCTCTCACTGGGGTCGCTATCGTGAAAACGGCTAACGCACTCATCAATTCCGTCTCTACGCGCAGTGTTGGGGTTCAACTAAAAACAGCACATTCTGTATTTCAGCACACTCCGCAAGCACATGGAGTGTGCTAAGGGCATGACTGAACGCTCATTCATTCATTTAAGATCTTCATCATGAACCTGTGTGGCTTTCAGCACCTTGGGGCCCTTAGGGTGGCTGGGGACACAGTTTGGTCTACCAGTACTCCCAGTAAAATCAGAGCTCCGGCTAAACTGAAGGCGGTGGGACTGGGACATGTGAGTCAGTCGCACATTTTCACGGTGTTCCATGAACAGAAGATCCATTTAATAACACAGGAATCCAGCCACAAAACGCAACTCTTACCAAGTGTAATTGAGTATTAAGCTGCAGTTTCCGGAGAGCTGACTCCCTCCCTCCAGTGAAATTTGCTATTAAAATTCATAGCTCATCCCGGGCTGGGCTTATGTCGAGAGAGAGTGTGCAAGAAGCGGCAGGCATCCCAAATGGAACCGGTACTGCTGAGGGGTGGCGGGGCGCTGGGGGGAATCCCACCACTTTCGGACACCATGGTTATCGGATATCATACCCCGTAAGAGGATAAGTTTCGTCCATAACCGATCGAAGGCGTCGCTGTAAAACTATGACAAATTGCATTAGTATGATCCTTCTAAATGCCTTTCCTTACAGCGAAGGTGACATCGGGATGGAATCGAGATGTAAACTAGACACCTCCCCCCCCACGGCCATCAGAAATACAGCCGTGATGATTAGCATATGTTAATTCTATTATTATCAGCCCTGCCGCTGGGTGATAATCCCTCGCATGGCCATTTTTATGTCTTTCACATCTGAGTACAAACAGGCTCCAGTAGCTGCATTACTGGCAGAGACTGGGCACTCCTCCTCCACCCTGTTAAACCTCCACCTTTCAGAAGGCCCTCATTCTCAATGCCGTTTCATGCTATTCATAACATCTCCAGGCCAGCAGATGGTCCTCCATGGCGTGGAGCTCACCGCACGCCTTTCAGGCCCGAGAATGAGCACTCTGGCTGCCTCTCTGTCACTCCGCGAACTGTTTTGAAAACGAGTCTGGCCGGCCCGTTTGTGACGCCCCCGGGGAGCGGCGGATCGATGTGTGTCCCTTTGCCGTTCCTGCGGTAACCGGAGGAAATTCTAAATGGAGCAAAAACAGCTTTTATCCCCCCCGGTGTGGCGTCCTGCGATATGCAAATCACCTTGACGTGCAAATCGAGTTGCAGAACACTCGTAAATTAAGGTAAGGCTTCAATACACCAGTTAGATTTGTAAATTAAACTAAATTAACCTGATCCATTTAATAATAAACAATGTGTATATACGCATCTGTCCATATTCCATAGCCATATATTCTATGAAGAATCATGGTGACTGTCGGGGAAACATCCTGCATGCATGTCTAAAAGTCATAAAAGTGACTTAACATTACATTTATAACTGTTTTCTTTGTCCACAGTTAGTTTTCTAACATACAGATGCAGTGTTTTTCTTTGTTTTTAACACATTTATTACCAAGAATTACTTAGGAGGCAGTCCATCTTGAACAGACAGCAGGAAATGGCCATATTTAAGCCATAGACCCAGACGGGCCATAGGGCTTGTTAGTAAACAGCAGGTCTCCCAGGCAAAAGAATAATAACAAAAATGTCAAGCACAGGGCCAATAAACATATGTTTGGCCACACGCTGCCTCTGCAGACAAACCTATTTGGGCACGCCCCGGCCGATCTTCCTCTGCTCCGCGATTTGCATGGCGTGACATTTGCGGCAATGCTGATCCTCTTTAGAGGCGGTGAGGAGGTTTTTTTTTTTAACTAAGCAGGGCGCGGGAGCTGGGAGTGGTGGATCGCAGCAGAGGGAGCCAAACACACGCCCAGGGTGCGGACACGGCGGTCTGAGCACCGGAGAAGCAGGATAATGAGTTGAGGGTAAAACCAGGCGAGAAAACAGCACCGAAACGCTTCAGTAGTAGTTCAAAATCAGCCACTGGCATTTTTAGATTTATTAATTACTGATTCCGGTAAACTTCCTAAGCCTGATTGTTTCAGTGATTATTTGGTATATTTTCAGTGTTCCTTGGACCCCCTTGTCTGGTGACATTTCAGCGGGGGTCGGGGGGTAGGCATGAGGCTGCCTATTTGACCATATTTCACCCGCTATTTCATGGTCTCTCACCTTCATAGGTTGCACGTTCACTCCTTCCCCACGGCCCATAGGCTACCCATAAGCCCCCAGTTCTTCCTAGACATAAACGACCACAGTCAGGCCGAGGTTAGTGTCTCCTTCGGCAGCCACGCGGCCCGCCGCCCCCTACTGACCGGGTGGTGTCGGAATCCAAAAATCAGGCGAACGCAGCAACATTGCGGTGGATTTTCCGTGTGAGGCTTTCGGGCGGGAAGCTGCAGCTGGTCTCCCCTGTTTAACCTCTGCTCCTCCTTTATGGGAGCCTCAGGAGAAACCCTGCAGCTGCTCCCAGCAATAAGAAACACTATTAATTCTTCTTTCATTCTGCATTCAAGGCAATGCATTCTACAGACTGTAGTGGAATGTCTCTGAAAGGTAAGGAGCATGCACTGATTACAGTGCGTTGCCACAACCTCCACACAACAAAACACCTATGGGATGAGAACCTGAGTGCAGCCATGTGGGAAGCGATACCTCAGCACCACACTGGTCCTAATGGACCAGTGTGAGAACATCTCTGAAATATGTGATTATTAATATATGGGGTATTTTCCTTAGTAAAACTTGATGCTCAGGGTCACAGATTTACCTGATTTATTAATGCTGATAACCTGATAATCCCTAATCAAAAGGCTATTTTCCATTTTCACTGTTTCTGTGTTCTGTTGTTATCATAGTTAAGGATGTTCCAAAACACACTCCTGTAAAGCGCATTGGGGCAACCTTGTTGTGAAAAGCGCTATATAAAAATAAATTGAATTGAATTGAATTGAATTGAATATTTATATACCTGCAGGCCTGCACTGACAGATGTCTGCTTTCCTGAATGTGGACAGTGTAGGAAATCATGGTAGATTTGGTCTTATTTCCAAGGTAAGACAGAGACAAATAATGCCTTGAGGTTGGCATGCAGAAAAGATGCCAGTATTCAGACATATCAGCAGACCAGATCGTGCAGAATCTGTATTTGGATCCTGCAAATGGGATTCAAGACACCTGAAAAATCAGACGTCTCCAAAGTATCCAGCGTCACGATGCCAGACCCCTGTCACCACTCTGTCACCTCTGTGCCGCCCCCATTTCAAAAAGGAAGCATTTTGCCAATGCATGCTAAAAGGCTACTTCCTCATAAAACACAGCGTTCAGAGCTGCTCTACTTTTCTGCAAACAAAATTCCGAAGAATGCTTTTTTCTTCCCGGCTTTCAAACCATCGATTCCATATGTTGCGCTGTTTTGCTGTTCGAAAATGTTATTCCTAATGGGGTCCCCAGTGGCACTCATGACTTTCTATTTAATTCAAAGTCCAGTTTTTTAATGCAACAAGGAGGCGTAGAGTATCGCCTTATGCCATGTTCTTGAGCCTGAAATAATTGTATTTTTATAAGGAAAATCGGCTGGTCGTTTTTTCCTGATCAATGCATTTCATTTTTTCTTACCTTTTACCCTTTTTGGAATTGGTTACATGTTTCAGTCAGATGTGTAAGAGTGTGCCCTGAGATGCACTGGTATTCCAGTCTGTGGTGTACCCTGCTTTGTACCCTGTGCATGCTGGGATAGCCTCCAGGCTCACAGTATTGGATGGGTTATGGAAAGTCACGGTCAAATCAGGACGCCTTAAACTATAACCGCAGGATATTAATGAATTCAATGCTAATTTAAATCCTCTGGGATTCCCAACATAACACCAGGAGCCAACATTTCCCAAAACTCAAACTTACAAAGGACATTCTACTCATCCAGTGAACACTTTCGCCAACAATATTACAAAAGACGCAGCGAAAGATACCAAAAAGCAAGCAGTGTTGCGTTTGTTTTTTCGCAGTTGTATTCTTGCTTACTGTGGTATGGGTATCCAAAGCGTGTTCCTTTATTCCACTTTCAAAGAGAAAGAGCACTTGAAAATCCCAGAAAACGGTGTTAATAAATGAGAAGAACATCTCCCTCACAACTTGCACACAAAAGCATGTTAGCAACAAAATAATAAGCTGGTGTGCCAGACAGGCCAATATCCCATTCGCTAATTAGGATTCCGATTTGCTGAATTGCTAATAATTGGCCCTATCTTTGTGTAGAGCTAATCAAAACATGCCCTGCCTATACAAACACTACTCAGATACTTGCAAAGAACAAAATTTTAATAAGGACCATGAACGTGCCACAATACCTCAGACGTTTGAACAACTTTGCGCTTATTTTTGCCAATTTCGGTGCAGGACAGTGGCACTCCTTTTTAGATTAAACGTCCTTCTATTGCTGACAGAGCCTGACGGAATGACAAACAGCGACTAGGTGTTTTCTGGAGCGTCCTTGGCATTTAAAGAGGCAGACTGCTCAGGTAGACCTGTCTCTCGCAGGTATCATGCACCTGGAGCAGGAACATTTTAGGACCTGACAGTGTTTGGCTACCAGGATATAAGTGAACAGATGCTTAAGGATGATGCTGAATTTTCTCCTCTCAGATCCTCCCAATCTGTGTTATGTCTCTGCTGTGCCAGCCATATGCATCTTACTTTGGATAACAGCATCGGCTGAGCCAATAAAATGGCCTGCTAATTGTGAAATCTGCCCGTGGATGCATTTTCCAAATGCTTAGGCAGTACGGAGCTGTCAGAAACCTAGAGCCTCTCCCAGGAAGCAGAAGGTGCCTTGCACAGTTTTGCTAGGACACGCACATACATACACACACGATATAGGCGATTTAAAGAAGGAAACTCACTCAAACTGCATGTCTTTGGACAGTGTGAGGAAACAGGAACACCAACATAGCATGGAGAGTTACACGCAAACCCCACACATAACCCGGGGATGAGATTATAACCTACCTGGGCGCCTTGACTATCGAATGAAATGAAAAACGCACGTGTAAAATTAATACGCACTGGCTTCGTCCTTAAATGTATTATTCAAGCAACATTAGAGCTGAGTCGTGACAGAAGGTGTCCTCTTAAAAGATGTCGGTGTGTGAGTATCACAGAACAGAGTTATGCTTCTCACCGTGAGCTATACTCTGGCTTTTTTCCACCCCTCGTTAATA
Organism: Isichthys henryi; assembly: GCA_026776945.1. Taxonomy (NCBI): domain Eukaryota; kingdom Metazoa; phylum Chordata; class Actinopteri; order Osteoglossiformes; family Mormyridae; genus Isichthys; species Isichthys henryi. The sequence continues at coordinate 9,748,755 of JAODJX010000042.1, forward strand.
TGCAGCTTTAATAGAGAAGCTCTCCTAATTGTCCTTACTTTGTCATCATCAAAAGCAGACAGGATGACTCTCTTAAATGACAATACATCCCTCTGACACATGCTCTGGTTTGGCCCCTTCCTGAACTTGAGGCAATTTATTGTTCTGGTTTAAATTATAATCCAAAAAGCTTTAAAAAGAGCTGCTGGCATGTAGACTTTGCAAGACAGACAAGGGAAATTTTTGGGCCGGTTTGTCAGTGAGTATAAATAATTCATCCATCCACCTATACATTCATCTATTCATCTTCCACCCACTTACACAGCTTGTCAATGCCAGGCAGTACCGGGCACAATGCAGGGGAACACCCTGCGTGGGATGTCATTCCATTACAGGGCACATGCTCTCATTCAGTCACAAGTGAAAGACACCGGTGAACCACACCACATATATTTGAACTGCGTGAGGAAACCCAGGTACCTGGAGAATGCAGTGTCAACCTGGAGAGACCATGCCAACCTCAACACACACAGCCAAGGGAAGAACTTGAACCCCCAATCTTGGCTCATGGGAGTTTTACTTACACAGCATGTTCTGATGACAAAAATAATTTATTCAGAGAGTTAACCAGATTGTAGAGGAGGTTGGTCGAAGCAAGTAGAGGAGGCGAGATCAAGACAGGTGATTGGTTGGTCCCACCTTCTCTAATTGCTCGGATCCACCTCCTCTACAGTCTGATTGGTTATCTCCTTGAATCATTTTTTTCGTCCACCCTCAGAACATTTTTATTTAAGTAAAATTCCTATGAGCTCAACCTTGGAGGTACGAAGCTGGGAATAATCAAAAAATTTAATCTTTTTTTTCTGTAGAAACCCAGCAGTTAGAATTCAGAATGTTGATCCGGCTAGTAAAAATCCATAAGGACAATCTTATCGTGATGTAATCTTCCAAAGCAGTGAAGATGTTTCCACCAGGGGGGCGTGTGAGGTGCCATATGCCCACGCAGACAGCATTTCTGAATGGCAGATCAGCCATGGGGAGAAGTTGGGTTAACGATTTGGCTCCGTCCGTGAGGCACTGCCGCAGACCTGGCATTGGCTCCCTGGTTGATGTGAAAGATAAAACAGGGACCCTCCGTTTCTGGCAAAGGCAGTGCCAACCTGTCAGGCGCGTTTGATCACCGTGTGAGGTCATGCTCTGTAAAAAGCCAGTGCTCGCTCTTTTTTTATAAGGCAACTTCCACTTTTATCTATTTATTATATGTGGTCATTTTAATGGAACGACTCCAGTTAAGTACCTTTCAAAGTAACCTTTCAGTTACAAGGCTGATATTTAACTCCTGAGCTGCCATGAGCCCTAGAATAAGCATCCCGAAATATAAAAGATTAGTACCTCAAAGTATCTCAGGGTACGTAAGTTCCACAGTAATTAAGCCTCTAGCAAGCCCTGTTAGGCACCCTACGGCCTTACACAACTCCCACACTAAACCCGGCCTCACTGAAACTAGGACCATGCTCGGCTAATTCGCAGGCGTTTTTCAGCCCAGATCCGGACCTCAACTCGACCCTGACCAGACCCAACGTTTCCACTGCCCTCCCAACACGTGCTGCACATGGATGAGCACCAACGCACCAGGAACAAGCTACACAAACAGGAGACACCATCTGCAATGCTTACACACACATACAGAAAGACAGTCGCATACGCGATATACACAGACAGAGACACCCTCCCACACAAAAGCTCACCCACATGATCTAACCACACAATCCAAATCTAATGCATTGGGAGCATTTAAATCAAAGTTCTAATGCATGATGCTGCTTTACTTCTCATTGTGTTTTAGTGGAAACAAATTATCGAAGCCAAACATCATTTTTGCTGCAGCCCATGGCTTAATTATTATGCTGACAGGAGCATCGGGCATGAGGAATGCCCAGCAAGCCCCGAGTAAGGTCACGTGACAAGAAATCATTATCTCCCTCAAAACAAAAATACGCTTTATGTCAGCCATCACAAAACAAACCCGACACTTCGTTTAGTCTTTCACACGTCAGTCTGAAAGTTAATCTTCAAATATGTGCCCAAGGGGGGCGGGGGGGGGGGGGGGTTGAAATTAAGCCCAAAAAACAAACGCCCAAAACCAGCAAACAAAATGCGGACACACACCCACACACACCACCACC
>JAODJX010000042.1:9751907-9766991 GCA_026776945.1 Isichthys henryi
TTACTCATTTACACTGGACTTTACATATTTACCTGGACTTTACTCATTTACACTGGACTTTACATATTTACCTGGACTTTACTCATTTACACTGGACTATACCTATTTACCTGGGATTTTACACGCTTACCCAGGACTTCACCTGTTTACCTCTTATACTAAAGTAGCATATATGATTCAGGAAATCTCCTACTGTGTAATTTTTTTACATCATTTCAGCACAATGGAATATCGTGAACCTGGAGGGTGCAAAGCCTGTGATTTTGGCTTGTTTTTGTCATTAGACCATGAGCTCTCATGTGAAATGCAGCCATGGATGCTCCTCTGTGTTGCTGTTTCAAGCGCACTTACCTTGTGGGGGCTGAACGGACACTGAACATTCCTCCACTTCTGTCCTGCTTTAGACTTTGACGAGCACAAAGCGGTCTCCCCAGGTCTCTCCTATCATCCCTAGGTGTGTGCCCGGCATTACAGCAGCCTCGGAGTGCAGTGTGTGTAGGAGAGCAAAGGACCACGCCATGTGCTAATCACATGTGTTTGCGTGGCCAATCAGCACGTTGGGACTCTTTGCCTCTTTACCCAGTTCAAATCCCATGTATGGTGGAGTGATTTCACCATCAGATTTCACCGTCAGTCTCTTTCCTCCATCACCAACTTCATAATAATAGCAGTAATCATTGATACTTTATTGATCCCTGTGGGGAAAATGTCTTTACACCTCTCTCAACGTGTTCTTTGTAGAATAAGCTGTCTACAAAGGACAGCCACCTGTTGGGGCACCCAGGGGTTAAGGCCCTTGCTCAAGGACCTGCAGACATGCCGAGGCTGGTTTTGAACCAGTAATCTTATGATTACAGGCATGCAGGCTTAGTCCACTGAACCACATGCTCATCCCGTGACACCACATGACGTGTGTAGTTGTAAGCGGCGGACATTTCAGGTCCAGAAAGTAAAAATCCGGACAGATATTTTGCTTCCATCAACCAGATGAGAACTCAGTGACTCTTTATGCTCTACTGGTTGTTTCAAACAATATCTTGGTCTGGATTTTTACTTTTTGGACCTAAAATGTCCACCTCTGGTAGTTGTATGTATGCACATCGGATCTCCGAGTCGTACACACAGAAATGCACTCAAAGCACACAGTTCACGCTACATACAAATTTGACACACTACAACGTAAATGTAGCATGCTACACACATAAACCTACTTACCACACATTACATTTTATGAAGCTCCTGCAACACGTGGGCAGTGTTTAATTTAGCCAGTATGGCGCCTGGCTATATGGATACGTGCTGGATTTTAAGGAAGTCTCTCAGATCCTTGCAGTTTTTTTGCTTTTTCTTGTCTGCTTAGATGACAGTACTGAATCGTACATGCATTGTTTTCCTGTACACAGAGAGTGTCACTGCTCAGTTTCGCTTTTATCCAGCGTCCCAGGAACAGCCTGATGGGGACTGTGTGGGATTCTGCTGACGCCTCGAGCGCCGTACAAAAGACTAGTGTTATATCAACAGCGATATATCAGGAACATAGGCTGCGATGATCTGTTTATTCAGGGTGCTTCTATGCCTTTTTAAAAAGGCCACACCGCTAACCCTTGCAGCATTTTCAAAGTCTCTGTCAACAAAATTAGCCAGCAAGAAGAAAGGGGGGGGGGGGTGTCCAAACATGGCAAAAATGGGAAAAAAAATATATATAGAATGGCACTCCCCGAAAAAGAGGTGAAATGGAGGTGCCGTGAATGATTTGAAAGCTGTGACCCTCCCCCACCTTACAGCTAGAAATGCGTCCAATGACCATTCATCTGGCAGAATGTAGAGAGAGGGGGGTAATTGTTGGGCAGGTTGTTTTATGGCTGTAGAGCTGAGAGATGGAGCTGATACACAGGATCAGACTGGGCGAGCAAGGCCCTGTGCTGTGTGGTAGATCTATTTTGGAAGCTGCGTGCCAGTTGTTGCCGGTTCACCAGAAATCAGACAGGCAGTGGAAAGGGGCTTGTATGTGTTATATGATGACAGAGACACTCAAGCTGTCACCAGAACCGTTCAATTAGGTGGAAAAGCCGCTTCTAGTCCCTAAAACTCAATCCCTGGTCTTCCGCTGCCAGTTTTAGGCATTTTTACAGTCCACCTCTGGTCTTCCACAGTCATTTCTTTGGTAGCGTGCAGTCCGTCCCAGCCTCTGACAACTAGCCCCTAAATTCTCGTAGTCTCTCACCCCGTGACGCATCCACACGCTTACGTGCCATATGCGACCACATGCGTGTCTGTCTGCGTACCTGCCTGCTTAGCCCAGTCCAAGTTGTGATTGCGTAAACATGTCTGCCCCAGTCTCATTATTAAGCTGATACCTGCTGCTTGGCGGTATCGTGCTCAGTTCGGTTTGCATCGGCAGTGAGAGACTCCAGATAGTCGGGAGAGAAGCGTGGGCATGACAGGGAATTGTGTAAGGCCTCGGAGTGCCAAATAGGGCGTGCCAACCCTGCACATAGATCTAGAGGCTTGATTACTGTTAGACTTACATACTCTGAGGGACTAGAGAATCAGGTACTGAAGTACTGCATTTTTGGGTCATATTCAGGGCTGGGGTCACTGGAGCACTCACCCCTGCTGAAAGCTGACAGGCCCTTGGAGTGGCTTACATAGAAATGTCCTGAGGGCAGAAAGAAATATGACTGAATTGGAGAGATAACCAATTCGATTGTAGAAGAGGTGGGTCCAAGCAACTACCTGAAATGGTACTAATCAGATGTCCTCCTCCAGTTGCTTGGACCCACCTCTTCCACATTCTGATTGGTTATCTCTCCAAACCAGTCATTTTTTTTGTTCTACCCTCAAAACATTTTTGTGTAAGTAAAACTCCCATGAGCCTTAGCATGCCTCCTCCCTTGTCACTCATCAGTTCAAAACGTATCATTGGCTAATAATAAGGTTGGCCGCCTCTTGATGAATCATGGCTTCTCTTTTGCCTCCCAGTTTAAATATATACAGTGCACATGCATATTTAGATCTTGTTAGAGCTTAACATTAGCATTACATTATGCCTTAAACAACATCATTATCTGACTATCGGCAATTACAATATATAGAGATTTCAAATATTCCTATACCTGTATTGCAAAATAATATTCATACCCACAACGGACCTCTGAAATTCTCAGGCATGCGTACAGAGTACAATGCGGGGCCCTGTAATCATGAATAATGCCAAATGATTGAATACATTGCTGTTCACTTGATTAAGGGGATGAGTCACAGCAAGAACAAAGACCCCCCCCCCCCCCACGCCCTGCACCAGCTGCTCATTTTTTGGTCTTTGTTAGTTCCCATTTCCGTGTTGAAAAGTATCATCTCCAGAGGTAAAGAAAGTCGAGATTAGCACGTTTCCCAGACGTCCCTGGCATGTCGTTCCACCAGAGCAAACCCGACAGGAATCCAGCTTTCGATTCCATTTTTTTCGTACGAGTGTGTCAGGTCAGTGGCCAGTGATTAAATGTGACGGGGGTGATTGGAATGTGCAGCTTCAATCTGCGCCTTAGTTCTGGTTCAGGGCGCGCCGTTTAGGAATGGGAGTGGACAGTAGGATCGCAGCAAGCTTGACTGGACCAGGGGCCCTGGATGCAACTCGGAGAACATCTGTGACTTTGATTGCCAGGCTGAAGCGCGGTGACTCGGCAGGTGACACTGTCATCTCACACCTCCGGGAATGAGGGGCGCTCCCTCCTGTGGTATGTGTGTGTGGAGCTCACAGGTCCCCCCCCCCGTGTCCTCTAAGTACACTAGTTTTCTCCCATAGTCTGAAGACAAGCAGATATGTAATCTGGTGTCTATAAAATACCCAGAGGCTAATGTGTTTATATGTGTATTTGTAAAGCATGCTGGGACAAATATATTAGGTAGGAAATATAAAAATGAAATCGATCATGTGTGTGCCCTGTGATGGTCTGGCGTCCCGCACAGGCTGTTCTGCTGCCTTGTGCCCTTTTCTCGATGAATACATACTTATTGGGTTGATTTCTCTGCCTTAGTAGGGTGCCCAAATAGCAGCTGCAGGAGTCAGAAAACCGTGAGATATGAGAAGGTCACTTGTATAAGAGAACTGGATTGGCGTAAGATAGCATAATGCATTTACAGTAACAAATACAGAAACGTTTTCTACCTTGTCCCTAACTGCCGATTGTGTTATCTGGCTAGCTGAAACGTTGTTCTCAAATAATGTTAAGAGTCGGAAGGTTGTAGGCATCATATACGTTAAGGCTGCTCTTATTGAAGCTCGCCAGGGCGACCCTGAGAATGCGATCATTGCTATGGTTCCGATCCATCACGTCAATGTTTGCCCTCAGCTCACGTGAGTGTAACCAGAAATGGTTGAGTTGAGGTTCGGAAAGGTGCATTGAGAACAACTGGTTTTGGGACACTCGCAAGTCACCTTTGACCTGGACGCAGTTCAGATGCGAGTTAACTGTTTGCATTCCTCATGCCCCTCACTGGCAGACATCGAGGGAGAGAGCAGGACACGTAAGTTGTACCACATGTCTGTCACCTACACAGAGCTTGCTGGACCGGGGTAGCGTATCTGACGTGTGCTGTGCCTCAGAGAAGAGGTTTCATTTGCATCCATATCGGCCTGGCTGGCTGGTGACATTCACTTAAAACATTATCAAACATCACATCAGCCTTTACGACTCGATAAAGGAGGTCACACAAAGTCAAATGACCCAAATAACACAATAAATTACTAGCAGACTCCTGGACATGCATTTCTTTATCATTTATGTTTTATACAGATCCTTCTCACCAGCTGTACTGCAATCAACCACTGGGATTTTTTTCTGAAAAGCACCGATAATAAGCACCGTATTTAAGCCGGAAACAGGAATCCACTCTGGGGGTGTGACTCCAATCTACAAGTCCAGTTACTTAATCAGCACCCCAGCGCTGAAATTTCATGTGGTTACTGTACTTATCGTACTTGCGTGGATTCTAAATCAGCATTTTACCCATGTGAGTAGTTTAACACTTGGTAGTAATTAAAAGGCTTAAGTTAAAATCTCTGTGAAGAAGGGCAGGATATTATAGAACATGACTGTACCCTGAAGTTTGTGGCACATTAGGACTGCACGTGGAAAGTAAACATAGAGAACCTTTGATATTGGGGAGAACCGTGACGCTCAATCACATCAGTAACGAAGAATGATGACTATGGCAATTTTGTGGTTAAACAAGCAACGTTTATGTGTTAACAAGTTAATTTGCAGGCAGATGAGGCATAATCTTCTGTAAGTCCTCTGTCAGTGTAAACAGCTGTTTGGTGTGTCGTTATTTGATAGGAGGAAAACCGGAACGTACCGGGAAGTGACAGACAAATCTACAGAAATATGTAAACAGATTTGCTCTGAAATAATTCAGGCAGCAGCTCTTCAATTATTTACGGGCGATGCATGAAACAATACATGATTTATAAATACCAGGCTGAGGGAGCTAGCCCTCTACTGGGTGATCCTGGTGCTTTCATGCTCTCTGATCCGTGCTCCGCGAGCCGGGATTGCGGAGAGATCCTCAAGAGGATGAGATCGGCTGATTCAGAGCCATGTGAGAAACCAGACAGGGATGGGAGGCTGGCCACACGAACAGGCTCGCACACACACGCACATGGTGTGCCATATTGGAAAACAGCTGGCCTCCCCTCTTCCTTCGCCCCCCCCCCTCCCTTGAAGTCGCACATCGGCCGGCTGCCATGCCATCATGTCGCGTGATTAAGTCATTTGTTGATTTATTAACATGCTTTCCTAGCAGACACCTTCACCCAGGGCAACTCACTCAGCTTGAAATCTTTGCAGAACATCTTTGCGGTGAAGTGGTTAGGGGCACCCTATCACCCCCCTGAACATCCCCGGGTCGCGGGGGGGGGGGGCGGGGGCAGATTGTCACCTGGCCGGTTTCCCCAAAAACCCCAGCTAACCGCTCCATTCAGCCCACAGTCCCGTGGTATGACGACGCCGTGACTGAGCTGAAACAAGTGGAAACGCTGAAGTGAGACGGAGAGGCCTGCACAGGCGTAAATTAGTTCACGACCCAGCAGGGTATCAGACATCAGACTGTCTCACTTTTGACTGTAGTGGAGGTTTGGGGGATCCCATTTTACAGCCAGGAAGCATGGCTGGCGTGGAGAAAAGATCCATATATGAGAAACACACAGGTATATTAATGTCAGTTGCTTCATTCAAACGGGAGCCTCGTCGCTATGTCTTCCCAGAGCTTCTCCAGACAGGACGTTAGGGTGAGGGCGGCAATAAGGAGACCTGTAATCATCCCTTCCTGCGGCAGTCATGTGATCAGAGGGAGGTGGTAGGGAATGACATGGTTAACCATGAACTACACCGTAAAACGGGGATAGGTTTACTATGGTAGAGGGTCATGAGAGTTGGAAACCTCTGGTTATGGCACAACACAGACTGTGAGGGAAGGGGGAAGGTGGATTTAAATAATTAGCAATGTAGTGTTGAGCAAGCAAAATTACCTATTGATAATTTGATGCAAGCCATGTTTTTAAAACAGAAATGTGATTTTTACATGAGACAAACAGCACTGGTTACTCACTGGCTACAATTTGAAATCTTCCAATCCACTGTATTTTCAGACTGTATGCTAAAACATCACATCATTGGTGACATTATCCAAATCTTAGCAGGCATTGCAGTGAGATGCCTTCAAGAAATCTGAAGAAAAATAAATAATAAAAATGAAGAGGCAGAAGGTTATATGTGAGTTTTTTAAAAACAAACAGACAAGTGGGTATGACTTCATCCTCCATTATGCCTCCCCCAACCCCCTCATTCAGCTGCCTTCTGCAGTCTCTGTGGAAGAGCACAGTGTTGCTGATGAGCGTTCCATCGCGCAAGAATTATGGGAAATGTAGGACAATCTCCCACCCTGACCTCCCCACTGCAACTGCCATACATTCTTAGGGAACTGAAGCAGTCAGAGAGCCTGTGTGGAGCCCGTCTGGCACAGACAGTATGCCTCTGTCTCCCAGCCGCTGACTGCGGAGGTCACCATAATGAGGCTCCCTTTAGCCCAAAGCTACCCTCAGTAAGTCAGACCTGTGATGTCACCGAGGGGAATACTTTCCCCCCAAAGCACTTGTCCCAGGGGCCAAACCACACCCTGTGACAGTGGACACCATCCTGTGGTCGGTCGGTCGGTCGGTCGGTCGGTCGGTCGGTCGGTCTGTCTGTCTGTCTGTCCCGATCGATGCAGTTAAGCATTACAAGCCAAGTAGCCTCTGAAAGGCCACCGTCTGATTGGGGCCAGTGTAATTCTCTCTATGATTATTTCAAATTAAATGAAAATCACAATAATTTAATTAGCGCTGTTTTCTTCTCTGAAGAAAAGCCTCAGTTTTTAATGTCAGCATTGTGCTTTTAAGGGTTCAGAAACTGTCACATGTTTCAGGGATCATTTTTGTTTTCTGGATTTTATAATGCATGAAATCCAAAGTGTACAGTCATCAGGCAGAGCACATCACGTACATGTGAAGATAACTGGAGTTTCCTGGAGTTTCTTACGTCACATAAACAGTTGCACTCAGTACAGTGACATGAAATGCTTCATTTTCTACCTCCAAGCCTGTCAACAGGGGACATAAATTAAGAGACTTGACTATAGAGGGCACAGAAGGATGAAGAGACAAGACATAAGACATTAAACAATAAACCTTAAAAATAATGATAAGTATCTGCTTTATAATGTGCAGTTGGCAGTAAAGTAGCAGGCAGTGCAAAGCATTGAAGAATACGAATTGACATCAGTAAGGCATATATGTGCGAGTTGAGTAGGCTGTTGGAATGTTGGTCATGCAGGTCCTAGGCAGTGTACTCATGCAAATAAAACCGTCTGTTTGGTTCCTGTGCTCGATCACGGGATTTTGCTGGAGATGCTCCGAGAAGGGACTCCGTGACGATGCGTCAGGGCCCAGCGACGGCCGATATCTGCTAATTATCTTCCCATGGACGGCCGCACAGATGCTTCCACACCTGAGCGCGCTAATGGAGACGGCGGGAAGACACGTCAGTTGCAGCGGCCAGATCGGGAAACGCCGATCTCCCGCTGCCTGCCACGGAATCTTCGGAAGCAGGGGCATGGATGGTTACTTACTAACGGGCCGGTCCAGAGGAAGAACGGCCGCAGGAGAAGGCGTGAGACGCACGGTGGAGATCTGATACTCGGTACATTTGCCCATGCTTCTGGCTTTTATCTGTGTGCCGGTAGCATAAGGTGGCATGAATTGTGGCATCTCACTGTACGATGAGTAAACTGCCTGATAAATTTTTCATCCTCTAACCGCATATCCTGGTCAAGCCCACAGGAGATGCCTGGAGCCTCTTCCAGAGAGTTTATATATGCAATCAGACATAAAAAAGAATAAAAAGAGCCTCCCTACACACACACAGACATATATATAAATTTCATAAAGGACAAGGAATAAAAATGAATAAAAAGACAAGTTATGATAGTAAAAATCACTTATTATGAGTAACAGTTTCTTGCACCTAGCAATCACAGTTCATTTCCACAGAATATAAAAACAAAGAGGGGGGGCTTTTGAATCATTCATTATTTACTATTACTAATGTGTGACATGTTTGTCTTTACATGAAAAGATGAAGTCCTGAAAATTCATATCCGGCTTTATTCTTCCTAGAGGAAACATTTCATTGCAGCTGGCAAATGACATCAGTCATGGATTCGCAGCGCTTTTGGAGGAGAAGAGTTGGTGTTTGTGTGCGGGTATCTCTGAGTCAAATCCATGCTGCTGTAAACTCTCATACCATTTCGTATGGCAGTCATTATGCCCCAGGACCAATAAGGAAATAATAAGACATCTGAAAGCTAAAAAAAGATGCTTAAAAACGAACGTTTACCATATTTTCGAAAGACCGAGGGATAGAGCTCTCTGTTCCTGCCACTCAGCAACAAAAGCGATTTTCACCCTTATAACAGACAAGAAACAGAGCGAGAGAACAATAAAAAATAAAAATAAAAGGTGAAACACCAGAGGACATCGAGCAGACGAAAGCGTGAGGCTGCCGTGAAGTTTGCACGGCACAATTCATCAGACATATGTGGGAAATACGCATGTGAACCACAACACGTTCAGGGTCAAGTGGAGATGTGAGGACGGCCGTGTCAAGTCCTGTAACGACGTGCTTAAAAAAAGGCTCGACTCGACCCAGTTTACGGGTGTAGAGCGGAGACAATTCCATTCACAGGCACATCGGGGCCGCGTATACAAGTGAGATGGCATTTTGGTCAGGGCCGAGGCAGCGGGAGCATCCACGTTAAAGTGAATTACGGCGGACGGGAAATGCAGATGCTATTTAACCTCTGAGTTATAGAGCCATTCTCTGCAGACCAGCGTAGAGCACTTATACGTCAGCGAATGCCAAAATGAAACGGACAGGGCAGCGCGAGTTAGATTAGAGTGACTGATAGAGTTAGAGAAGGCCATCCAGTCACAATTCATGTTTATGCATCTATTCAAATGATCATTATTATGGGTTTTTTTCTTTCAAGAGAGTTTATATATTTATTTATTGTTCAGTCCCTTCTAGTCATAAAAGATGATGATCGCGATGCAAATGGGCCGCAGATTCTAAGTGGTACTCTGGCGTGGCGCTTGATGAAAGGCTGCTTTAATGATGTAGGAGTGGTGACATCACCGTCATGTAATCACACAGCAGAGGCAGCTGCACTGACATTTACACCGAAAATGTCTCTCTCCATCCCTTCCATCAATATCACTTCATTACCCTTTGATGACTACTGGTTAAGATCACCTAAACCATATTGATTCATTGACTAATATTTATTACCTTCCTAGCTACATTTCCGGATTTCACCTTCCAAACATGAACGCTGACTCGGCTGTTCCTTAATCTCCACCCTGTTGGTAGATGCCAGGAATTCAGTCCACCATTTTCTGTCTCGTTCTTCCTCGGGCGCTGGCTGCTGAGGCCTGAGAATTTCCTATGTACTGTTATGCCAGTTTTCCTGTGCTGTTCGCAGTAAGGGACGTGTCACATGACTTAGGGGCAGCCTGTGAGGAAATATACAGGAGAAAAGCTTAATACACCATACTCTACCTTCTCAGATGGTCCATACCATTGGTTCATCAACAGTGCAATACAATTGAAATAATGAAGATTGGGTCTGATGTTTGGTGGCTTGTATCCTTTTTATTTTAGACCAACAACTTGTCCCATATTTCTTATAATAATGAGAATGCAAGCCTGCTGAATACAGACCCGATCTTCATTAGTTTGAAGGACTTGTATCTTGTTTTTACACTCCTGTTTCTTAGGAAAATTAGTTACTGAAAGGTTTGATGGTGTAGTTAGTGACCCTGTGAAATGGCATCTGTAGTGTGGCCCCAGACCACGGTGTGAGTGGGGGCAGTGAGTGTCCGTGCCCCCTTCCCCCCAAATAATGACTATAAATCATCGCAACATTCAACATTTTAGATTCACATTGCTAAAGACCACTCCTGGGCCCTGCAGCTGTTGAGTAGCTCTCCCCTATTAAGGGGTAGGAAAGCGGGGGGGATAATCTAATGAAATCCCCCGATTCTCCCTCTCCATATGGATCCACTGATACACATTTCAGCTGTGTGCGGTCGGAGTGCTTACAGTCCCATTCACGTATTCCCATAGTGTCTTTCTACTGCATCCCGATTTTCAATTTTTTTTCAAAGCTGACACTCTTCCTGAAAATATAAATCATGTTCGCTCGCTCCCTGCCGCCCAGAAAGTTAATTCCGTCTCCTCCAGTGTTGGAATGGTTTCACCCACAGCCCTTTGAAATATTGTTGCGCCTCCACAATAAGAGCCACCCGCAGCCGGCTAATGAAATATTTATCGGGGATTTGTGGATTGAGGCTATTTAAATTGTGATTGGCTGATGAGGAGTCGGGCGGGCACACAGGTGGGATCCTGTTCGGCCAATCAGCATACCCCTGTCTAATGATATGCTTTAGCGCACACAGTGCATGTGTACAGCATGTGTTTGTGAGGACAACATGCACAAACAAATGGGACTGGGGACTGAATGTGTTACTCGCACCTCAGCACAGCCACCCCTCTGCACACACAAACACATACACACAAGTATGTAATTATATTTTTTGTGGGGACTCTACATTCTTTTCTGTGGGGAAAACTCTAATCTCAACATGATGTCCTTAATCCCTACCCAGCCCTAACCTTAACCTTAAGTAATCCAACAAAATATTTTGGCATATTTACTTTTTTGATTGCATTCACATGCCTTTGTGGGGATGATAATGGTCCCCACAACGTCAAAATAACAGGTTTTTATTACATTGTGGGGAACGTTTGGTCCCCACAATGTAACATCAACATAATCCACACACACGTATCACTTGAAGACACTCCAGGACTTACTGAGACAATTCGTGAATTCACACTTGTCGTCACTCACCCACAACCAGACAAGATGTCAGTATCACTCCCCTTTGGCATAACAGCTTATGATTCTTCCTCGAGGTCGAACAAGCGACCTGGCTTCACGCATTACGCTCGTGCGAAGAATCACGTGCATGACAGGGCAATGAGCAGTGTTGAACCCGGGCACCCTCACCCAGTGCAACCAGCCATATGTTACGAGCGACTCATCCGTGGCTTCAGAGTCATCGATAATGAGCTTTATCTTCAGAGGCTGTGCTGCTCCCTCCTCTACCTCAGTCCCAAATCATTATTTTATCATATTCCTATAAATGCAAAACATGTATGTGGGGTCTGGAGCCTATCCTAGGCGGTACATGGCACCAGACCCCAGATAGGGTGTCAGTGCCGCACAGCCCGGGCTCTTGCACACACTGCAGACAGTTTAGAGTCGCTAATTAGCGTAACTGGAGGAAGACTACACAACACAGTGAGAATCTGCAGGCTCCAGACACACAGAGGGAGGGATTCAACCCCACAACCATAGCGGTGCCCCCCCAGTAGCCATAATAATAAATCACAGTGAAAAGGTCTTTGTTACCTTCTGCAAGACACCAGACACATGGCCTTGTTACTCTTAAACTGCAGCATCTGTGAGGACTGAAACAGAGAGGTGGGCCCCCATGATTTAGTTAAAACATCATCCATCCGCCAGAGTGACGTAAACATGCTGCTAGAGGTGTCCTGACTGTTTGCCGGTCTGCCCTGCATGTTGTGACTGATGGTCCTTGCATTTAAATATCTTCACGTGGACCCCTACCTCCCTCCCACACCAGAACCAAAAAAAATAAATAAAAATACAAACGAGATTGAGCCCATCATGTTATTTATCTTGCAATGTATCTCAGGCATACGTGTGGCCAGACCTTCTCCACACTTGCCCCCCCGTTCCCCGACAGAAATAGCACCAGATGTCCTGGGAAGCACTTTATCAATTTATCGTTTCAACTTCATGGAGCATTTCGCAGCACAGAATCGTGATCCGATGATCGTTTTATGTCTCACTGTTGTTCTGCCATCATATTACCTGTGGGGGAGCCTGAGGCATGATACAGGTCACGCCCCAATCCACCCCCCCTACCACCTCGCAATCCCACCATGTTGCTACCTCCCCCATCTCCTGGAAGACGGGTGAGGTGATCAGCCGGGAGGCAAGGCTTTGTGCTAGTCCTTCCCTCTGGAGCAGAATTCCGAGCCCCCCACCCTCCCTCTGGGGCACAGGCACGACCCCATGGCTACAGAACAGGGCCCCCTAGGGGAAGCAGGCTGAGTGAATGCTTTGATAAGCAATCCAAACCTAACAGCCCAGAAAATACTATTAATTGCAGAGCGCGGTGACAGGCGCGCTGATCGCCCATTCTCCCGGGTATTCTTAGTTTGTCTTGGCGGAGACAACTACAGACATTTGGCTCTCTGCATTTGTTGTTTTTTTCCCCATTGTTTTTTTTTTTTTTACAGCGAGAGAACAAAGAACTGTCATCCATTCTCTTTTAAAACCCTAGAAATGGGAGCTGGTTTATAACTCGCCGAAGTTGTGCTTCAAAGCGTGAGCTCCAGTCATTACCTGCTTTATAACGCGACGAAGTTATGCTTCAAAGTATGACCTCCCGTCATTGCCTGCTGTATAACGCGCCGAAGTTATGCTTCAAAGCGTGACCTCCCGTCATTACCTGCTTTATAACGCGACGAAGTTATGCTTCAAAGCGTGACCTCCCGTCATTGCCTGCTGTATAACGCGCCGAAGTTATGCTTCAAAGCGTGACCTCCCGTCATTGCCTGCTTTATAACGCGCCGAAGTTATGCTTCAAAGTGTGAGCTCCCGTCATTACCTGCTTTATAATGTGACGAAGTTATGCTTCAAAGCGTGACCTCCCGTCATTGCCTACTGTATAACGCGCCGAAGTTATGCTTCAAAGCGTGACCTCCCATCATTGCCTGCTGTATAACGCGCCGAAGTTATGCTTCAAAGCGTGAGCTCCCGTCATTACCTACTTTATAACGTGACGAAGTTATGCTTCAAAGCGTGACCTCCCGTCATTACCTGCTTTATAACGTGACGAAGTTATGCTTCAAAGCGTGAGCTCCCGTTATTGCCTGCTTTATGACTTGCCGAAGTTGTGCTTCAAAGCATGAGCTCCAGTCATTGCCTACAACATGCTGAAGCTATACGGTACTTCAAACTGTGGCTTCCGTCAATGCCACTGGCAACAGGACGCTCCTAAAATGCCCTTCCGATCTCCAGTGTCCTACTATAAACACGGTGCGGCTCAGGTAACTGCAGGCTTAGCCAAATTCCCAGCCTGGGAATTACATAGGTTGCAGCGTTTATAGAATGTGGAAACAGCATTGGGGTACATTTAAATAATTAGGTGCAAAACGGATTGTCACGCCAGTCCTAAACAGTGGAGCGGACATCCCCTTCGGAGATGATACCTATAGGTCACAGTGTGTGTGCCTGTATGTGCGTGGCAGGTTTGTGTCTCCGCGCATGTGAGTCCATGCATTTGTGTGGGCGCGCACGTGTGTGTGTGTGTGTGTGTGTGTGTGTGTGTGCACAAAATACAAATGAGAAACTAGAAGAACAGATTTCACCCAGATTGGTCTGAAGTAAGTCTTTACGAATTCAAAATTAGATGAAACACAAAATGGGGGCTTGTCATGCAGCAGTATGGGAGGAGGGGTGATTCAGTGGTTTAAAACTTAAAACAGAGAAATAATATTTCTCTGTTCACTGACGTCACAGGCTTTCCCTGTATTCTTAGTTCAAACTCTGGACCAGAGGATTTTCCCATTCAGGCAGTCAAAATGTTGATGGCTTTTGTAATTATACACTTTCCATTACCTCCGCACAGTCAAGACATAATTACCTAGCAATTAATTGGTACAATTAAGCTAAAGTCATTTGCTTATCACTTCCTGCATGGTCACTCAGGTCACAGGTGACCTTCTCTCATTCCTAATTTATTAATTTAATAGAGATCTTGCTAAATGCACACAAATTTAACTGGGCTGCTGTCCTGTGGTTTTGGGATATCAACAAAGATAAATTATGGTTGGTCTGAAAGAAAAAACTGAGGAAAAACTTTTTACATTAAAATCAGGATTTACCTTCCAGTTACCAGTCATTCTCTGTTGCTGGGGTATTTGGATGGAGCAGGTGGTCTCAGAGAGGACCCACAGATTAAAACCAAACCCAGAGCTCAGACTGATCCAGGTCCAAAAACCCACACTGACCCGGGCCCAGATTACAGACTGACCTGGGCCCAGAGCCCATCTCCAGTGTCAAGCCGGGATGCAGGCCTATCCCCAGAGCCCAGACCCAGACCCACCCCCCGAGTGCAGACTGACCTACAGTCCAGCTTCAGGTCCCATTGCTCAGCTCTTGACCCTGAGCATAAACACTGCAGCCAAAGGTCTGTGGTCTGCAGCAATCTGCCTGATTAAACCTGGGCAGATGCCGGAGCCCCGGTGCCAGAAAGGCTTTTTAATCTTTAAATATTCATCACTCAGATGCCGATATAATCCTCCAGGGTGGGGGGGGGGGTCATGCTGGAAT
>JAODJX010000042.1:9768536-9780106 GCA_026776945.1 Isichthys henryi
GGTTTTCCAACATCAATTTAGGGTGGCTGGGGCCGTGGGGGGTTTTGCCGGGGGGGGGCTTTGCCCGGGGGGGGGGGGGGGGGGCCAGGCGTACCCGTGCGAATTTACGGTCAGAGACAGGCTAAAACTCCTCGAATGGTCAGAAGTTAATATCACTTAATTAATTTGAAGCACCAGAGCATAAAGATGGAGGAATGCAAAGTGGAATCTGTAAAGTGTCGGTAATGTAATAAGCAGTTTCCGCTTAATGGAGTCTCTGCTGTCTTCTGAGGGGAGATGGTGTGGCGTTAATGTGCAGTGGCCTGCATGGAAAAGAGCACTGCAAAGGGGCAGTGCTTGGGCAGTGGATTGGGGGAGCCGGAGGAGACAGAGCTTACACCGGGATGGTAATAGTGAGACTGGGATGGGTGCCCTACGAAAATGGGATATGGATCAACACTGTAGGCACTACTCTTTATGCAAAGGCAGAAACAGCACCTCCTACTGGCTCCTTACTGCTTTGGCGAGAGCAGTCTTATCATTTATCTGATTTTCTTCTTTCGTTTTTATTTTCCTGTCCTTTTTTTGCACTTTGCATATCGTCAATTGCCGAAGCTGGAACTGCACATGCGCATGAAGCTGAATTAAGTGGCATTTTCTGCGTCAGTGTTAAAAAGGTGGTCATATACTTCAAACGACATCCCGGCTGTCTGTCTAACGTTAGTATTCCGCCAGTAGTAGCTGTTAATAAAGACAGAAATTTCTTTTCCATTTTAAAATAGCTGTCATCTCCCATATTAACATGACTCACGCGCTCACCACAATACGCTTATTTGCGCTCTGTTTGTGGGTGCGCTGCATCGAAAACAGTCAGTGTCCTCCAGGGTGTGTGGCGTGACAGAAGCTGTATCCAAATTCAGGGGCTGCATTCTTCAAATGACGCGATCTACGAAGGTATTGCCTTTGTATGCTGCATCCTTTGAAGGTTGAACGGAAAGCATCATCAAATGGGACGGTCTGACCATCACCAACGCCAGTTAAAAGTGCCGCTCCCATCGCCTAGCTAGACACTCCCACTTTACCTCTGCACAATGAATCTTGGGATATGTTGGGCTGGAAAAGATCCACTGGGTAGATGCTTCGTGACTCGGCAAAAGAAGGACGCATTTCTAGGATGCATTTGAAGGACCCTTCAAAATTGGACGGCCTTGTCACACTGCTGTGGCACATTAGGTTTTCAAATGCAGCCCAAGAAGAATGCAGCCCCTGAATTCAGACACAGCCTTTGATTTCGTTTTGTCCAGACGTCGTTTGAAGTATACGGTCATCATACCACATGGTACTGCTCAGATCGGTGAACCCCCCACAGCCGGTTTGCTCATTCCTAGTCGAAAAACACGTAAATCTCTTTGTCTCATTACCCCTGCGGTAAATAAATTTAAATGCATTCTCCATCATCAGATGTTGAATAGCACAACCCAATCAATTGTTAATTACTCACAAATTAAATTATGTGGATCCTATTTTGGTTCCTTCGGCCTTTTGAAACTCTTCACTTATTTTGTTCATTAACTGGTTTTTATCATTTCTAATGTTTCACAACAGTGTTGGTCTCCTACTTGATCCTAAGTGCTTCTTATTTGTCGTCTTGGTCTTCGAACGAAAGCTCTCAGCGCGCTCAGAAACAAGTGGTATCAAAGACCTTCCCATATGCGTTTGTGAGCCAGGCTGCGGCACTAATGGCCACTTCAGAGAAAGCTAAAGGCTGCTGTTCCTTTCTTGTGTCTTAGTACCTGAGTCTTTCTGAGTCACAGCAACGCAGCAAGTCGAGCAACTTAATATCCGAACAAACTGACGCATAGATCTCAGCGGGACGGGCGAGCCGCTCTCGTTCGGAAGAGCTGGCAAACTCACAAATGTGGTCCTATCCAGCCCTTAGTGTTTTTTTCATTATTATTATTTATATAAATATCTTTTGCACAGGAGGATTTCCTGCAGGGGAAGGATGAATGATGCGGTATTATTTCCAAACAGTTTTAATTGCTGAGTGGAAGATCATATACGCATGATGAAGGTCTTACATAAGCTCCTGGCTGGAAGCTTCACTCCCTTTGCAAAACCTATTTACATCCCGACTTCAGAAGCATGATATAGCAGCATGTGGTGGTTGGAGCCAATGGAACTTGGACTCAAGTCATCAGGCTTACTACTCATCAATTTTATAGAAAGCCCAAACATCACCGCAGGAATAAGAAAACCCGAAGACAGCAAACCACAGCTTAGGTATTCTCCGAAGCAAGTCATGTTTTATGATGCCTGCCCAATTTCCCCATAAACCACTGCTCCTTATTTGCATAACTCCCTCCCACTCCCACATAGTTTCTAAACAAGGGGACTGTTCAAAACAGTCTGCACAGTGAAAACACCCTCTGCTACAATATTAAATTAGCAGGTCCAATCAGAGCCGCCTCGTTTAGCATAATGGTTAATCACTTGGAAGCGCAAGCAGAAAGTAAGCGGTACAGGTCCCTTGGAGGGAGCTTCTTACCTGTAAGCCAGGTAATGGCAGCTGCTTTTATGAAAAGCTCAAGCGTATAAAGAACACAACTGTAAAATGGCATGTATGTATGCTGGTGAGAGGACACTGTGATGTGGCGGGGGGGGGAGTTAGTGGCTTTATTCAAATACAGATGTGGAGATGGGGGGGCAGGTATTCCAGGCTCATTAATAGGAGAAAGACGGGAGAAACAGGAAAACAAGCTGGGCATCAGGCTTACAGTGCAGTGGGGGTTCTGGACCATTTCAACTGGGCGGGGGGGAAGACTGAGGCCAGTTGTTCTGTCAATAATAATAATTAAGGGGGGGCACTGATGCCTTCTTCTGGCTTCTGTGGGACTGTAAATTACTATTTTCCCTGCGAAGGTCTGGCATCCCATCCAACCTGCTGCCCTGCCTTGTCTCCTGTGCACTTCCTGGGCCATGCTGTGATGCTATACTGGATAGGCAGTTATGGATGGATGGATGGATGGATGGATGGATGTTATTATGCAAGCAGGAGTAGAAGCTTTCATCTAACTCATCTCTCCTTCTCTCCTCCTCTCTGCTGCCCCTGTGGGACAGGTTCCGCACCAGGTGAGTGCACTGACCTTCTATAGGTATGAGCAGCCGGTAATGGACTACTGCCAAGCCCACCAGCCTTTGCACCTCAACATGGGCTTTGAGGGCCCCCCCCAGGCTTTGGAGGACCGGGGGCTACGCGAGCGCATCGTGGTGCAGACTCTGCCCCCCACCTCCGCCTCGGCCGCCACCCTCACCCGGCCCCGCGCCTCTCCGCAGTGAGGGAGGTGGTATGAGGTTCAACAAGGGACCCAGACTGGCACAGAACTGTGGGGCGGGGGTTAACCTGATATGAAGCAGTATGGGGTGGGGGGGGTCGTTATTCACTTAATTGGACTTGTGTCTCATCTGAGGAAACCCAGTAATGGGGGGGGGGGGGCGTGTTCTAGAGAACCAGAACAATTTATCAGTGCAATATGGGTGTGCAAAAACAAACCAACTGAAAGCTAATTCTGTAAATGATAAGATGACACTTTTCAAATGTGTTATTTTTTTTTAGTTGGTAATGAAAATTCTAAATATTTAAGTATATTTAATTTGCTCTTCATTGAACAGTTCCCTCACCTAAATTTTTCGATTAATTAAAACGTAGGTGTTTCCCCAAAGCCTGGGAGATCAAAGTGTAAAATAAACAGCACCAAGGAGAAGACCAGGGACTGAACTGCAGAGCAGATTAAAGTTTAACAAGCAGAAAGTCTTTTTCCTGCTGTGTCTGAAGCAGCTAGCAGTTGGTGAAAACAAAAACGCCTTTGTGATTGTTTGATTGTATGGAGTGAGATGCCCAGCAAGCACCCGCTCACATGACACCATTTTCTTACTGATATGTTGATGTATTACTGACACAATCTCTTTTTATATTGCGCTCTATTGACACGCAACATCACCTTAAACGTCTTACCAAAGACAAGTACATGTCTTGTTTCCCATGGTATTTTACGTTTCTTATCACATACCATAGTGCTGGAATGCAATTATACGCAGGCAATAGAGAAGATGCCTCATTAAGGGCATATTTATAAGGGCAAACCCCTTTGGGTCCTCCTGGTTCTGCTGAGAATGTAGGCCTTGCTGGTGCATCTCACTTTTAATAATCCAAGAAGTCTGCACTGTATCTACAAGCTGAGGCATCCGCACCCATCTGATGCTGAACCACCCCGACCCTTGGCCAGAGGCACTGAGAGGGGCTTCGGGACTCAGCGACTGCACTGGGGTTGTCCGCTGCCCCCTGTAGACCTGCGTGTAAGCTGCGCCGGTCCCAGGTACTCCCCAACACCCCGAAAGACTCTCTGGAGTGAACCCTCCTAACCCGCCGTCGCTCTGTCTACTTCACCTGGATTCTTTCATCCCGCCAGCTCTGCTTCCCCCTACCCATTCACCCTGCTGCACACAGCAGCCCCGCCCCCACGCCTACAATGGGGAGGGGAGGGCCGGCCATCGACGCTGTTACATTACGGAAGGGATTTGCCCTCTTCGAAACAGAGCTGCCCAGCTTCGGGGGTAAAGAGGGCCCTCTTCAAGGCTGCAAGGGAACGCTGACACGTATCTAATGGAACTTGTTCGCCTTGTTAATCTTGTAAATAGCAAATAAAAAAAGGGATGTTACTTCTTCAGAAACACAATCCTGTGCCCGCGAAGAGGAGCCTTATCTCAAACCCAGGTGAGCCAGAACAGAATCGTCTGATGGATGTTTATTGCGAATGGATTTGTGTGGGGCTTTGGGAAGCTGGTGATTGGCAATACAGGCTTGCAGTAACAGAGAATTCCTACTTTATCTCATTTTTCTATTCCATGTTTCATAAGAGTCTGTTAAACCCGGGTCAATATGTACGGCTAGGTTTGCATTCTGAAGGAGTGCCCAAAAATTTTGGCCAAATTCTCCCTCACACACATCTTTAAGCCATGCGTTCATCAAAAAGATGACTTTTGTTTCAAATATGTATTTGAAATATCATACTGCAGATACCATTGGCCACGTTTTTTAAATGTGTTATAAATCAACTGTTTGGTTCTTAGTTCTGTCTTTGGCAGCGAGTGTTGAGTGTTTCGGAAAGAAAACGATCAGTTATCATTGCTTTGTGCTCACAGTGTCTGTGTATATTTATAGGCATCTTCAAGGCATGATATGACTGAATATATAGCTATAAATGGTTTTATACAGCTTAGGAGAAGGAAATTTAATGAAATAATATTTGATGGGTGGATGAAAGAAGGCTGACTCTAGATACCAACATCTCCCAAGTCACTGCAGAAGGTTTGACTAAATATGAAGACCATCTTGCTTTTGATAATTGGCCCCCTCCTTATTTTGTAAAGCTAATTTCTTATTAATGAATCGCGTTAATAAATAATGTTGTGCTTTCCAATTATCTGTTCCTTCATCTTTCTTCTGGCCTCTGTCTGTGATTGCTCTCCACCTCAATTCTCCATCACCTGCAGCAGCTTTCCCCTCCCACTCGGAGCCCCCTCCCATCATCATTTATCTTCCCAGCATGCATTGCACGCATGTGTCCAGCTTCCCAGCGTGCACTGCACGCCCACGCCCATCTTCTCCCCGTGCGCATCGCACTCACAATCAGCTTTTCTGCCGAAATCGCATGCGTTCGCACATCTTCCCAGCATGCAGTGCGAGTCGGCTGTCCAAATGTGCCCCCAATAGCGTAAGTAAAGTTCTCCATAGGTTTGTCTTAATTTGTACATCAATGGAACCCCACAAGGGTCCCTCCATCAAACTGAGCTGTCCATCAACATGCCTGCCTTGTTAAAAAAAAAAAAAATTTTAAAGCAGCACATAATTTTCCCCACTGAATGCGCAATCAGTTTCCTTGACCTTTTAATTGTTGGCCAATTATTTCCAATTTTACACTAAGCAAATGGCAGAGAGAGAAGAGGAAGAAATTACATTTATATTCCTGTCAAACTGAAAATATTCAATATTCATGATCTCCTTTATAATAATTGCAGAAAGTAATAGTACATAATGAAATATTCTCATGCTCGCTGATGCTCAACTAACTTTCAATAACTCTTTACCTAACCTTTTCAGATGTATGTTTACACTGTATGATTCTGGGCTGTTTAGCCCCTTTGAAATAATGAATGGCGGTTCAAACACAGTAACAGGTTAAGAACAAAATACAAAAGTGTTATATCCTAATACAATGTATAACACTTAATATAATTATGTATTTTTGTTTTATGTAATTGCAAAATAACGTAATTACGGTATCTCTTTTTTCCTGTGCCATTGTTCTGTTTTAACGAAAATTAAAGCCAACATTAACCGGTGAAGTCATTTCAGAATTTGCACCAGTGCAATAATCCATTTTACACTGTAATCTCATTGTACTTCCCCAATGACTATGTTCATATGAAAACATCTGTTTCAGTTTCTTTTATAAAACCAGTTTTGCATTGCTCCTGCCATTTATACCTTAACTCGTTGATGTGTGAGCCATTTCTGGAAGGATTTGGTGAGGTATTAAAAGATCAATGAAGAAAAACTGCTTGAATCATCCCAGCAATTACCTACCTGAAGATGAGGCTTAAATTTAATAACTCATAAAGAGTCTATGAGAATACATGAAAATCACATGACTTCTGTTTTTTTTTACTTCCTATTTTAGTTCCCGTACTTCCTGTGCTTGTCTTTATTCATTCAATGGCTGTAAAATGGCCAGCTTGTTCATTCTTATTCTGCGCACATCCAGTCTTTCCCAGGCAAGCTGTTCCTGAACAGTCCAAAGCAGGCATTCGAAGTGGGGGTTGGGGGGGTGAAAGACCCTCCTTTGCGCTGACCCAGCCTTTGTCTGTGTGATAATAGGAATTTCGCATTGCAGTTATAATGTTTTTTCCTCACTGCCTTACGATGCGTAGGCAGACTGCACCAAGCGATTCCTCCACAGCATGGCAGGCGATTCCATTCGTCGTGTTCGGTGTTATGGGCGCGTGTGCGGCTGCGCAGTGCAGTCGAGGCTATTCGAGGTTTGGCCCAGTAATGTGATCTGTATAGCTATTTCACACCTTGTGTTCAACATCTAGGTGGAATTCACGAAAATCCCATTCTGGGGAGGAGACTAATGAGCTCAGTCTCTGTTATAAAAAGTTACAGCGTGAGCTAAAATTCCGCCGTCTCTCTGTTAATAAAGCATTCAGCGCCTTTTGGATTCGTTGCTTAAAGCAGGCCCCGAAGCATTACAGTCATACATTCCCATTTATACTGATATTATTATTATTATTATTCTCTATTCTCAAGCTTGCAGTGGCGGCCCAATACAGGTGGTTTACCTGCTACCCTGCTCTTCCTCTTAGGAAGGATTATTCTTTCTAGCAGGTAAGAGAGAGAGCAGGCAAGGTGAAACCCAGGCTCGGATCTGCGGCCCGTTCTATTACACAGACTTCAGGCGGAACGGACAAACTCAATTACGCTTGACTCCTGGGCCGTTAAATTAGTGTTTGTCATTCGCTACCTGACATTGCGTCTCTGGTGTAGGTTCAGCTGGGGGTGGGGACGGCGGCTGAGGGCTGTCTGCACTGATAACTCGGACTGTGTAAACTGACAGTTCAACAGTAAAAAACTATTTTCTGCCTGTGCTTGCCTGGGCGTTAGAACTGTTAGTTTGTTTCTGTCAATGACTTTTCACCTAGATGTACCAGACATGGATTAAATCATTTACCCTCACGTCTAGTGCTGATGTGCTTTCTTACAGGCCGACTACATAGTAGAAATATCATTACACATATCAGTACGTATTTTCTTTATGCACTCTTACACGTACGTTTTGTAATAATGATTCACTATGCCGTGCTAAATGTCGTGGGCATACACAGCTCCTCGGGGAATTTCTCCATAAAAACCGTCGGAGGACCTAAGCTTCCACTCAGTTATCGGAAGCAACGGTCATAATTAATTCGTTATTGCAGGTGTGTCTAAAACATAAATGATATATGTTTAGGGGTTCTGCAGCGCTCAGCCATTTGCGTTTATGGAGGCTAACGCGATCAGCTCCCCACGTAATCCATCCGTCGTCCGTGGCTCAGTCGTGACGCTTTCTCACTCATCGTGATGAAGCAACACTTTAAATTGGTGTCCTACTGATGATTAGAACCTTTTTTATATTATTTTATATATTATTGTAATAGCAAAATGACACACAAAGTGTTTAAATGAAAAGCTCAATGATAAATTACGATAAAAATGCTATATTTAACATTGCCTGTACCATAAATGTGTGTTCACACCTCTGTACAACAAGCAGTTCGATTCTCTGGCGCAAGCTTACGCCGTAGGTATCCTCAGCTGGGGCTTAACTGAAAAAAAAAAGAAACCCTGCAAATCTGTTTCACGTTATTATTTTGTGTATTGTGGTGTTTTCCTCAATCCTTCAATCCCTGATCATTTCGAAGAAAGGAGAGGCAGTTTGTGGCGTCGGTTCGCAGAACATGCCGCAGCGTGTATTCACTCACGGACCCAGGCCGGGGTCTCTGCTGGACCCGAGTGGGGAGACTCATTCCCTTTGTGCCGTTGCTGGTTTTCCTCGGGCTTCCTGTGATTTCAGTCCACTGGCCTGGTGTTTGGCTCCACTTACCTTTTAACACTCATTCCCATGTGTGTATTTTTTCAGATGGATGCTGCCAAAACCGTCAGTCTGCCGGATATGTCTATTAATTCCCATATCTTGGTTATTGATATCTGGGGAACTTTGTGTCCATATCACATATAATGTCGTTATCCAGTGACCTTTATCGTGCAGGAAGATGAACTGATGAAATTTTTTACTTATGCTGAATTCTTCTTATGGAATCAATAAAAATAGGCCTGTATTTTAGTTTACTCTGTCCCCAATAAATTTATTTTGATATTTAATACTGTATAAGAGCAAGATTTATTGATCAAGATGAAAGAAAAGCGTAAATAAGTAAGCAGTATTGTTACCACTGTTGTTGCTTGTGACGGTAATCGGTGCCGGGTGGGAGACTGGCCTGATTCACCTGCTTCTCAATGACCGTTTCCTAATTGTTGTTAATGTGTGTTTTTTTTTTTCATTTTAGGCAAAATCGTGGTAAAACTGTAAATACATTGCCAAGCGTTTTGTTAATTTTTTTTTAACTTATTTCTTTTTTTCTTTTATCCTGAAAGTGGTTTTATGGCAACCTGGTCAGACGCAAAACACAGCTCTTCTTGAATTATATAATTGTCAGAAATGTTTTGTAAAGTTTTGATGATGAAATTAAAAAAAAAAAGACTGAAATTTAAAGAATCCCATTCGGAGTTTGATATTTTTTTATTTTCTGCACCCTCACGAATACATTTATTTAAATTTAGAAATGCACTTTAAATGAATCCATCGCCACCGAAACTGTAAATCTCAAACAGCCTAAAAATATGCAATTCACATTCTGAGTTATTTTAAAACAATCATTGAATATTAACTTTAAGCAGACTCTTAAATTAAAACATTCTATCTATTATTAAAATTGTTTGTCAACATGTGGCTGAATAAAAAATGTTTTATTTTTCCTCATCGTGCACAGTTCTTTTTCATACAAACCAAACTGACATTTTTCCTGTGGGGGAAAAAAATAGTTTTCTAGGACATCAATTATTCAGCTTGTATGAATCAGATATAATTTATCAAACACAGTTTTCACAATTTAATTTCAGTTCTCACACTGAACATCACAAAAGCAGCCAACATCTGATTCATTCAGACAATTCGATCGCTCAATGGCCAATGGAAAAGCCAAAAAGGTTAATTTATGGTGAAGGCTGTAGTAAAGCAAACCTGTGTCATTTACCTGAGAACACGTGTGGCTCATCAGAGGCCAGGTACAGTAGATCTCCAGGATTGGAGTTGAAGACCCTGATATATGGTGAATGAATCCCTTGCTTACAGCTTTCTGTTGAATTTTGTCTGTAGATGGATGGATGGATGGATAGATGGATGGATGGGTGGATGGATGGATGTGTCAGCAAGGAGACATTAATATCACAATATAAATATTCATACCTGGACAGCTCCTAACAATTCTGACTGGGCCCGTCTAAGACAAAACTGACTGTACCTCACTGGAATCTTCTTTCCCATCAACATGCCAATGATAGGTTGTTTCTTTAATATTTTTGATATTTCTTTTCTGAATCTGTCCATAACCTGCGCTCATCTTTCTGTGAGCACCTGTAACCCAATAAAGGTGACTCTCTCACACACACCTGTCTTTTAGATGATAGAAAAGCTGCATAGATGAGGTAGTCAAAGCACCCTGGTCTCCCCACAGCAGATTTCTTCTGCTGGGAAAACTCACTCAGCCCATAAAACATCAGTAATATAAAGAAGGTCTTTCTCTGTCACTCCAAATATAGAAATATTACAACTTGGTATGACCACAGCACTAGAGTTAAATGGTGGACTTTAATATGGCAATAGATAGAAGGCAGGTCCCTGTGAATAGCAGAGGACAGTGATGAAGTGCAGGTTGTGTGACCTGGCTCTATCCCAAAGGCTCTCCAGCACTTCCGTCTGATTGGTGGGGGAGGTGGGAGGGGCGGGCACACTGTCAGGCCCGCCTTCAATCATTTAGCCTGCAACATGAAAGGTCAGGCAATATGACGGCCTCTACACGTCTTTATTTCTAAAACTCGTTCTAACACGAGGAAGCGGGTCCAGCGTGGGACCCCGCCGGCTCTCTTTTCAGGTCGATACCAGACACGGCTCGGATTATGGACCCTCGTTTTCTCGTCACATTGGGCCCACTGGGGGTTTGATGTGCTCCTGTTTCACCCCGGTAAATGCTCTCATTATCGGCTTCAACACACAAGGAGGTAAATAACGGAATGCAGAATTTACGAAGAAGCCAGCTGTGAAAATGATAATTAGCTGCAGATCGAGAGAAAGCGAGGCGATTACACGTCTTTTCACACTGTCCTCTGTGACAAAAACAGACGTAATTTCATTCTTTTTCACTTTGTTGCCGTTTTTCACAGCAGTAGCATTTTTACTTTGTAGTAACGGTATCTAGGACCTGTCCACTGGGAAGCTGCTGTAAGCAGAAGATAAGTGTTGTACAGGTAGAGAGGTCAAGACTAACTTCATTTATTTATGTTACTTTATTTTCTGCTGCATGTTTTTTATTTTATTCTTTGAGCCAAACCAAAAATTTTTATCTCCTGGAACTGTTGACATTTAGTCAAAGTTCCCCAGCTAATATAAGACTTCAGTTTACTTTTTATTTATCAGACCCTTTTATCCGACGCGATTTGAGAGATCAGTGTCAGCCAGCACTGACAATATTAACAGTAAGGGTCTTGTTCACGGGCCCAATAGGCAAATCACTATTTCAGCTACTGGATTTGGACATATTACTCATGCCCATGGGGCGACATGGTGGTGCTGTGGTTAACACTGTTGCCTCACACCTCTGGGACCCGGGTTCGAATCCCCGCCTGGGTCACATGTGTGTGGAGTTTGCATGTTCTC
>JAODJX010000042.1:9847879-9861150 GCA_026776945.1 Isichthys henryi
CTATTGTTTATTGTGTTTTTTGTGTTGTTTGGGGTGTGGGTGTGGGTGGGGGGGGGGGGGGGGGGCCCCGTTTGACATAGATCACATTTGGGGACCAAAATGTCCCCAAAGTCTGATAAAACCTGAAATTTCCTTACCTTTGAGGACATTTTTCAGGTCCCATTTGGATAACCTCAATTTTATAAAAATCTGTGAATGCATCTGTGAAGTACAAATGGCTAAAGTCTTGTGCTGTATTTTGCTTGGTTACTTATGGTTATGTTTAGAGTTGGGTAGGGGTTATGGGTGTTGTGATTGGGATTATGGTTTTTCCCATGAATGGAAGGTCCCCGTTTAGATAGGTACGCCAACATGTGCGCGCGCGTGTGTGTGTGTGTGTATATATATACAGCCATGGAAAAAGTTAAGAGACCACTCTATATTTTTAAACAAATCTGCATTTTCAAATCATGGTTTAATTATGGTTCTGCTGGTGGAAGGTAAGATGCTTTCAGCTTCAAAATTTCTAAGACAGCAGCACACAAAAGTAAGGTGAAGTAGGAGACACTGAGAAAGACCAGAAAGCAGCCAGGTAAAAGGCGTCAGTGACTTTCTAATGGCAGAGATGACCACTGACTTATCCGACAGTTTCTCATGAATCGAAGGATGACATCAAGTGAACTTCAAAAGGAATGGGAAACATTAAGTGCAGATGTGAAGGGCACTGCTAGGAGAGTTTGTATCAGGTTCCTAGAAGCAGGACTGAATTCCCATAAAGCAAGGAAGAAGTCCTTGCCGCTCCTAACCCTGCCAATTTTCTGGTCACGAAAAGGTGTGTACTTATATAAGAAATATCAGTCTAGCTCTCTATACAGTGCCATTTCCTTGAGTTCCACACATATCTGCTGATAAGTAAATCCTTATTGGTTATTTTTGTATTCTGTACAAAGTCCTGGAATGTTATGACCTCACTACGAATGCTTGCAGTGACCCGGGTAATTCTGCCCCCATATGAAAAGCGTCAAGGACAGAGGACTGGAACATACCGGAAACCCTGGAGGTCACACTCCTACACAAAAACAGCTTATTAATTCTGTTCCGTACACCTTGAAAATGCGGACTGAAATTTGCTTTTAGGGGCTTTAACGTGGAGGAGACTTTAAGAGTGCCTGAGGTCAGCACCCAGACAGATCTACTGAAAGGTACCGAAAAAGTCTGAGGTTACTACAGTCCTCGTGATTATAGGTTTATGGTGTAGCTGTAACAAATTGTCTGGTTAGTCCAGTCTACGTTCAGGTAGAATTGGCATAGAATCCCTGGCAAAAGCATACAATGAAACAAACTACAGGTGGATACAATAGCCGCCAATTCCCACGTGAACGTTTGGAATTGTTATCCGAGTTTGAAGCAACACAACACTTTCCCCCAAAACTGCTCCCTTCTCCCCATCGGACAAAAGTAAAAAAAAATAAAAAATACAATTTTGGCCAAGGGCTGATTCCGAAACGACACTGATATTTAAAATGCTAAGTTATTAAAATCTCTCTCCGTCATGGGATTACAGATCAGATGAGGGTGAGGATGGCAGCGGGTTTGTCACCACTGAGGGGGGTTTCAGCACAGGGGGCGAATGTTTACCAATATGACCAGACTTAACTTTCGGGAAATTGCCTCCCAGCTGACGAGCTGTCGGGTGTCGGGGGGAGCGGTGGTTCTCCTCTGGCGATGGAGCATGGCAGTAATGCGGTGTTTCCGTGTCCCTGACTCCTCCGCAGCCTCCTTTCTGCTTCAGTGAGGAAGCCAGGCCTGGATGTCACTGGTGTACGTGTGCAGAATTATGCAGCATCGAAAACGCCGCCCACCCAAAAGTTATGAGATGCCTGTTTATGAAATGGATGACATGCCAGTCTGTCTTTAATGACTGCTTTGGTGCACCATGGGAACAAAAGCTGCTTCTTCTTTTCAGGAAGGAAGCTGGTGGTCTTGATCTCTACTCCAATTTTGGATGTATTTTGAAGGTAATGCCGATGGTCTTGTAGCTTTGTTTTGGTCCAGTTTCACTTTATCCCAAATGCCAGCCTCTACTGAGTTTCCTTATTTCTTGAAAATCATCCATCCATTTTCTGTATCCACCTGTCCCATTCAGGGTCACTGGGGGTCCAGAGCCTATGGGCACAAGGCAGGGAACAACCCAGGATGGGGGGCCAGCCCATCGCAGGACACACTCACACACCAGTCACTCACACATGCACACCTACAGGAAATTTGGCAACTCCAATCAGCCTCAGCATGTTTTTGGATTGAGGGGGGAAGCCGGAGTACCCGGAGGAAACCCCACGACGACATGGGGAGAAACTCCACACACATGTAACCCAGGGAGAGACTCAAACGCAGGCATGAGGTAACAGTGCTAACCACTGCACCACCATGCCACCCTCGTTGAAAACCAGAAACTCATTAATACGTTATATTCACTTTGAGTTGCAGTCAGATCGTGTCAAACAAAAAATTGACGCTGCTGTAATTTTTGCTCTCAGTAATGCCGTCCCACCAGCAGGTGATGCTGTGGTTAAGGCACTGGGAATAAAAGCTTGCTTGTTGATGGCCCCTCTGTACTCCCTGGGAGGTTGTCCAGGAAAAATATCAACCTGTATAAATGTATCAACACGTGGAGTTTGCTGTGCGAGGCCTG
The DNA here is from genome assembly GCA_026776945.1 of Isichthys henryi. Lineage (NCBI taxonomy): Eukaryota > Metazoa > Chordata > Actinopteri > Osteoglossiformes > Mormyridae > Isichthys > Isichthys henryi. Next base: position 9,850,551 of record JAODJX010000042.1, read on the forward strand.
TTAAAAATGCCAGTCTTCAAGCTGCTGTTTTGACTGTAAATACCAACATAAGGTCACGTCAAGGTGCTGTATTCAACACACTCTTCTTTGCGAAAGAAAAAGGTGGTGTGACATATTCAAAAATACGAGCGCTTGCGTACACAGACAGACTGTTCCCGTGAGTCAGCTCCTTGCAGATGCCATGCTGCCCGCTTGCTATGGCTGGTGGCAATACAGAGATCTCCAGTGAATACCGGCCCATTCATTTGTCAGCTTTGCATGTCCTGCTATCTGACGCACAGAATGAAAATTTCTCACGTGTTCCTGGAATATATTAGACATTTATGTTTGGATTTAATTGCAGGATAAGTGAAGGAAAATATGTCTCTGTGTCGAAGCTGAAGTTGCTTCGTGTTTGATCGCTGGTCCACAAAAATTTTGTTACAGAACGATTGTGCAGTATTGTTAATGCTGATTTTAAAAATGCACTCAGCGTTTTGCTATCACATATAGGTTTTGAGTGACGTCATTTTAGGCTATATTGATAGTATATAAATCCTTTTTTGGAATGTAGGGCTATGTTAAAATTTAATCTAGGAAAATGTTTTCATTTCTATACATTAACATTTTTAAGGCCTTACAGAAGGGCACAAAGTACTTGAAGTCTGTTTTACATCCTGTAAACGCTGGCAACACGTTTGGGCACGTTGAGGCAGGATTCTGCTCAGTCTCTGATATGGAAAACCGATATCAAGGCAGGAGGAATCCCAGTGTGCTGGCCGACTTCTGCTGGACCCTTAAGGGACGTTCCTGAGGCCAGCAACAACAGAAAATCATGCACTTCTACCTTTTAGATAAATCACATTCACCAAGCACATATACTGTCAGTATGTATATAGCATGAGGTTTAATGTTGTGTCGCTCAAAATCCTTGTGGGATAGGGAAATTAGGAATAGATATTGGATTTCAACACATTTGTGAATCATGTGATAATAAGAAAGTAAAAATGTGTTGACCACTGTATTTAAACCGTAATTATGAAGCTAGTCTTGTTTGGCCAGGGTCAGCCTGTGGTCATACGATACTGTTACCAGAGAGAGGTTGAAAGTCCTGTATATTGGCAAGAAGGCTTTTTTTTCTTTTTTTAGCTGCAACAAAATTGGCCCCAGTGAAACAAAATTATATTTAGTGTGGGGTTTTATCTTCATGCCGACTTGCATGAATAACTGCGCCATTATTGCAAATATTATGATGAATGTAACCAGGAAGTCACAGGGAGCTATGTTTTATTAGCCACCTTTATTAAGCATCCAAGTGGGACTGGATAGGACTGGATAGGACTGGATAGCGCTTCAGCTTTGACATGTTATGCACATGTGACTCTGCACGCCACTGTCGTACTGACCTTTTACGTTTTGCAATGGTGACCTTCCCGTTGGTTTTAATAAGTCTCTCTCATTAACATGATGGTTTTGGTCAAATAAACACACAAAAAATGTGTTTTTTTTATCATTATTTTCTGTTAATTCCAAGCACTGTTCTGCGCAATAGTGGCTGGACGGCAGCTGTGTCTGAGATGCTGGAAGCCACTTGCCTGACACCAGCAATCCGATGATGTTTAAAATCACTTATATCACATGTCTTGACCATCCAAATTTGCAGTGGAATGGAAAGGGAACCTCTTGACCTTGTCTGTATTCTTTATATACTGAGCTGCAGCCACATGATTTGTTGTTTGGGGGGTGAAGGCTCTCGGAAGTTGTTGGAGGAGCAGGTGTACTCATGTGCTCATCGAGTGTGTATATAAATCCCATATACTCACCCATCCATCCTCCACGCTCCTATCCAGAGGACACCATGCTTTGTATGTCAGGGGATACACATAAATGCCAGAAAAACATAGAATACCCTAAGGAAATCTGTGCAACATAGAGAGAACATGCAAAACCCACATACACAAAGTGGAGGAACGATTCATCCTCGAACCCAATTGGTATAAGGCCACAAAATCACACACTGAAGCACGGTTCCACCATTGCATTGATGCATGTAGCAGTAAAAATGTAGTGTCAAACTAATTTGTTTGGTGGAGAAAAGCACATGAATTATTTAAGTGCAAATCCTTTGCATTTATTTTCTGATCATGGATTCATGAAGTACATAAGACCCTTTTAAAAAAATTTAAGGTAATAATACATTTAAAGAGGGAGGGTACTGCTTCATTTAACATAACTGTAAACTGATTAAATCTGCATGAAAATATAATGGATAGAGGACATCAAAAAGGAGAAGTGGATTTTTTTTTTCCGAGAATGGCGAACCAGTTGATAAATGGTAGAGCAGTTTTAATTTTTGTTTATTGGGAAAATAAGCCCAAGAATAGGCCTTTTGAAGGTTGAAGGTTTTCATAACCTGTCTCCATTAAGCGGCTCTGCATCTCGGTGTTTAATGTCTCGGGCAGCGAACACTATCAGAGCAAACCTTACAATGGCAGAGCCTTTTATATCCAGATGAGCGGGTAATAGAGGGTTAGGGTTCGGAGGAGACAGAGACTTAGTTTTTGGGGCTGGAATGAGTGTATGATGCGGTTTCAAAGGCAGACAACACTAGAGAGTGTTGTGTGTATGTGTGTATGTGTGTGTGTGTGTGTGTGTGTGTGTGTGTGTGTGTGTGTGTGTGTGAGCGGGTATACCTATCCTTATGGGGACACAATGTCCCCATAACGTGTGTGTGTGTTCACACTGTGTTCTTCACACAGTGCCTAATAAAACCTTTATGTCAGTAGTTCTCAACTGGTGTAGCCTCAGGATCCACATTTTCTCCTTGGTCATTAAGTCACGACCCAAATTTTGAACCAAATGTATTGCACAATGAAATAGTGCAGTAATAGCTAACAGAACAGTAACCGCAGCACATGCACTGTTACAAAACAAGAAACATTCCAGAATTAGAAAAAAAATTCAGAATGATTTTTTCCCGAGAATGACTACAGTTGACCGTTTAGAGTTTTGCGTTTCAATAGGTGTCTGCTGACGTGGATTTCTCGCACAACGGTACAACAGAAAATCCCCATCCTCAGGTCACAAACTTCCATCTGCCTTTCAAAAGCTTTCGATTGCTTCGGAAAACAATGCAATATAGAGCGCTGCGCTTTTCCTGAGGTTCTGACATCAGTGGCACTGTCAAGCGGCCTGGCTTTGGCACACAGAACTGGACGCCTGGTTGGCGCTGGTCAAGTAACTTATCGGCTGAGCAAATATGCGTAGCCTGTGCTGGAAGTAATGATGGCGGAAGAAGGTGGTGCCCAAGGAACAGAACAACCCTTGATAATGGCCATGTGGTGCACGACGGATCCCAGACGGGAGCTCACACTTGCCAAATAATTGCATTCGTGGGATTCGAGTGACACGGAATAATGAAGCCAACTGCCTTCAGGCTGCCATAGGAAACCTGTGGGATGAGCTGTCCTCAGCCAATGAGGTGCCATTAAACGTTGCCATGGGCACATGACCCCCCCAAGACCATGTATGGACACATCTTGCCGTATGTGTGTGAGCTCATATGTGTGCAGCTGGATTTAGTGGTTTCAAGTCAGCGTTAGCTGAAACGTTGCGTTGTCAGGAGGATGGAGTTAGCTGGTGAGGGAGGTAGTGTGTGTGTGTGTGTGTGTGTGGGGGGGGGGGGGGGGTTGAGATGAGGCATGGCTATTGCAATAATCACCCAGTCGCCCACATCAATTACACTCACCAGTGACAAGCAACACTCCAGTCGCTCCTAATGGTTTTTTAAACGAGCGAAGATGAGATAAACTCTGCCGTTCTGCCGTAACTAAATTCCAGCGTGAGGGGAAAGCCATGATTGATTGGCTATTGAGCGCCTCCTGACCTGACCGAATTTGTTTGGGGGGGTTTTGTTTTAATAAATCCTTTAAGGAAATTACAGCCCTCCGGAATCACTGTTATCTGGCAGCAGAATCTGCGCACACCTTCGCGCACAAGTCATGCATCTTCGGGTCCAGGAGGACAGGAGTTACGGTTACGCACGTTGACGTAAACGTTTGAAGGGCGACAGCCTGTAACGAGGAAGAGAGGCGTCAAGCTGGCACTGAAACACAAGCGAGCAGGAAGATCGGCCCACTCTGTCTGCCCACGGGTGAGACCCACTATTTTACCTTATAAGGCTTCTGCCACATGACACAGCATGCCTGTAGGAGACTTAGCGCTCCGGGCTTGAATAACACACCAACCACATGTCACAGAATCACCGTCCCCATAAATCCCGGGTGTCAAAGCAGGAGATGGAACAGACCTGGGACCTGGGGACTAGGGAGCCCCCTGGTGGTCACGCATGAATCCGCACCAGCCTTGACACATCAATCAGACGGCGAGTTGGGGGAGCAGGGCAGCCACAGACTAGGGGAGAGGAGGAGGGCAGTGGACTTTAAGCATATTCCCCATCCGCTGTCAGATTGGGGTGTTTGTCCCTGTACTGTAAAGAACTATGCTTGGGTTTTAGTAATCCAGCTAGCAGAGTTAAGAGCTGGTATGTGAGAGAAGGTCAGGCCCTTGACTGAAGCACTTAATCTGAATAGTTTCCAGCAAAATATGTTGTTTATTAATGGGCAAAGAGTCAAACTGGTTAAAAGAGTCAGCTAAGCCATAAGACAATAAAACGACGTAGGTGTTCACATTTTCGCACTGAGGGCACTCTAGGGTGACAGCCTCTCCCTCAGTCATTTCCGGAAATCCCTGGAGGACAGGGCAGGATCTGCCATAGTCAGCCGTGCTTTTTTCTCCATCCTACCTGATCTCCAAATGATTGCAGTCTTATGGAGCCTCCCGTGGCTGTAGCTCCTGAAGCGTCTCCACGGAGGCACAGAGAGCAGATGGCTCTTTACAGTGGGACTTCACCAGCGCGCAGGAAGCTTTCAGCTGAACCTGAGGGAAGCCTGTGATGGAGTTTCTGCAGACATTAACTTGAGTGTCTTGCATATAAAGGAATCCCAAATATGTGTTTATGTAAAAACATAACAAATCTAGGTGTTGTGTGATGGACTGGCAGATTTTTTTTTATTTGATAACTGAGTGAGGCATATTTTTAATTTTCCAGATTAAGTTACCCAATGCTGGATAAAAGTAAGCCCACCGACAAACTCAGTATGTCCCGGATGCTTTACAGGGCTGTCGCACATACTTGGGTTAGGTTATGTTGATCTGAAGGTCATGGGTTTGAATCCCATCCTTAGAAGAATAGTCAAATCTCCGTCAGGCCTTGAGTCCGACCCTTATGTAAAAATAAATTGCATTTATTTTTAAAAATTGTGCATAACCACAGACGTTTTCGCTAACTCTTTGTGATTACAGTGATTTAATTTTTAATTGCTGAAAATTGAATTTCAGAATGATGTTGAAATTGAAAATACAGGAAACTGATGGTCTATTTGCTGTGCGATTCTTAATTCCTTATAGTGCATGGGAACAATTCGTTGTCACCCATGTGAGCGAAACAGCAACGATCGATTGGTCATTGCTGTCATTCGCAACTCTGATACAGCATGGAAGGAATTTAAGAGTCACTGCACATGACAATGAATGACATCAGCTGCATGTTATAAACTGTCATAAGAATATTGTTGAATTTGACATGCAAAAAGTTTTACATTTCTATGACGGGGGTGTGACCGCACCTTAAGTACCATGTATAGCTACATCGCTATTCTCACCTTTATATATGAGAATATGCATCATAGGAGGACGGTGGGATACGTGTGGAAAAAAAGCATTCTGATATTTCTGTACTCAGGCAAATAAAGCATCATTCCATGTCATAGAATGATAATGGCAATTTAGTCACCAAAATGGTTAGCTGGTGTGTAAAAGAACGGCACCAAGATGCCCAAAGGATGAACACAGGAAGGATGTGACCTCCACACCCAGAACAAGCAAAAGAAAAACACCCAGAAGCCCAGAGGTTTGGGACAACAACAGGAATAAGCAGGAAAATGCCGCAGGATTAAAATGCACGATTTGTAATTCAATTCTGCTGTTTATTCTTGATATTCTCTAAAAAGCCAATTAATCAAAGTCAAGAGTTATTCACTAAGGTGGTATTATAATTACTGTAATTCATAAACAGTTATAACTCATTTTGGCTACTGCCATGCAATCAGAGCTCACACACACACATACACACAAAAGGTAGATAACACAGTGTACCATGTTTAGTGGAATTTAAGCAGTGGCAGCAATGACATCTGCATCGCAATGTGTGCAGTTCAGTTCTTGTCCTGCACATGCCGCTATCAACAAAAACATTATTTAACTACAGTATCTGGCACTTTTGATCAAAACAATTTACAAGTGACTCCATCTTGGGGTCAGATTGTAGACCCAGCCGGTTTCAAGAGTTCCTGTGGCATTTGGGATTAAGGGCCTAACAGTGATGTGATTACTCTCCCGCCACAGGATTAAAACCCATGACCATCCAAATGCAAGCACAGACTAACTTATTGATACACAAACACGTTTGCATTCATACCTGCGTGGGGACCGTCCATTCATTTCTAGGGGAAAAACCCTTATCCCGACAATGACAAGAAGAAGACCCCTACCCAGCCCTAACCTTAACCATAAGTAACCAAACAAAATATGAGACTTTTGATATTTTTAGCTGTTTTATTGCAGTCCCAGGTTTTTATAAAACCGAGTTTCTCTTTGTGGGGACCAAAAGGGTTTTATTACATTCTGGGGACATTTGGACCCCATAATGTAATACATACATACATAACTACACACACAAACAGAAGCCGGCACAGTAATTACATCAGACAGGCTGAGTCATAGGTAAACGTCGGCACTGAGCCATTCCCAGTGAGCCGGCCCAAGCCTCCTTAGCTGTGCGCCCCGTGTTTCATCGCTAATCTGTACCTTGCGTTTTCTCACGCTCCCCCGGGCCGCGGCAATGTTTGGCTCGGCCTTAATGAAAAAATCCTCCTTTATTAAATGTATTTTACTGTGTCTTTATCCAAGGCTTTGTAAGTAGTGGGATCCTTCTGTATATAATAAAATAATTGTCAGAAACAAACGACTCCATAGTCGCTAGCTGATGTTCCAACCATTACGCTACATATTAAATGATGTTGTATGTCTGTTGTGATGTTTTTATTAATATACCAGTTTTTACAGTGACATGCAGCCAAGAACATCTGGGAATGTAATCTGTTACGCAGAGATGCAGGGGATGCTTCATAACGGGAAGACGCGGGAAGCAGCTAACTGTCTATCACTGACAGCGACGGCACTATGAAACATATAAAATGTAATGTTTAAATGCTAATGGTTTGCTCAGACTGGATGCTTACATTATTTAGCAGGCAGTTTTAACCAACACAGTGTAAAACCGAGGAAGCAAGGTCAGCCGGGCCCTGGAGCAAGTGGGGTTACAGGCCTTTTTCAAGGGTCCAACGGTGACATCAGTCTGCCGACCCTGAGATCTGAACTGGTAACCTGCCGATCACAGGCACAGAGCCCTAACTCAAAGGTCCACACATATTATCATTGTAATAACTTTATGATTTGCAGGGACTCATATCAAAGGCATTACACTGCAGCAAAGGGACAGGAAGGATATAGGACAGGGTAGGGTTAGGGTTGAGTGATACCATGGATTTTTGCTTGTGGTCTCTGACCTCCAGAGGATGAGGAGCTGACGTAAGGGATCTAGTCTGCATTTAATTTCCCCTGAGAAGCCTTTCCTCCAATAAACGGTCCGGCATCAGCACCACACTATGTTCCTGTCAGCTGCTAAAAATGAAACATGGCTGGTAATTTGTTAAATCAATTATTCCAGAGCTCCACAGAGACACCGAGAGAGAGAGAGAGAGAGAAACAGGTGAGGTGAGAAGAGAAGCAAGTGTGTTTTTTGGGCCAAATTTTGTCTTTATACTAGAAACACAGAAGAAATATTAAAAGCAGTGATTCATGTGCTTCAACACGCAGCATATCTTCTTCAGTGACTCCCCGTCATGCTTCGATCCCTTCGACAAAGAAACACTGCAGGCCAACCAGATGACAGCCCCCACGTCATAAATGTGTCACCGAACGCAAAACGTCCATCATCAGTTTGCCTCAAAGAAGTATTTTTGCCCCATCAGCCGAAGTTCCAAGTTGATTGTTGCTTGGCCGCTGTAAGGCTGCTTTTCAAGTAGCAGAGAGGCAGTGGAGCCAGAGTAAGCTGTGGGGCAGGAAGATCCCAATCGGTCACCTGCAGGCAGAAAATTCGCTGACATCACAATGGTTGCTAGGCAGTAGATTTTGCTTTAACCCAAATGATTTTAAGCAGTGAGGTCAATGAGTGAAGACACAGCACCTTCTTAGCCAACTGCCATTCAGTCTAACAGACTGGCGAACTGTGACGAGATCCAAGATTGATACTTTCTGAATTTACACAACGAGAATGGGAGGTAGGCCAGTATGGTGGCTCAATATTTGGCACTTTTGCCTCACAGTTTGACTCTATATATGTGTGGATTTTGCATGTGCTCCCTGCATTGTATGGGTCTCCATCCATAGGTTTGCAATTAGGCTAACTGGTTAGCACTGTTGCCTCACACCTCTGGCACATGGGTTTCCGCCATGACTCCATGTGTGTGGAGTTTGCATGTTCTCCCCGTGTCATCGTGGGGTTTCCTCCGGTTACTCCTGTTTCCCCCCACAGTCAAAAATCATGTTAATTGGAATTGCCAGATTGCCTGTAGATGTGCATGAATGTGTCTTTAAATTATCCAGAGAGTATTACTGTGTGTACATGTGCCTTGAGATGGACTGGCAACCCATCCAGGGTAAAACCCCAGCCTCATGCAAACTGGGTTAGGCTCCAAGCCCCCATGACATATGGTTAGAAGATGGATGAATGGATTTGAGGTTGTGCGGCGCTTTTGCCATAATCCAACTGCAGTAAATTTACAAAGTGCGCAGTCTGCTTTCAACAAATACACCTGGCTCAGAAATTCTGTGGTAAATCTCCCAAGGGGATTAATACTGATTCATCCCAGGGGCAATAACAGATGGATGCTCAGTGACAATAGCCCTGCACCAAAAAAATAAATAAAAATCTCGCAGGAGGAAAATCAGCCATGATCTCAGCTCAAAATCAGGCAAGAAAACACTGAGCGGGATCCTGCCTTTATTCCAAAGGAGATGCTTCATGTTACAATACATAAGCTAACCTACAATCCTCAAAGTCAATGCAATGAAATAATCGAAATTTACTGATTAACAGAAACCTAGAAACAACGTGATGTTTTTCAGCTGAAGCCATTTGAAGCACAGGAGCAGTATATTGGCTCTGTGAGCACCATTGTACGCGTGCATGTGTGCTGAATGGCTTCATTTGCCCCAGTGCATGCATATCTCACCATTGGTTATTCCCACATATCCTGTCTTGCAATCCTTTGATATTCACACATTCATACATGCAGGTGAGGGTGAAGCTTGGGGTCAGTCATTTATCTGGTAGCATTTTGGGGAGGTTAACGGCCTTGATCGACAGACATGTGACTATACTGCCAAGGGCAGAATTCAGACGGGCGACATTTCGATCACGGGCACCCAGGCCTAACCCAGATGTCCCCAGGATTGTGTGAGATCCTCAGCCAGTCAAGAGACATTAGATTCAAATGAGATAGTGTTTCTAGATTGCTCCTGTTGTGTGGTCCTGTGTGTGTGTGTGTGTGTGTGTGCATGTGTGTACGCACCCAGCTTGGAGACAGCATTCCATCTCCTGCCCTCTGCTTCCTGGGACATACTCCAAGTTCACTGTGATCCTGCACTGGCTAAGTAATTATGAAAAGTGGATGGATCAGAAACATGCTATGGAAGACCTGTTTCAAAATGGAGGAACCTCAGAGCGGTTGTTGAGTATAAAAAGAAAGCATTAGATAATTGTGTATTGTTCTTTGTTTTGCTTTGGACGGGGCTAATGAACACATTAAGGGAAAGGCAGCCACTATTTCGGTCTGCCCGCGCTGCATTTTCGCTTAGCTTGTTTCTCATTAAGTCTGCCAGCTGGCCCGTCAGCATGGAGCAGTCCTTCATTTCTTCTATATGGCTACATAACGCTGTGCTGCTTTCTCTCTGCCACTCCTTCTCATTCATAGATAATCGCCTCATAGACGTAGTGCTGCCCCGCGACATGATCTCCGCCCTCTGGCGCCCTGCCCCCGTGTGGTAGCGGGTTAGGGTGTTTGCAGGTTAGCGGGTTAGCGCCACGCACCGTCTCTCATAAAGCCCAGTCCACCCTCGTCGGCGTCCTCTGCCCACTGCGCTAATAGAAGCCACCAGGGGCTCAGATAGAGGCTTAATGGGTCAACGTAATTGGTCGGGAGGACTCTGGGTGCATGAGTGCGGAGCCAATTATGAGTCTGAGGCCTCTGTTCGGGGGGGGGAAACATTTGTCGAGGGGCTTCGCAGGATGCAGCTGACTTGCAGAGCGAAGGTGGGGGGGGGGGGGGGCGGGGAGTTTGGGGGGGGTTGTCCCCACGCATTATTATGGTTGTTTCTCATGGGGGGCGGCCGTGGTCGGGGGCGGGAGAGGGGGGGGGGGGGGGACCGTGGGGGCGGT
>JAODJX010000042.1:9891172-9902776 GCA_026776945.1 Isichthys henryi
GTGATGTCATTTTGGAATGTCATCTCCATGAAAGCAAAATGTTTTTAATAATGTTTATCTGCAAAGATTAATGCAAAAACTTCAGCTTTAAGTGCTTGCACAACAGATACACGTATTCTGTGGGAGCAAGCGTATATGTTGGTGAAATTTAACAACGCGGTCAGAATTGTTGTGATGCATTTGTGTGCTACGGTTTAAACTATAATTTCATTTTGAAAATGTTGCATTCCACTAGCAAAGGGTGAGTTAGGCTCTTTTTTTCCCCTCATTCTGTGTTTGTCTCAGTTCTGTTAATTTGTACTCCTTTTTTTTTTTTTTTAAGCTGCATTGAGGATGGTGAGAGAGAAGGATGTGCTTTCTAGCCAGCTGGATTTTTAGGGTTATCCTTGGACCCTCATAGTAGATGCCACACATCTGCTTTGAGAACCTCTGCAAGGTTTTACATAGACGTTCTGGAGACTAGAGGTCAACTACTTCAACTAGTACTTAATCCAGTTTACAGTCTCTTAGTTGGGGGGGGGGGGGTATCAGCCAAAATGATTAGCACTAGATAAATTTCTCTTAAGGACATTTGGGCGAGATGCAAAGGGGTCAGTCCCTTTTGAAGAACTAGTATTCGTTTAACATGTACTTCTGTTCCCGTTTGGGTACTCTCAGGTGAAGCAGTTACCCCCATGTCGCTTTCCTCAGCTTCCTCAAATGTCTGGATGGTTGTTTGGGTTCTCTCCACCTGACTGTGACCTACTGGGAACAGGGTCATTTCACCGGTCTTGTTGCATGAAAGCCAGTCTGCGTTCTGTTCCCGAGCGTCGTCTTGTCGCAGGCTGTGACAAGATTCAGTCAAGTTTGCGAAACCCATTTGGTCAGTGATGGACACTTGAAGATTTCCCCAGCACCACAATGAACTATTCAAGCAGGAGGTGTTTCGGTTGGTCCATGTGCATTCGGTTTGAAGGGAGATTTATCAGTTTGATTGCAGTTAATGATTGTGGAACCGAAGTCTTTTATCCCAGTTTTGGGAAAGAAATTCATGGAGTAGTGTGCTTTTTTTAAAAAAAAAAACAAAAACTCAGGTGGGTCACCTTGAGAGAAATTCACTCCATCCTGGAGAACTCCAAGTGAACAATACTCACTGGCTTCTTAATTCAGTGCACTTTTGTTTTGATTTCATGAATGATATAGTATTGTGGTGGTGTTAGGGGTCCATTTAAGACTCTGTCAGGGGAGGGGTGAACTGTGTGTCGATAAATCTATACAGATGTTAAGTTCACTAATGTTCTGTCTGCCTCTGGCACCCAGATAACCAATACAGATTAAATAAGTGAATAATAAAGATGAATACAACACTGAACTATGGAATAAAACAAAATTATATAAACTGGTGTGAGTGAATTCTGTTAAAGGTTTAAATTCACGATCGTGTAACTTGTAATTCTCCCACAATCGTTTTTGTTTTTTTTGTCCCGTCGTTTGCAATTCAGTTTTGCCATTCATGACACGATTGCGCGTTTAATGGGATGAATTTGTGTGCTTGTCTCATATAATTACCCTGGTCGTAAATTGTAAAGATACGTACCAAAGGACAGAGACAGGGAGACTGTCAGTGTGACACACCTTATGTCTTCTTTTTAACCCCCGCCCCCCCCCGTTCGAGCTGAGATATTGGCTGTGGGCGCGCTGACGTCAGCGCGGCTCAGGTGGGGCCGCACATGGTGGACACAGTTACGCGCACGTCCGCATGTGCGAGCGAGAGGCACAGCAGCGCCCGTCGTGTTTACCGACGCTAGCGACTCGGAGGCAAGATGTCCGCCGCTGCAGCCGCACAGCAAAACAACAACGATGAACCTGGTCTGAACGGTATGTAACCATCGAAGACTATGCCATTTAAGAGCACGGAAGGGGTTGCTTGTCTGCATAGGCATAAAATACGATCGGATATATTAAACAAAAATGGTGCCAAGTTTTAACTGCTCTACGTTTACCTCGGATCAGTGAACGGAATTTCCTATGTTTTACATGGGAGGGGAAGGGTGCATATTTTTAAATGACGTTCAAGTTGCGATAGAATGAAAGCTACATCCACCAATGACATCGCTTGGAGTGAGAGGGGGCGGGACCAAGCTAATGACACACAAGAGCGTTTTTGTGATTGATATGTGTTTAAACCAACCGTTTGCAGTGAGCACTGCCCTCGTGTCGAAGAGGAGGGCTTTTTTCTGATGGAAAACAGGGCGAGAAGGATGACATATCAAGATTGGGAGGGGGCGGGGTTTTTATTAAATAAACTCTAATAATTTAAAAGCTGTGATCATTAATCGATCTTAAGCAAGTAAAATGCACAGGTTACGCCAAATAGAGATGATGTCCAGTATGAGCAGCATCCGTCATAATTACACGTGTCCTTGTTTTATAGGCTTTCAGTGTTGTTGTGCCTCTTTGTGTCTGCAAAGAGATATGGAGACGCACGTCAGTGTTTTGCTTTCAGCGGTTTTGCAGCAGCGTTGACATACAAAGATTGTGAAATAATTTGATATTTTGATACGTTGTTGTATTGGGACTGTAACGCAATGTGCGATCGGTGTGAAACATAAACAAAGGATTACCGGGGTTTTATAAGGAGGGAAGGGAAGGGAAGGGGCGTGGCCGGGCGGTGGGGGTTGGGGGTGCACCCTTCAATGGAAGGATAAACCACAGGAGCTGTTGACAAGCAGGAAGTCTGCTTTGTCGACGCACGTAAAGTTTTATGTAAGAAATAAGTGACGTTTATATGATGCTATAATTCTCCAGCTTAGTTTATTTCTTTCCTGATGCATTTAAAATAGCACCTGAAGGACAGTCCCCCGTTGAATTAATTATAGCATCACCTTTCAGTCACTGTACCTTGTAAGAAAATTTGTAAGGTCAAAAACCTGATTCACATTGTCACAGACGGCGGATTAATGCATTGGCTATTCTAGGCTGTAGCCCAGGGCCCTGGCATCAGGGCACCACCTTGGGTAAAATGGAATGATAGGTTTAATTGGCAACACCTAAGTTTCCATGCTGATGTCAGCCTAGCCCCCCCCCCCCTCCCCCCAGATATGTTCCTCTGCCCTCAGTCACCAACCATGGGCAGTGACTGATTGAAGACATTATTATCATTACATCCATGCTGTCCTAATTGTGATTTAACTGCTGTGGTGGCTCAGGCACATTTACCTGCCATAATAGTGTCATCTTACTGGATCTTGGAAAAATGTCTTCAGAAGAACCCTCAAAACCTTCTAGAGGACAGACCTTGGGGCCAGTCCAGGGATTAGGCACGAGGCACGCGCCATTGTTTGTAAACTTGTTTATGCTTTGAGAACGAAGGGAACAGCATGATCACATGATGAGATCTAACGTCAAGCCTGGCAGTTATGATCCCCGTTACCAATATGCAGTTCAGCACAGCACTCACTATTTATGGGTTTTGTGGGTGTCGCACAGGGGGAGGGGGCATGCTGAAAGCACTCGAGAAAGTTTTCCACTGGGTCCGACTGGCCCTTGGCAGGTAGGGAGAGTGATGTCGTAGTAGGTGGGGTGTCTAATGCCTTAGCTGGACTGATGCCTGACTACTCCCCCCGACCTCCAGACGTTACGTAAGCTTCTCCCCTCCGCTTCCTCAACGGCAGCTCTCAGTCCCAGCCGGCCAGCAAGACTAGACGGCAAAGCCCACTGACTCCATCGTGGCCAGTGAACGCGGAAAGGCTCGAGCTGAGATCTTCAGGCCTTTAGCTTTTTTGCCAATGGCCAACCAGTAGTGGACTGGTTGCTCTCCTTTGCTTCCAAAAAACACATGTTAGATCCTGCCTTAGGAACGTGATTTACCTTTATTAGCCCTTAAGGTGAATTCTTACCTTGAATAGATTTTCCTACATGCATAAAGTTACAGTTCAATGCCGTATATGTTTTGGTATAGACAACTTTAGTAACAGTTTCTTTAGTAGACGTAATTGAATCTTTGTTTACTGAGAGTTGAAGGATAAGTGTAGCTTTATGAGGATAGAACCATGTTGTGTTAGACGTTCTTCGATGGGGGGGGGGGGGGGCAGTATTTAGATACGAGTCCCACTGTCCTCTCTGGGCAGTCAAAACGGTGCAAAACTGCATCCTTTTTGATTATAATGAAGTTATTACAAAGGTTAGTATTTTTTTAAAATTGCTTCGTCTTCTGATTATGTTTTGGTGTAATAATAGAAGGAAATATTCCTTTTATGACAAATAAGAAATGCACAATAGTTAAAAAAAAAAACAACATTCATAATGTATTCTCTTCTGTTGCCAGAATGTGGCAGATCAGGTGCCGTTTCCGGTATGTTCTCTCCACTGCGCGGACAGTTTTCCAGACAGGAGCTGCATACAGTTGGGTAAACAAACTCCCACTTCAGGGTGAGATGTTTGTCACCGGAGGGCTTTATGACTGCTGATGCCATGGTGACAACCGGTCAGTGGAATGTTGAGCATAGTTGTCATGGTGACCCACTGATGAGGCTGAGGGAAAGGCAATGGGCTGGGCTCCAGAGACGGAGCCAAAAGCTGGTCAGGGGCTGGGGTCGGCGTCTCCGTCTCCTCAGAGACGGTCTGGCCAGAAAAGCTGTGTCAGATGGTGCTTCAGAGAGACCTGTTCTAAGTCCCTGCATGTGGTCAGGCTGATTCACCCCTAGACACTCTTTACGCTGAAAAGCTTTCCCTACTTGGCAGGCTGTTTGTGTTTTTCTGTCAGTAACCTGATATATTCATGGGGAAATAGAGAAAGGAATTTCTTATTTATATTTTTCCAAAGAATAACTAAGTACACAGGTCATAGGTCAGCCCTGATATCCTTATCTTTCTGATTCATAATAAGAAGAACTTGCATTGACCATGGGTGTCGACCGGCTATAGCCTCGAGTATTTTAGCCCGATGCCAATTATCCTCCTTCAGAAAGCTAAGTCAAGCCCCAGGTAATCTTGACTTAGCCCCTGATCTTTTCAATAGCTAGGAGCTCCCCTGACTTAGAGATGTTCACACTTTGCCAACAGGCCATTATACTTCAATGTGCATCTGCTTATGGGTCAAGTGGAAATATTCTGTGAGTTTCGAAGGGCCACCATCACTCTCCCTCAGCACCTCCCCTTTCATCCTCTTCAAAGTACTTTTTTTTTTCTTTCATAACTCCCATAAATGTCAGGATAGACTTTCAGATGCAGCAAAGAACGTTTACATCTGCAGTGTGCAAGTGTTCAACTGGAATGTGTTGCTAGATTTCCTTTCAAACTTGAAAAATCTCATTAATAATACGATGCCAAGATTCAGTACAGTGTATGGTTTTGAAGATTACATACAGGTATATTTAGGCAGTTTGTATTAGTAATTTAGGTAGATGTTCAAGTAAGAATCCAATGCAATTGGACCGTTCTGGTATTTTGTACATGACGTCATCATCATCTCTGGTCACCACACTTGCCATGTGCAAAATGAAAGCACATTAATGGATTTCTCAGGTAATTCCATGTTCTAAGACATACTGGTTCTTGCTCACTGGAAGGAGTTATAGAGGACCACCACCAGACTCCATGGCCAAAGTCCGTCCGGTAACTGAAGAAGCTGCTCCAAGCATCTCACACTTCATAACTGCTTTAAGACTAGAATAAAACCAATAATCTATTGAAATATGACTCAGAAGTTTAAGGGAATCCAAACTGCAGTAAGATTGTTACCTCGCTTGAACTCACGGCTGTCATCTTTGTAGTCTTTGCCTTCAAATCAGTCCTGCCTGTTTTCACGCCACACCAAATTAGCCTGGATATATGACTGTGGAGCAGTTCATCACGTAATTTTATAAACTGACAAGTCATCGGTGCGGAAACTTAATGAGGCAGCCGTCGCCTAGCAGATATAAAGTCTATAAAATAATTATCCATACAAGCCCTTTTATTAAAACTCATGCACACACACACCCACACCCAATTTAATATACATTTACATGCAAATATATTCAGTCTAGTATGTTCATAGTTATATTGATATTTTAGCTGGGGTTTAGTATGACGTTACCCCAATACTAATTACACAGGTGACATCTTGAGTGTTTTCTTGTTGACTAAAGAGAGGTGTATGTGCCCTAGTTGGCTTGCACCCTACTGAGTGTCAGCTGCTATGGCAGCCATTGTGCAGATATGCTTCCACACGTTTCTCAGCTCTGCCTCTCCGGGACTGTGCCCGGCAGGGTATCTCAGCTGATGTTCACGTGGGCCTTCTCCCGCAAACACACTGCGCTATGCATCCAGTTAGCACTCCCTGTCCCAAGTGCGCATTTGCAGTGGGACAAGCTCCTAGTTGTCTGTCAGTGTAATATTACGTGGGGGGTGGGGCTCTCAAGTACTGTAAGTGTTTTTTGACACCTGAATATGAGAATGCCACGGGCACTGGAAGATGTGCCGGTCAGTGTGGAAAATATTGACTCTAGGTCACTGCAAACCTGCTGCCATTTCTCTGCCCCAGGGTCCTGGGTTGAGCTGGAAATGAACGGGAACACTCCAACAGGTGCCCCCCTGCTGGCCAGTGTACCGCTGACAGCCCCCATTCCAGGCAACGGCAATGTGGGAGAGGCTCCTGTTAGCATAGCAGAGGAAGAGCAGGAAGAGGGCCTGGGCGGGGGTCTGGAACACGTGCCCTCGTCTTCCTCCATCCACAATGGTGACATGGAGAAGATCCTTCTGGACGCGCAGCATGAGTCGAGCCAGAGCAGCTCCTCCTGTGGCAGGTGTGTCAGGTGGAGTCTCCAGCCTGCAGGAGGGGAGGCGACCGCTGTGCCTCTCTGACGCTCAGACACAAAACTGCTGTGATCTACTAGGAAAGTCCATTTGAAAAGTAAATTAATGCACTACTTGTTTGTCCTACAGTTATTTTATTCCAGATATAAAATGCTGTGTCTTGGATAAAAATGGTATTAAATGTGAATGCTGTGCAGGACAGGTGTATATGTGGGTCATGATATCCTCCCCCCACTATTTTGAGTGACACATGGTTGTTTCTCAGCCCCCCCCGACCCCATAGTCCCGACCGGAATGAAGGTCAGATTACCTTTGATGTCGAGATGCCCAGCAGGAGAGACAGCCAGGTAGGGACGTTCGGCACACCTGTCCCAGAGTCCTCCCACCAGCAGGGGTCCCCATCCCACTGTCTACCTCTTTGATGTCTGGGGGGTCCCTCACCTTTGTGGATTTGGATTCGATCACATTTCTCGGTGAGTGACTCCTCCCAAGTCATTCGGCACTTTTTTTTTTGGTACTGCAGGTAGAAGAAGACGCTCTGGACAAGGAGCGGGAAGAGGACATCCTGCTGATGAAGGGTCCTGACAAGGTGGCTGACTGGTCCAGCCGGCCCGAGAACGTCCCCCCCAAGTGAGTTGCCCCCCAGCCTCGTCTTTCAGGCTCACTCCAGTGGATGGATGGAAGGTTCTGGCGACCCACTGCTGACACCTATGGGGCTCCAAGACAAGTTCCCTCAAAACTTACAAAAATGTATCCTCACCTAATTTCTCACCACTTCTCCAGTTTGACATGGTGGCAGCATGCCAAGCAGGTCAGATCAGACCTGTGTTTCCATGGCAATAGACTTTGATTTCTTATAGGGAATCCCTAGATGTTCCCAAGCCAACTAGGAGATGTAATCCTTCCCGCATGTCCTGGGTCTGCCTCAGGCTGTCAGCCATGTGGGATCTGCCTGCAATCGCTCCCTTGGGACCATCCCAGATGGCTTCCTTGTGAGATTCCTGAATCTCCTCAGATGGCTCCTCGAATGGCTCTATTTCTAGCTCCATCCAGACCTCCAAACTCCGCACTCCGTGATGGAGAATCTGGCAACCCTGCGGAGAAACCTCACCTTAACCATCTGTACCTTTTGTGGTCATTACTCACAGATCATGATATCAGGGACAGAGACTGGGCAGAGTACCCCCCTCATCTGAAAGGGTCAATCCACTCTTCTCCGTGAGAGTACAATGGCCTCCACGGTGCTGATCTTCATTGCCACTGTTTGACATTCAGCATAAAATCCCTGGCACCCCTTGTTCCTCTAGTACTTCCACCAGGGCACGTGGTCACATGCGTTCTCCAAGTTCACAAAGCACAGACTGTTAGCATAATCATGCAGCTGTACAAGGGAGAAGAGCTGGTCCACTCTTCAGAAGTAAGACCAGAATCAGCATTGTTCCTGCTGAATCTTACGGTCGACCATTGGTTTATTGGTCTGTCCTGTACTCTGGCATATGCTGTTCCTGAGAGGCTGAGAAGTAGCATCCCTTTGTAGGTGGAGCACAGCATCTGGTCCCCCTTTTTAAAAGTGACTTCCCCTGTTTGCCAGTTCACATGTACTTTGCCCACTGTCTGTGCTATATCGAAGAGGCGCATCAGCGATGTCCCTCCAACAACATCCAGTGCTCACAATATGGAGTTCAAATACTTCTTTTCACTGTGGATGCCTCTGACCAGCTGTGACTTCATCTGCAGTGATAGGCTCCCATTCACCTGAATTTGAGGGATTTTCCACCCGATTAAGGAGCCCTGAGCCAGGTCTCGCCTCCTGATCCTGAGGCATCAAACAATTTGCCAAAACATATTTTGGGATCGTCCAGTCATCTGTCTCTGTGGCCTCTCCAAACATTTCAGCATGTTAGAACTCCAGGGATCGGAAGGTCGTCGGTTCAGATCCCATGAATGCCAGATTGATGCTGCCACTGAGACCTCGAGCAAGGCCCTTAACCCTCTATTGCTTCAGGGGTCCCAGATAAATGGCTGACCCTACGCTGGACCCCAGATTTTACTCACACTTGTCTCTAGGGAGCAAAATAGAATATGTGAGAAGAAGTGTCCCAGTGTACCAATACTCATTCATACTCATATACTTGTGCTCGTACTAGTGCAAATGAAAATAAATCTTAGTTTTGACGGACTTCTGATCAGATCCCCAAGGCAGCTGTAGCAGATGGGGCCTTAAACATGGCCCATTCAGGCTCCGTGTCCTCGACCCTCACACAGCACGTGTGAGAACTTTTTCTGGAGGTGTGAGTTGAATCCATCTGGCCCCGAAGCCTCAGCCAGATATTTCCAGCAAACCCCTACTGCTTGTCTCGGTCGATCCAGCCCACGCCCTGTGCAGCAAATCCATCTCGCCACCAAGTGGTGATCATTTGATTTGAAAATCCGTTGGTAGATCTGAAACACGGATCCCATGAACATATATGGGATCTATGTGGGTGTGATGGCAAGGTGACATCAGTCACATGCTACGACATCGTCACTGTGGTAACCCCTGTGCTTCCCTTATCCGTAGAGAGTTCCATTTCCGGCATCCTCGTCGATCTCTGACCCTGAGCATGCGGAAAACCGGAGCGATGAAGAAAGGGGGGATCTTCTCTGCAGAGTTCCTCAAGGTCTTCATCCCTTCCCTGTTCCTGTCCCACATCCTGGCACTGGGGTTGGGGTGAGTATGTGAAACATGCCCACACACACACAGACCTGTACTCGCCATTCATTTCTATGGGGAAAACTCTAATCCCAACAATGACACCCTTAACCCCTACCCAGCCCTAACCTTAACCATAAGTAACCAAACAAAATATGAGATTTCTGGCATTTTTAGTTTTTTGATTGCATTTAGAGAATTTTTTATAGAACGAAATTTCGCCTTGTGGGCCCCGACAAAAATGTTGCCACAAGGTCAAAATAACAGGTTTTTATCACATTGTGGGAGCATTTGGTCCCCACAATGTAATATATACATGACTACACACAACACACAGTGAGATGATTTATCAGCGTAGTATCTTGTCAAGTCTCAAAAAAAGTCACAACGGACCTATTTGAATTGTTTCAGAAGAGAGGTTTTTTTTTTTTTAAAAAAAACATTTTACCAAACCTACAACTTACCTCACCTATAATGTTTCTTTTGATTGAAGCTGTGATCTCAGTTAATTAGTTATTCACTCAGTTCATGAAAGTCCTGTAAGTGAGTTAATATTAGACACACGGCTGTCTGGTTGCGATAGTTCAAAATGCAGAGCACGCGAGAAAGTGGGTGTGCGTCCTGAAGGAAGCCGCTTGTCTGGCAGCCGAGTGGACTGGTCAGTAAGGAGCCCTCACGATTGCTTTGGTGTCCTCAGGGTCTACATCGGGAAGAGACTGACCACACCCTCCACCAGCTCCTTCTGAACACAAGCCAAACAAGTGCCTGGGGTCCGTTGAGTTGTCATGCTCGAGTGTCACAAGCCCTCTCTCCGACCCCCGCCTTGGCCTTACATCTCTCTACCTTTTCTCTTCTCATCCTCCTACTTCTCGTCTTCCTGCTCCTGCCACGCCCCGTCAGGCAACATTTCTCTCCACACCCCCTTCCCCATTTTTTATTTTTTGAGGGTGTGGGGGCCCAGGACTGTTGGGAAGGTAGCAGAGATATCTGCTCTGGCAGTGCTGTTGTCTCTCTCTCTCTCTGCTAGTCTTTCTTCTCTCCCTGCCTCCCACTCTTTCATTTTCTCTATGAGTCTTACACCCCCCCCCCCCCCCGCCCCCATCTCCCTCACGTCACTCGCATCCTCACTGTCTGTCGGCCTCCCTGGCAGCAGCCCGGCGTGGTTCTTTTTGTTTGTACATGGCAGTTTGTACTTCCTGTTTATTTTTGCTCTCGCTCGGTTCCGTTGATGTAACCATGCAGCCTGAGGATTGGTGTTCGAGGGCCCCAGATCATCGCAGACTTCATCCTTGGGGGGCGGAAAGAAAAAAATATTCTTTTGAAGTGCTTTGTATGTTTTAGAAACGTCTTGATCTGAGAGATCCCCCCCTCCTTCTCCAGCTAATATTTTGGAGATTCGGAGATCAGGCCACGTAGGGCAGCAGGACAGAGTCACTAGGACCGGCCCGTCATTGCAGAGGTGCTCGGGGCCCCGACTGCTTACTTCCTTTAGGAGCGGCTGCTTCCTGTCAGCCGCTTCAAGATCAACTGCATTGTAGTGCCTGGTTTGAGAATAAAGCCTCTTCCTAGGCTTTACTTATTTCACCAGTACCACTGGTCTCCATTCCCTTTTCCCTTTCTGTCATGTCTCTGTTGTTCCTCTCTCTCTTCCTCCTCTATGCCATTGGCTCGCCTTGGTATGCATCAGTTCTAGATGAAGCTCATTTCACTGTCATTGCCAAAAAAATCTGTGCTTTGATTGCTGCTGGTTTTCGGAATGACCCCAGTCTCCCATATCCGCTTTGGTTGTTTTGCTTGAGTCACACTAAAGAACACCTTTGTATTCTTTTTTTTTTTTTTGTTTGTTTTTTTTTTTTTTTTTTAAAAACCCTCCCAGGGAGAAAAGCTAAGTGGGGCTCGAGGGCGGGGGGCTGGGGGCTGGCATCACTCAGTATTTTTAGGAACTGCAGCACAGAGACACACCTCTAGTATGATTCATGAGATGAAGGATGAGCTTTGATTTCAGTTACTTCTGGGTTTTCTTTAGTTGTTGTGGTCAGTTGGGTTTGTTCATTTTTTTGTTTTGCACTGATTTGGCCCTGTCTGGCGGCCCGCCCCGGCCCCGCCCCCGGGCCCGCCCCCCCGGGGGTGGCGGC